>WAAF01011605.1:51569-159185 GCA_013400475.1 Tricholaema leucomelas
TAGGCTGGATGTTAGGAGGAAGTTGTTGGCAGAGAGAGTGATTGGCATTGGAATGGGCTGCCCAGGGAGGTGGTGGAGTCACCGTCCCTGGGGGTGTTCAGGAAGAGCCTGGATGAGGCACTTAGTGCCATGGTCTGGTTGACTGGATAGGGCTGGGTGCTAGGTTGGACTGGATGAGCTTGGAGGTCTCTTCCAACCTGGTTGATTCTATTCTATTCTGCAGCACAGGAGGTTCCAGCTCAACACAAGGGGAACTTCTCTCCTGTAAGGGTCCCAGAGCACTGGCAAAGGCTGCCCAGAGAGGCTGTGGAGTCTCCTTCTCTGGAGCCTTTCCAGGCCTGTCTGGATGTGTTCCTGTGTGACCTGAGCTAGATTGCATGGTCCTGCTCTGGCAGGGGGGTTGGCCTGGATGATCTCTTTGGGTCCCTTCCAACCCCTGACATCTGTGATTCTTGAAGTGTCCCTCAGGTGGAACCGGTTGCACCGCTGGCTCCTTTATCCCTCCCAGCATAAATGTCAGTGTTTCTCCACCAGAAAGGACTGGGCTTGTTCTCTAGATGAGCTAAGCTGATTTGCAAACCAGGCTGCATCTGGGAGCGTGCCTTTATTTCCTCTGCTGCCACAAAAAGTGCATTCAGGAGGCCCCACAAAGAGGGGATTTCACAAGAGGCTTGGCCTGCCTCAGACCTGCTTGTGCCAATCAGCTCTGATGGTTCCTGGGATTCTGAAAAGTGCTTCTCTCCTCCAGAACTTCTTGTTTGAGTTACTTGTCCATTGTTTCACTCACAGCACAGTCCTCAAGAGTGTTGCCACTGCTTCACCAGCGGTGATAATTTCTGGTTGAGTGCAGCTCTCTCCTGTACTCCATTAGCTCAACACAAACTGTTCCCAAAGGCTGCCATTAGCCTTGGGAGAGAAAAGAACCTCCCCTGTTAAACGTGTCTGGAGGTAACTATTGCTGCTCTTCATGGGAAGTGGATGAAGGCTTTGTCCTGCTCCACTCCTCCAGCCCAGACTGTAACTCAGGCTATGCCCTTGCCCTCAGCTCCCACTCAGCAGAGTCAGGTCAGTGACTCAGGTTGAGCAGTGCTTTAGGTGTAAGGCTGTGGGACCTGTCAGAAGGCTGTCCTTGCTGCCTGCTGTACCTAAAGAAGCAGCAGGGATCGAGGTGCAAGCCAGTGCTGGATTTGTGTGCATCAGTAGTTGCACTTGGATCAGCTGTTGAAGCTGTGGTTTGAGTGTGGTGTCCAGTGCTGGGCTCCCCAGCTCAGCAGGGACAGGGAACTAACTACCGGAGAGAGTCCAGTGAAGGTGGTGAGGGAACCGCAGCATCTCTCTTGCTAGCAGAGGCTGAGAGACTGGAGCTGTTGAGCTTGGAGAAGAGCAGCCCGAGAGGAGATCTTCTCAGTGCTGATCGATATTTAAAGGGTGGGGGGCAGGAGGACTGGGCTGGGCTCCTTTCTCTAGTGCCCAGTGACAGGAGAAGGGGCAGCAGGCACAAACCAGAAAGCAGAAGGTTTCACTTGAACTTAGGGGAAAGACATCTTTGCCGTGAGGGTGTGGAGCCCTGGAGCAGGCTGCCCAGAGAGACAGTGGAGTCTCCTCTGGGGACTTTCAAAACCCACCTGGAAACGTTGCTGTGCCACCTGCTGTAGGTGAACCTGCTCTAGTGGGGGTTGGACTCGACCATCTCCTGAGGTCCCTTCCAACCCCCACTGCTCTCTGATTCTGTCTTCCTGGAGCCCGCAAACTCGGGGTCAAACTGAAGAGGTTTCAGGACATCGCCTAACAGACTCCAAGAGCTAATGAGTATTCATTCCACTAATGAGCAGTCACTAATAAGTGAGTATTCGCTCCACGAATGAGTATTCAGACTAATGTAGGTTAGCCCAGAAGAAACCCCTGCGGGAAGCCTGCGGGTGGATGCCAGCTCCTCAGGCCAACCTTTCTCCCTCGCAGCCCTGCCGTTGGTGTGAGCTGCTGCTCGGGACTCTGACTCCAGCCTCAGCACACTTCACCTCCGTGCGGTCGTTTGGTTCGCTCCACTGCCAGCTCCTGTTCTCCGTTCCCCTGCGGGACTGCCCTCAGTCGAGCTCAGGCGGCTTGAGCAGAACCGCTGCGGCTCAGGGTGGAGAAAGAGCTTCGCTTTACCTTTTTATCTTGGGGGGGGTTTGGTTTTCTTTTTTCCCTTGCCTGAAAGAAACGTGTGGAATCTTCCCTCAAGGCTTGCCTGACTTCTCGAGTTGTTAAATCACTTATTTCCACATTTGCTTTTTGTACCGTGCCTGCTTTAAGCAGCGCAGTGGGACTCCCTGGCAGCACTGGGACATATTCCACGCTCAGATCAGAGCAGAGCCCAGCAGGATAACATCTTTTTTTCCCCTCTCCTTCCCCCCCTTCCCCCCTTCCCTCTAAAGCACAAGACATTTGGTTTTGCTAAACAGATTGGATGTTCTGATTTGAAATGATGAGTGGTTAGACAGCATCCTCTCTTTAATTAGGTTGCACAGACTGAGTCATTTTGCAAGCTAGACATTTTAATTTACAATCTACTGCACTGCAGCACTCTGGAAGGCCTTCTGCTCTCTAATAAGGTATTCCACTTGCAGCACAGGCTTGCAAAATGCTCCACTTCTCGCTGTGACTTTGACTCGTTTATTTTGTGTTTTCCATTTTAGTTGCAAATCAAACACGCAGTTACAGAAGCTGAGATTCAGAAGCTGAAGACCAAGGTAAGAATCGATATCTGGTTAATACACGTTGGGTTTGGCTCCTCTGCTGCACAAAAAGCAGATCTGAAGAGGTATATCTGTGTGGGTGGAGAAGTCAACAGCCTTATGAAAGGGTGATTAAGAAGCACAATGGCTCAGCTAAATCTCCTCTTGCTGGATGTGCTCCCTTCCAAGTTTCAAGTAAAATCTTAAGTGGTGCTATTAAGAGGAGCTGCCAACTTGCCTAGCTCCAGCTGAAGGTACATTTTTTTTTGGGGGGAGGGTATCAGAATGACTAAATGGCAGATTTCCAGTTTCACAATTCTAATGCAGCTTCTCAGGCTTTCAAATTCTACTTGGTTTGAATATTTCAGTCTTTAAGTTAGTAGGAGTTTTATTTACCACCTAAAAGACCCTATTTTAGTTAGTAGGGTTTCAGTTTACCAGCTAAAATATCCTATATTAGTTAGTAGGGTTTTAATTTACCAGCTAAAATACTCTATTTCAGTTAGTAGTGTATTTATTTACCAGCTAAAAGACCCTATTTTAGTTAGTAGTGTTTTAATTTACCAGCTAAACTACCCTATTTTAGTTAGAGGGGGTTTTATTTACCAGCTAAAATAACCTATTTTAGTTAGTAGTGGTTTTATTAAGTAAAATACCCCATTTCAGTTAGTAGTGTTTTTATTTACCAGCTAAAAGACCCTATTTTAGTTAGTAGGGTTTTAATTTACCAGCTAAACTACCCTGTTTTAGTTAGCAGTTTTATTTACCAGCTAAAAGACCCTGTTTTAGTTAGTAGAGTTTTATTTACCAGCTAAAAGAGCCTATTTTAGTGCTAAAAGACCCTATTTTAGTTAGTAGGGGTTTTATTAACCAGATAAAATACCCTATTTATTTAGTAGTGTTTTTATTTACCAGCTAAAAGACCTTATTTTAGTTAGTAGGGGTTTTATTTACCAGCTAAAAGACCCTGTTTTAATTAGTAGGATTTTTATTTACCAGCTAGAATACCCTGTTTTAGTTAGTAATGTTTTATTTACCAGCTAGAATACCCTGGTTTAGTTAGTAATGTTTTATTTACCAGCTACAATACCCTGGTTTAGTTAGTAGTGTTTTATCTACCAGCTAAAAGACCCTGTGTTAGTTAGTAGTGGTTTTATTTACCAGCTAAAAGACCCTATTTTAGTTAGTAAGGGTTTTATTTACCAACTTAAATGCCCTATTTTAGTTAGTAGGGTTTTTATTTACCAGCTAAAAGACCCTGTTTTAGTTAGTAGTGGTTCCATATCCTTGGAGCTGTCTTAGCATGCAAGTTTGCTGCTGACACCAAGCTGGGAGGCTTGGCTGATACAGTTGCAGGCTGTGTGGCCATCCAAAGAGACCTGGGCAGACTGAGAGCTGGGCACAGAGGAACCAGATGAGGTTCAACAAGGACAAGTGGGGAGCAATAATAAACTGCAGCAGTACAGGTTGGGAGGTGACTGCTGGAGAGCAGCCCNACCAGGAGGGGGACAGGCTCTGCTCACTGCTCCCTGGGACAGGACAAGGAGCAATGGGTGTAAATTGCAGCACAGGAGGTTCCAGCTCAACACAAGGGGGAACTTCTCTCCTGTAAGGGTCTCAGAGCACTGGCACAGGCTGCCCAGAGAGGTTGTGGAGTCTCCTTCTCTGGAGCCTTTCAAGGCCTCTCTGGACGTGTTCCTCTGTGATCTGTATTAGATAGGATTGTCCTGCTCTGGCAGGGGGGTTGGACTCAATGATCTCCTTGGGTCCCTTCCAAGCCCTGACATCCTGTGAGCCTGGGATATTCTAGACAGGAAAAAGCTTCCCAGTTTAACAGAGAACAGAGAACCTTCTCTGCCAATCAGCAGCCAGTTAGGCTGAAAGGGCAATAAAACGGAATTGTGGCTTTTTTTTTTGGTACTGAGATAAACTTTCTGGGCAGCCAACTGAGACTTGGGTCATTGAGTAATAGCAGGTTCTACAATGACATCTCCTTATTGAGTAGGAGTTTCAAAGAAGGAGAAAGTTGTGCCTCAGGCAAGGATTTCAGGTGTTTAGTTCTCTCCAGCCCTGTGTTTTGCATCGTGTTTGTCAAATGTTATTGTGGAAAGCAAATGCAAAGTGCAGGTCTTTGCCGTGAGGGCAGCTCCTGCCTTACTGAAGGCATTCAGGAATCTCTTCTTGCTCTGCTTTCCAGTTGCAGGGTGGCAAAGAGAGACACAGGGGCAATGCCTTGGGATTGTGCCCAGCCCCACTGCCTTGATGGGTGGGAGTCAGCGTTCATCTCTGCAAATGCATTTGCAAGATGAGGCTTCCTGTGCCTCTTGCTGCTGGATTTTTTTACCTGCTGTTGTGATTACAGCTGAAGAAAATGTGCCTAGTTCAGGTGTTGTTACTAATAAAGCTGCACACAGGTTCTTCTCTCTGCCTCTGTATCCTCTAGCAGAGCTGCCTAGACTCTGCCAAACAGGACTGAACAATCCTGAGAAGTAAAGAGGGCTGCTAAGGCATCAGTTTTGTTTGGTTTGATTTTCATCCTGCATTCTGAGACCTAACGTAAAGAAGCTGCTGAGCAACCCTACCCTCATCCTGCAGCAAACACTGAAACCTGCAGCTAGCTGCGACTGGGAAGCAAGGGGCCTAAAATCTGACAAGCTCACCAAACACCTAACAAAAAGAAGTAGAGCAAAGGAGCTAAGATTATAAACTCGGCTGTAAAGTTCTTGGAGGAAGCCTGGATTGGAAGCCCTGCATTCCTTTGAGGAAGCCTGGATTGGAAGCCCTGCATTCCATTGAGGAAGCCTTGCATTCCAAGCCCTGACTTGGAAAAAGTCCTTGGGCTTCACTGGTGCCAGACAGTGGAACCAGCAGTGGGACTGCACTGGTTTGAGAGTTGAGCAGTGCTGCTGTGTTGAGCAGAATTCTTCATCTTCTTAAATCTTCAACAGCAAGGGCAGACTTTCCTTTTGCTGTTAACTCCCTACAAGCAAGTTGAGTCAGCAGTAATAGATTAATACTCAGTAATAGATTAGTACTCAGTAATAGATTAGTACTCAGCAGTAATAGATTAATACCAGGTTCTCCCTGTCCTTGGCACAGTGCTGGTGTAGTTTCAGCATTGGATCCAAACATTTGTGCTTGCTTGAATGGAAAAAAAGATTTGAGGTTACAACCCAAAGAGAAATGTTGATTTATGCTCCAGCTTCTCTGTAGGATAAAGAAGATGATTGCATAAAGCAAGAGCTGGGGATAACAACTCAGAGTTTCTAGTTTGGGTTAACCCCCTCCCAAGAGAGTTACATTAGATGCAGTTGTTTTGTTGGGTTTTTTTTTCCCTTAGTGGTTTCTAAGTTGCTTTTAAATCAAATCTAGAACCTGGAAATCAGATTGCTCCTCAGAATAAGAAATTGCATTGTTTCCTGAGCATGATAAATGCTTTGCAATACCTGAGCAACCTGAGCACAGAGCAGAAGGCAGCCCCAGCGCTGGCAGATTAACCCCACAGTTGGAATACTCCACTATTGACATTCCTTCAGCCCAGGAACACAGGGCAGAGGCTCTGCTTTGCTTGGTGAAGAAGAATCAGCCTGTATCTGCCTGTTTTCATTGTCCTGCAATGCTCTTTTCACTGCTCACAGAGTTACTCCTTCACTGATTTCCACCGTTCACCTTGTTTGAATTAATCCTAAACTGCTGGGCAGCACTTAGCAGTTTTTAACTGAGTTCACCTCTGCTCTTTTGTTCAGCTGCAGGCTGCTGAGAATGAGAAGGTGAGGTGGGAATTGGAGAAGACCCAGCTCCAGCAGAACATTGAGGAGAATAAGGAAAGGATGATGAAATTAGAGAGCTACTGGATTGAGGCACAAACCCTGTGTCACACAGTGAATGAGCACCTCAAGGAGACACAGAGCCAGTACCAGGCGCTGGAGAAGAAATACAACAAGGCAAAGAAACTGATCAAGGACTTTCAGCAAAAGTAAGCAGCTGCACCAGCCTCAGCAAATGACTTAGTGGCTGGATAGGAAATGTCTGTTGTGTATTTTGGACTGAGAAACCCAGTAGTAAACACCTGTAAAGTGAGCTCTGTCAATGGTGCCACATCCAGCTGGCAGCTGGCACCAGTGGTGTCCCCCAGGGATCAGTGTTGGGCACAGTCCTGTTTAATATCTTTACTGATAATCTGGACCAGGGGATTGAGTCCAGCAGCAGTAAGTGTGCAGATGACACCAAGCTAGGAGCAGCTGTGGATCTGTTGGAAGGTAGGAGAGCCCTGCAGAGGGACCTGGCCAGGCTGAATGGGTGGGCAGAGGCCAAGGGGATGAGACTGGACAAGGCCAAGGGCAGGGTTCTGCACTTTGACCACAACAACCCCAAGCAGCACTACAGGCTGGGGACAGAGTGGCTGAGAGCAGCCAGGCAGAGAGGGATCTGGGGGTGCTGGTAGAGAAGAGCTGAAGATGAGGCAGCAGTGCCCAGGTGGGCAGCAGAGCCAATGGCATCCTGGGCTGGCTNCTATGACTTTATTTAATGACTCAATGAAATATGTGAAGCAGTAGTTAGTGGCAGCAGTGTAGTGGTGCCACATTTGGTGATTCTGTTCTGCACAACTTCCCTGGGCCAGTGTCTCATCACCTCACTGCAAAGAATTTCTTTTTAATGCCCAGTCTAAATTTGCTCTCCTCAAGCTTCAGTCCATTCCCTCTCACCCTCACAATACAAGCCCTTGTAAGAACTCCTCCAGTTCCTACCACAAAATGCAGCACAAGCTAAGTTTGTTTCTACAAGTGATGAAGAATTGAGTTTGATTTCACTGCTTTGACTATCAGCCAGAACAACTGAGATTATTTCTCATCAGATCAATCCCTCTTCCCATTTTCACATCTTCACTTAGCACATTCACTCAGGCTAAGCAGGTGCTTAAGGTTTGGTCCTAATTGTAGCTGCATGCTCCACATTAGGCTGGCAATACGTTGTTAAGGACAGGTGTTTCTGGTGCCTAGCTTAAGATGCACCAGAAGGTTTTGTTCTCTGTTTGAAACTGATTGCTTTGATGACAGCAAATATATCTTGGGTTTGGTGGTTTGTTTTTTTTCCCCCTAAGAGAACTTGACTTCATCAAACGCCAGGAAGCTGAACGAAAGAAACTAGAAGACCTGGAGAAAGCTCACCTCGTGGAGGTTCAAGGCTTGCAAGCTCGGGTGAGTAGGATTTACTCCCACCTTGAGGCAGTTCTGTCTGGTATGCTGGAAAAAATAGAGCTAACACCTCTGAAAAACCATAGAATGGTTTAAGTGGGAAGAGAGCTCAAAGCTCAGCCAGTTCCAACCTCCTGCCATAGGCAGGGACACTTCCCACTAGAACAGGTTGCTCAAGGCCTCATGCAGTCTGGTCCTGAACACCTCCACAGAGGTTGTGGAGCACAGAATCACCCAGTGTGAATCTTTGATCACATTGGGTGATTCTGTGCTCCACAGCCTCCCTGGGCAACCTGTGCCAGTGTCTCACCACCCTCACTGCAAAGAACTTCTTCCTAACATCCAGTTTCAATCTCCCCTCTGCCGGTTCAAACCCATTCCTCCTCGTCCTGTCATTACCAGACCTTGTCAATAGTCCCTCCACAGCCCTCCTGTAGCCCCCTTCNGTGGCTGCTTCCTCCCTGGAGGTGTTTAAGGCCAGGCTGGATGAGGCCTTGAGCAGCCTGTTCTAGTGGGAGGTGTCCCTGCCTATGGCAGGGGGTTGGAGCTGGATGATCCTTGAGGTCCCTTCCAACCTAAACCATTCTATGATTCTATAATTCTATGATTCTTGTGCTGGGGGCTCCAGAACTGCACCCAGGACTGCAGGTGGGGTGTGAGGAGAGCAGAGCCAAGGGGCAGAATCCCCTCCCTTGCCCTGCTGCCCACACTGCTCTTGCTGTAGCCCAGCACAGGGTTGCTGTCTGGGCTGCACTCACACTGCAGGCTCCTGTTGAGCTTTTCTTCACCCCAGACCCCCAGGGCCTTTTCCTCAGGGCTGCTCTCAGCCATTCCCCACCCAGCCTGGAGTTGTGCTTGGGATTGCGCCCCCCCAGGTGCTCTGTGTGTGTTATGGGTGACACTATGTTGTATTTCTTTCAGATACAAGACTTGGAAGCAGAAGTTTTCAGGCTGATGAAGCAAAATGGGAGCCAGGTCAACAACAACAACAACATTTTTGAAAGACAGACATCTTTTGGAGAGGTTTCTAGAGGAGATCCAGTGGAAAATCTAGACACTAAGCAGGTGTCCTGCCTGGATGGCTTAAGTCAAGGTTTGTTTCACCCAGATGTAGACATGAGCACCTCATGAGTACATTTAACTTCCTTTAGCTATAGCTTTCTCCAGCATGACTGTAGAGAAGGATAGCAACAAACAATCACTGAAGCTTTAAGACCATTTAAAAAGTAAGTTCCAAGGCCTCATATTTGTTGTGAAACTGTTAGGTTTATTTTCAGGGAATACTCTTTCATGTAATGGTGGTGATTTATGTTGGTGTAAATTATCACTGTTGATGTAAATGGACGTTCTTTAGACTTGAAAAGAAATAGTGAATAATGCAGAGGTGTTGTTACTTTTCCAATGTTCATTATCTAGTGCCAGAATAGAGTCCTTGGAAAGCTGGAGAGAGACCCTGCATAAGGTGTCCAGCTGCAGGACAAGGGGAAATGGTTTGAAGCTGAGGCAGAGCAGGGTTAGTCTGGAGCTGAGGAAGAAGTTCTTCAGTATGAGGGTTGAGACTCTGGAATAGGCTGCCCAGGGAGGCTGTGGCTGCTTCCTCCCTGGAGGTATTCAAGGCCAGATTGGATAAGGCCTTGAGCAGCTGAGTCTAGCTGAGACATGTCCCTGCCCATGGCAGGAGGGTTGGAGTTGGATGATCTCTGAGGTTGCTTCCAATCTAAGCCATTCAATGATTTTATGATCTCTGAGGTCCCTTTCAACCTAAGCCATTCTGTGACCTCTGAGGTTGCTTCCAACCTAAGCCATTCTGTGACCTCTGAGGTTCCTTTCAACCTAAGTCATTCTGTGATCTCTGAGGTTGCTTCCAACCTAAGCCATTCTGTGACCTCTGAGGTTCCTTTCAACCTAAGCCATTCTGTGACTCTGTGAAGTTGAAGTGAGTAAGTGTCATGGGTTATTATGGGTTACTAAAGTTACTAATGGTTTATGCAAATATCTTTTTCAATTGCTGTGCACTTCTAGCAGCTCTGAAGGGGCAGGGACAAGCAGAGCATGCAAAGTGCAGGTCCTTGCCTTGGCAGGGCCTGTCTTGGGGGAAAGCAGTGAAAAGTTCTTCTTCAAATCCTGTGTCCATGCAGAGTTCAACGAAGCAGTGCCAGAAACAGAGAGGTTGGACTCCAAGGCTCTGAAGACTCGAGCTCAGCTTTCAGTGAAGAACAAGCGGCAGAGGCCTTCCAGAACAAGGCTGTATGACAGCATCAGTTCGACTGATGGAGAGGACAGCCTGGAACGAAAGGTGAGAAGGACTCTACCCTCTCTTCCAGGCTTCCCACGGAGTTCTGGATTGTCCCTCTAAGTCCTTTCTTCCTCTGTCCTTGTCCTGTCAGTGTAGCACAGGCAGTATTTGTTGCTCTGTGGCCAGTGTGCTGCGAATGGCTTTGCCTGATGAGCGAGTCCAGGAGAGTCTCCTCTGAGCCTGCAGGCCTGGGCTTCTGGTTGTGTTGTGCTGGTTTGTTAACAGGAATCCTCAGCTTTCTGGTCTGGCTGTGCTTTATAATGCAGAGTGGAGGAGTCCTGTAGGGAACTGGATTGTGCATTTCTCTCTCTGTTGATCTGTTAAGGAAACCGATGTGATAATCACTCCTTGTTTTGTCCTGTTCTGGCTAAGGTCTGAACCCAAATACCAATAAACACCACAGCGTGTGGTCTCAGAAGGTAATGGCCTGAACTGCTAGAGCATTTCCTACCAACAGAAGGCTAAATGGTGAATAAAAGAAGTGCATGTTCAAAGTAGACCTTGCTCTGCTCGGTTACTGAGTGGTATAACCTGCTGTGTAATCTCTTGTACCAACAGCCCTCCAACACTTACAGTAGTCCCATGCACATTTCTAAAGCACCTCTGCCCTCATGCATGAGAGCATCCTCACCAGCATCAGATTCTGGTGCTTCCTCCCTCTCCCCTGCGGCTAGCAGTGCAGCAATCTCACTCGACAACTTAACTGAGAGCCAAGAAGGAGGACAGCAGCACAGAGGAGCTGTCCTTTCCCCGCCCGCCCGGGGGGACACTCCGCTCTCCTCTCCTTCCAAATCCGGGCACAGCTCCGAGGCATCTCCTCTGCGGCACCCAGCTGGCAGCAATATTGTACAGGAGAAAGGTATTGACTGACTTCTCTTTTCTGGGTTTTGGCAATAAATTGGTGCATCATTTTGCTCACCTCTCTCTGCTTTAGCAACCTGTGGTGCTTAGCGGGACCTTGCCAGCTAGCAAGCCAGCACCTCACAGCTGCTTCTGTCTACCTGGAAGGCAAAAAAAATCCAAAGGAGCTTGTATGAGGATATAAGAAAAGGGCAAAGCTCAAAATGAGATCAGGAATTGCTTCCTTTCCTTTCTTGCAGTACAAAGGGAAGATGTGGTGAATTCTTAGAACTCATCAAAAAGGGAGAAGCTGCCTTTAAGAGAATCTTGTGTTACAAAGCCCAGGTGGGGCGTTTCTGTGTCAGGAACGTGCTTAGCACAGAACCCTGACTTGAATTATGTCATTCTGGCACTGCTGGATGCTTTTCCTTTGGGAGGGTGGGGAGAGGAGTGCAGAGCAAGAAGAGCAGAAGGTAGCTGGTAATTGCTGCGAGACTGCATAGTCTGAATGAAAGGAGAGGTTAGCCTCTGGGGACGTTAACTTTAAGTCATTCAGTGGAGAGTTGGCCACATTGTCACCTATGTGATTCTGATACTGTACATTCTAGTTAGTTAATTCAGATTCTTGGAACTCCCTTAAATTCTATTCAGTTAATTCTGATTCTTTAATTTCTAATCAGCTAATTCTGATTCTTTAACTTCTGTTAGTTAATTCTGATTCTTTAACTTCTATTTAGTGAATTCTGATTCTTTTTCTATTTAGTTAATTCTGATTCTTTAACTTCTGTTCAGTTAATTCTGATTCTTTAACTTCTGTTCAGTTAATTCTGATTCCTTAACTTCTGTTCAGTTAATTCTGATTCCTTAACTTCTGTTCAGTTAATTCTGATTCTTTAACTTCTATTCAGTTAATTCTGATTCTTTAGCTCCTATTTAGTTAATTCTGATTCTTTAACTCCTATTCAGTTAATTCTGATTCTTTAACTTCTCTTTAGTGAATTCTGATTCTTTTTCTATTCAGTTAATTCTGATTCTTTAACTTCTNAACTCCTATTCAGACGTGTGCTCTTCCGATCTAACTCCTATTCAGTTAATTCTGATTCTTTAACTTCTCTTTAGTTAATTCTGATTCTTTAATTTCTAATCTGTTGTGATTCTTTAACTTCTCTTTAGTTAAGTGTGTTTCTTTAACTTCTGATTAGTTAATTGTGATTCTTTAAATTCTATTTACTTAATTAATATTCTTTAATTTCCATTGAGTTAGTTCAGAATCTTTAAATTCTATCTAGTTAAATTCTTCAATTTCTGCTTAGTTAGTTCAGATCCTTTAAATTTTATTTAGTTAATTCAGATCCTTTACATTTTGTTTAGTTAATTGATTCTCTAAATTCTATTAAGTTAATTCAGATTCCTCAAATTCTATGCACTTAATTCAGATTCTTTAACTTCTCCCTAGTTGAGTTCCATCTCAGCAGTTTGCTCCCTGAGTCAGCAGTGCAGTGGTGGCAGAGAACACTCAGCCCTCATGTTTAGGTGCTTGTGCAGTCAGAATTTGCCTTCTACACAACTTCAGCCTTCTCAGCTCTGTCCCCTGTGCTCTCTGCCAGTCACCGTTTATGTTGTGCTGTATTTCAGTGAACTAAACCACACCATAACCTTTGTTTGTGAGTGAGGACTGCAGGAGTAGGTCTGGGAGAGGCTCCTAACAAACTTTGGCTGGTTGCAATGAACTACCAGGGCCAACCTGTTGAGGATTTGTGTGGCTGAAGAAATTTGCCACTCGTTTACAGCCTTTGGGGTTTTTCTTCATCCTCATCCAGGGCTTTCACACAGCTTCCTAAAAAGGCAGTTTCAGGAAGCTGTGTTGAATTTAGGAGAGGTTAATATATGCTTAGGTTTTGATGTGGGTTCTGCAGTGGGCTGGGCTGTGCTATTATTAATTGTGTCATTAATGAGTATTTGAGTTGTGCCAACAATAAGGGAGTGAACAGAGGAATGTGAGTGGTGCTGCCTGTGTCACTCACTTCCACGAAGCAGCAGCCCAGCACTGGCCCCCAGGCCACAGTTGCCTGGGAATAGCTGGTGAGAGGGTAAACATTAGGACTTTTAGTCTTTAAAATGGCGATTTTGAGGGTGGTTAAACGAGAAATATGGCTTAAAGGTGAGAGAGGAACCCTAAGAGGAGGCAGCGGAGGAGTGTGCACAGCGCAGGGCTGATGTGCATTGCCTGAAGGTCTCCTCTGCCTCCCTAGGGAACAGATTGCTCCTCAGGAGACTTCACCTTGCTGTTGTCACTCCTCACAGCTCTTGGCTTTTGGTTGCTTTTTGGACATGAGGTTACTGCTCAGGTGTCCCTGAATAGAACAATTTTAACATCAGGACTTAGGTTGGTGTGGTAGGACTTAGGCTGTTAGAGTGTGGGCACTGCAGGCTTCTTTTTCCTGCTCGCCCAGGATTTATGACCCAGTTGAGCACTGCTTTGCTTTTTAGCTGAAGGAAAACTTGCTCAGATGTTATGCACAAAGTTGTGTGCACAGGTTTGACTGTCCTGGGATAGCTCTGGGGTGTTTGGAGTTAATTCTGAAGGCTTCTTACGCCAGGAACCCACAAAGCCAGCAGTGCTCGCAGCCAGAGGTCACTGTACCTCCCAGGTCACGTTGCAAAAGTCACCGCACCGTGAGTGACACCAATGACTGACCTCAGTTTGCTTCCTCTGCGGTGTCTGGGGACACTTAAGAAGCAGAGAAGCTGTGTCTGAATTTTGCAGCTGCTGTGTGTCCTCTCTCAGCTTCCACCTAGATTTCACAGGATGTTCTGCAGCCTCAGATTCATTGTGCTGGCTTTATAGGTAGTGCAGGCTGTTTCCTCTTGAGGCTCTAGCAGTGTTTGTGGGAGAGATCAAAAATTGATTGGCAGCTGAGGGCAAATTTATGAGCTGAGCTACTCTGAATTCTTTCTTTTTTAGTTGAGAATGGTTTGATTTGAAGTTAAATGTTTAGTGTAACAAAGATGTTGAAGCCAAACAGATCACTACTACCCAGCATGTCCTTCATACAAGGTACTCTTGGCCCCAAAGGTCAGGCAGGGCTTTCAGGAGTCCTTTAGAAGTGAAGCACACACCCCAAATGAATTCCCTAACAGCAAACCGAAGTGGCTGCTGCTGAGGTTAAAACTGGATCCACTGCAATGTTCACCTGGAAATCCTTTGTGCCTTCGAACGTTGAACCCCAACCAAAGTTAACTTCCCATTTCCTTCAATCACAGCTTCCTCAGGTGCATTTCAGCAGCCTGATCTAGTGGAGGATGCTTACTGCAGAAGGGGGTTGGCCTAGATAACCTTTGGAGGTCCCTTCCAACCCAGACCAGGCTCTTCTCACTTGCTCTCTGCGATAGGGCAGGAGCAATGGATGTAAGCGGCAGCCTGAACACAAGGGGAAACTTCTCTCCTGTAAGGGTCCCAGAGCACTGGCACAGGCTGCCCAGAGAGGCTGTGGAGTCTCCTTCTCTGGAGCCTTTCAAGACCTGTCTGGATGTGTTCCTGTGTGACCTGAGCTAGATTTTATGCCCCTGTTCTGGCAGAGGGGTTGGACTCCGTGATCTCTTTGGGTCTCTTCCAACCCCTGACATCCTGTGATGATTCTGAAAGCATTCCTTGATTTTTATTCCTCCTCAGACCATCATCTTAAAAATGAGAAGAATGCAGGTGTGCTCAGACAGGTGTAGATGTGTGCATATCTGATCAGGAAAAGGTACACAGACTGCTCTGGCAAGTGGAATAGCAGTCAGCAGTCATGAAAAATACTACTACTACTACTAATGATGTACATTCTTCCGTGTACAAATATGTCCTAGATGGTGCCACATGTGCCCAGGCAGCAAGAACAACTGGCTCTACTATAGGGCATACAGAGAAACTAAAGCGAAAGCTTGCAGATCTTGGGTAAGCCTTTTCTTCTTCCAAATGCTTTCTTTTGGGGGGGTAGTTTTGGTCATTTAAAAAAAAAAAGGATTAAAAGTAACATTTCCAAGATGTTTCCTGATGTTTTCTAATATTCTTGTAGGGCTCCCTTGAGAAGGAGTTCAAACAAGGGCAAGAAGCGGAAAGAGAAAGAAGCTGTTAGGGTGACCTGTGGCAGTAGGTATGGGGTGGGGGGGGGAGGAAATGGAGGGTGCAAGAAATGGTTTGTCAGAAACAGGGGGAAAAACCTGATCCTCCTGGCAGGTGGCTGCAGGGACAGAGCCACTGACTTCACAGAAATAAGTGTTAAGCTTTGAGACAACCTTTTGAGCTTACAAACCGAGGCTTAGTGAACTGTTTGTGAACAGCAAGTCCAAAAGTTACCTAACTTGGTTACCAGGTTTGTCCTTTGGAAGTGTTGAAGAAATGTGTGGACCTGGTGGCTCCTTGGGACCACAGAGGATCTTCAGGGAGCTTAGGCATCAGCTCTGTGCTGGTGACAAAACCTGCTGCAGCTGGTTCCACTGCTGCCTCTGCTTGCAGTGTGACTGCAGTTAGAGAAGGCTCTGGGGAACCTGCTCCTAGAGAAGAGAAGGCTCTGGGGCGACCTAATAGTGGCCTTACAGGGCCTACAAGGAGGCTGCAGAGGGACTGTTTGCAAAGGCCTGCAGGGACAGGCCGAGGGCAGTGGTTTGAAATGAGAGCAGAGCAGATTGAGACTGGATGTGAGGAACAAGTGCTGCGCCAGGAGGCTGCTGCAACACTGCCACAGGTTGCCCAGGGAGGTGGTTGAGGCCTCATCCCTGAAGATATTCAAGGTCTGGCTAAGTAAGGCTCTGAGCAAGCTGCTCTAGTGGAGGATGTCCCTGCTGATTGCAGGGGGCTTGAGCTAGATGAGCTTTGGAGGTGCCTTTCAACCCAAACCATTCTGTGATTCTGTAATCACTGCTGGATTTGCCTAGGGACAGGGAAGGCTTTGTTAGAGCAAGTTCTCTGCTCCTGTGTAGCTGTAGGGCAGGCAGTGCCCCCAGCAGGCCATTAACCATCTTGTACCATCTAAATGCCAAGCCTCAGGGTGGGAGAAATTCATGTGTGCACGTGTGTGAGGGTTTGGATTTAGCAGCATTCGTGGGATCCCTCATCTGCCTCAGAAAAAGGAGAGCTCAGCATAGTCCAACAAGCAACACATCTCTGTGGTTGACAGATCAGCTCTTGAGGAAAATGTGCTCAGCCACTGTGAGGGTGACAGAGCCCTGGAACAGGCTGCCCAGGGGGGTTGTGGAGTCTCCTCTGGAGATACTCCAGACCTGCCTGGTTGTGTTCCTGTGGGATCTGCTCTGGCTGATCCTGCTCTGGCAGGGGGGGTTGGACTGGCTGAGCGTTCAGAGTCCTTCCAAGCCCTGACATTCTGGGGTTCTTTACGTTGCTTATCAATATTTCTGAGCCGGGATACAGTTGCTAAAGCCAACATTTAGTGCTGCTGTCCAAGGCAGAGTTGACAAGCGTGGGATTCTCACTGTGCTTCTGCATACTGGGCTGTTCTTACTGCAGCATAACTTTATTAACAGCCCTTCTCACCTCCTGTGTTACTGACTCCAAAGACTCTGCCTCAGACGAAGCGTGAGGATGTTTCCTCTGCACCCCAAAGCTGTGTAAGCTCTTTGCAAGAAGGAAGATGCCAAGCAAAAGACAGCAGCATCCTGTTAGAATTGTGTCTATTACAACAACTGATTGATAGAGCCATGGAATGGAATTAGAATAAAATAGAATAGAAATATAATGGAATGGAATGGAATAGGATAGAGTAAGACCAGACCAGGACAGGACCAGAATAGAATAGAGTAGAATTAGAACAGACCTGGACAGAACAGGATAGAATAGAACAGAACAGATAGAGTCAGAATGGAAAATAGAATAGAGTGGAATGGAAAAGGAATGGAAGAGAAGAATGGAATGGAATGGGCGAGAAGGGACCTCTAGAGGTCATCTAGTCCAGCCCTTCCTTCTGCAGTCAGCAGGGACATCCCAAACTAGATCAGGTAGCTCAGAGCTCCATCAAGCCTGACCTTGAATACCTTCAAGCATGGGATCTCCACCACCTCCCTGAGGAACCTGTTGGAAGTGTTTCACCACACTCATAGTAAAGAATTCCTTCCTCATGTCCGTAGAGCTCCTTCCTCATGTCCAAGGACTGATACAGAATTAATCCATAGTTAATGCTGTCAGATGGATGTTGCATGCATTATTTTGCCATTGCCAGAAAAACAGCTCTGAGGACATGTAAATACCATACTGAATCATTCCCTAAGTCTGCCACTACTGTTGGCTCTATAAAAGCTCCCAGTTTAAAAGCATTAATTCCTCTGCCTAGTGCTAGGTGATTCAGGCAGCATCATTTGGTCTTTCTTCCTGCTTTCAAACAAGATTGGAACATGAGGGAGGAGTACAGGACTGGGTCAGACACCTCTACCTATCTGTCTTTATGCAGCTAAAGGGAGGGAAGGCTCTTCTGCTTCCAGGGCTGGGGAGGTCCTTTGATAACCTCAGTTGTGCCCACAGAGGGAAGGGGTTTCACCATATACAAAGCTCTAGGGATTACCCTAGACATGATCTAGAAGCTGTCCAGGAGGTAGAAGCTGAGGGGAGATTCACTACGTGCAATTTACTGGTGGCTGCTAAGAGCAGTAGAAGTTTAATGCTCTGAAACATTAAAATCTATCTGTGGGTATAAATAATATCAGAGCTGCAGCACTGCTGAGGCAGACACCTTGCATCATTGGCTTTGATTTACATCCTGTGCTGTTGACAGGAGGTATTAATGAATAATTTAGGCCTTTTCTAACTGCTGCCATTGCCTTGATGACATTATCCAGTGCTGTCTCTGTTACTACAAAGAGAGAAGCTGATAGTATCTCTTAGGTGTTTATTTCATTTTAATAGATTACCATTTTTAATATTTCATAGCCTTAAAATCAGCATAATGAGACCTTTAGCAGTGTTTAGCTGTTGTGCCAAAGGCAGATCTCCACAGATGGAGAGAGATGCACCTGATTCATTCTGTCTCTGACAGTTGGACTCAGTGACCTTTTCCAACCAGAACAACTCTCTGATCCTATAAAACCACAAGCCAGACTTCTCTGGCAACCAAAGTCCACTTGGGCCAGTGCTGAGTCTGCTCTGTTTCATCATGCTGAGATAGCAGTGGGGCTCAGAAGTGCAACAGCACAGCCTGCACCTTCCTGCCTGCAGCTGGTTCACATCCAGACACCAGAAGTTGAGGCTTCTGCCTCCATTTGCTGGCTTAGTGGTGTCTAAGAGAGCCTGAGGTAGAAAAAGAGCCAAAAGAACTCACTTTTTTTCTTCCCTTGCTGGAAGGGATTTCAGGCATGCCCCTGGCAGCTACATGCCCCTCAATTCTTTAGTCACAGGGAATGTCACTCTGTGATGAACTGGAGAAGAGAAGGCTTGGGGGAGACCTTAGAGCAGCCTTCCAGGACCTGAAAGGGCCCTACAGGAGAGCTGGGGAGGGACTGTTTACTACCTCCTGTAATGATAGGATGAGGGGGAATGGATTGAAGCTTGAGGAGGGCAGATTTAGACTGGATGTTAGGAAGAAGTTCTTTGCAGTGAGGGTGGTGAGACACTGCCAGGGGTTACCCAGAGAGGTTGTGGAGCAAAGAATCACCCAATGCAATCTTTGATCACATTGGGTGATTCTGTGCTCCACAACCTCCCTGGAGGTGTTCTGTGCTCCACAACCTCCCTGGTGGTGTTCAAGGGCAGGCTGGATGAAGCCTTGGGCAAGCTGGGTTGGTGGAAGGTGTCCCTGCCCATGGCCAGGGGGGTTGAAACTGGATAAGCTTTAAAGTCCCTTCCAACCCAAAGCATTCTGTGAATCTACAAACTGCCTCTGTCGCGTTTTGCTCTCTCCCATTTTCCAACCTCACAGATGTTCCTGCTCCTTTCTCTTGCACAGGATGGCCAAGGAGGTGCTGCAGAGACCAGCCAGCACTAAACCTTTATCAGAGAGATCCTCCTCTCTCCCACACTGTGTGCCATTCACATGGTATGGAGAGAGTGGCAAGGGATCCAATTCTTCCAGCAACCTGCCGTCGCCCAGCAGCTCAACCGAACCTTCCTCTGAAAACATAAGTCCAGCTAAAAAAGGGTCAAAGGTAGAAGATCAAAGCTACCTTCTTCCCACCCTGTCGAGTGGCATAATTGGCTTCCTATTTCTGGAAAGCAAGAACAGGCCAATCTATGACTACTACAATAAACAGTGCATGGTGTTCATTGTATGGGAAGCAGCTCATCCAAACAGAACATCTCTGTCCTTGTGCCATTCGCATTCTGCCTCGCTGCCTGTGACTTGAGTGCCCTAACCCTGCTGTGCTGTGCCATAGCAGAGAGCAGAGTGGTGCCAGGGGAGAGGAGTGTTTGGCTCCCCTGAGCAAACGCTGGGTTTGTGTGTTCAGTGCTGGGTGTTTTCTGCATTCTTCAGGGCTGCTGGGGGCAGGACCTGCCTGCCTGCCTGCCGCAGAGGTGTTTGCAAGTGAGGAAATGCTGTCTGCTGTCAGTCATCTGCCTTCTCCCCCCTTCCCCAGTAATTAAACCTGTTTGTCTTGCATGCTGGATGTTGGATTTAATTCTTGGAGTGGAAATCTGAACTGGTGCAGTTGAATAGCTCTGTGTGATTCCTTTCTATGTGCATGAATGTTGCAGCATGGTGACTCCTCCGATAACCCTTAGGTACAGCAAAGTACTTTGCTTTGGTTTCACTTCTGGCAAGTATTTCTCTGCCTGATTCTTCTTCTGACTTGCAGCAGTTGACTTTTTTATCTTGGTCTGGTAAAAAGCAGCAGGTATAGTTCTCAGCTTTATATACAGGAGCTCTGATTTCTCTGTCCTCTACAAACACCTGTGTGTGGTAGCAGTGCCCATGGACCTTTCTTACTCTCTTGGTGCCAAGAGCTGGTGATAAATTCCTTCTGCTGTGCACCAAGCTCATAGCTGTGCTTGCCCTGCTAGGGAGAGCAAGACCTCCTGCCTTGGCAGGGGGGTTGGACTCAGTGATCTCTGGAGGTCCCTTCCAAGCTCTAAGGTTCTGTGATTCTGTGACAAGGTTGACAAGTCCAGAGCAGATCAATCAAGAAGACCACAGATGAAATTGCTGAAGATCAAAGGGAAGCTAATTGGTTAGCTCATTTCTTTAGAGGTGAGGCACTGGAACAGGTTGCCAAGGGAGGCTGTGGATGCCGCCTCCCTGGAGCTGTTAAAGGCCAAGCTGGACGAGGCCTTGAGCAACTTGGGCTAGTGGGAGGTGTCCCTGCCGATGGCAGGGGCTTGGAACTGGATGATCTTTAAGGTCCCTTCCAACCCAAACTGTTCTATGAACCTATGATTCTTTTGAAAAGGGAAGGTGGGGATGGGACTTGCAAATCCTCTTTGTAGCACCAAGCAAAGGTCGTGTAAAAGTGATTTTCAAATGGAGGGGAAGGAGGCAACCCCTTGCACAGAGAGTGTGAGTGTGAGGCTTTGGGGTGGAGGTTTATCCTGCTGTTGCAGTTATTAGCAGGCATTGGCTGTTCTTGTCTTTATCCTTAAGTTCATTAAAGACTTGAATTCATCATAAAGTTTGGCACAAAATAGAGGTGAAGGCAAAACCAGAGCGCCTAGAAAAGCCAAAAGGTGTTCTTCACACAACAGGAGGTAGAGCTGTTGAACTGCTCCCACAACACTGTGGGGGCTACAAGTCTGCCTATTAAGGAAGCTGCTCAGATTTGCTTCTCCTCTATAAAGAGCTGTGAGAAGCAGCACAGGAATTCTGAGTGTGGGTGTGAGAAGTGTGGTCACAAAGCCATTCTGCTCTGCTCTGCAATGTTTACAAGCTCTTAACAATTGCTGTACTCCTCTTCAGGTTTGCAAGGCACAGTTTGTTACCACTTCTTAGTTGCAACTATATTTGGAGGATGAACACTTCTTGTTCTCAGGAGAGAGAAGTCAGGGGTCTTTGGGGAGGATAAAAGGACAACTTTTCTAATGTTGCTTTTGGTTTGCTTTTAGAAGGCCAAGTGTAAGGTCCTGCACCTGGGTGGGTGCAATCCCAAGCACAACTCCAGGCTGGGTGGGGAATGGCTGAAAGCAGCCCTGAGGAAAGGGCCCTGGGGGTCTGGGGTGAGGAAAAGCTCAACATGAGCCTGCAGTGTGAGGATGATTCTATGATTCTATGTTTGGTTCTATTCTGTTTGTAAATGAATGTCAAAGGCAAATTTAACTTGGTCTTCATTTAGATGTTAGAGTAGATGAAAGGGCTGTGCCTCAGCAGCTGTGTATCCACAGTAAATCAATATCCTGGTGTCTTTAACTGTTTAACTTATGGTTCTCACTTGGCTGTGAAATATCAGTTAATGCTGTGTTGCTTTCTGATGGTAGTTGTGCTCTATTCCTGGAATAACTTCTGCATGCTTCCACTGCCCCTGGCCCTGTGAGGTGATGCCTGCCATTGCCTTACCAAAACCCAGCTGTTGTTAGCTCAGGAAATGACATTCACTACCCAAAGCTCTCTTTAACCTGCAGTTTCTTCTAAAGGCATGGGCCAAAAGGGAGGCTCTTTCTCCGAGGAGATGATTTGGGACTCAGAAATGGATTCACAGGACCTTCTCCTGGCGCTTTCGATAGCAGTTTTCACTTCTCTCTGCTAATTAATCTTCTGTTCTTGGTGCTGCTGCCTGTGCTATGCTTGTCCTGAGTATCTGGAGGACAGTAAAATGCTGCTGATTAACCAATGGAAGCAGTAATTGAGCTCCAGGATGAGAGTCAGCATCTTAAGAGGGAGTCTGGAAATTGCTTCCAGACCCCACTGAGGCATTAAAGTGGCCAAGTAGGCAGTGGTAAAAGCACTGCATGTCCTAGAAATGTTAATGCCGGAAACTGAGCTCCTCCAGTGTGTGTTGGTCTATTGGAAATGGCTCCTGGACTATGCCAGCCTGGAGGACAGAAAGCCAATGTCCCCTGAAGAGGCACAGAGGAGGGTGGTTGTTCACTCAGGCTCATTTGCTTTCTCCACAGAATTTCACCTTCAACGACGATTTCAGTCCCAGCAGCGCCAGCTCAGCTGATCTGAGTGGCTTAGGAGCAGAACCCAAACCCCCTGGGTTCTCACACTCCTTGGCACTGTCTTCGGATGAGGTATGCTGGTGGCATTGCTTTGAGATGGGGTACAGCTGGGGGCTTACTTCTTTGACTAGTCCTCAAATAATAAAGGGATGGGTTTTTAGGGAGTAGAATGGGGAAAAGAAAATTAGTCTTGGGTTCTAGATGATGATTTTCTGGTGCATTTAATGATGACTTGAAATAAAAGTCTGTGGCATTATCCTGGCAAAACCAGAGGGAAATTGGTCTCCTCATAGCAGCTGTCTCCTCAGACATTCTGAGATTGGTCTCCTCGGAGCTGCTGTCTCCTCATACGTTCTTCCTACATTGTAGATGTGTAACTGTGGGCCCAAAGGTGTAGATATACATAGAATCATACAATCAAGCAGGTTGGAAGAGAGCTCCAAGCTCAGCCAGCCCAACCTAGCACCCAGCCCTGGCCAATCAACCAGACCATGGCACTAAGTGCCCCAGCCAGGCTTGGCTTCAACACCTCCAGGCACAGCCATTCCACCACCTCCCTGGGCAGCCCATTCCAATGCCAATCACTCTCTCTGCCAACAACTTCCTCCTAACATCCAGCCTGAACCTGCCCTGGCACAACTTGAGACTGTGTCCCCTTGTTCTGTTGCTGCTTGCCTGCCAGAAGAGCCCAACCCCACCTGGCTGTAACCTCCCTTCAGGTAGTTGTAGACAGCAATACACTGAGCTGGACAGAAACGAGACAGTGATGAGGAAACAAAGCCCCAGGGTGGTTTGGTCCATCCACTTGAGCTGCAGGACTCCTTCCCCTGGAGTGATACCTTCCCTTGACAGAACAATGCCCAGCTGCAGCCATTGTGTGTTAGTGTAGCTGAGTGCACATACCCTGATGGGAACCTGTACCTGGCAATCCACTCTGCATGCTTCCTGCTTGCTTTGCACAGTGGATTTGAATGCAGTTACTTCAAACCAGAGGTTTTCCAAACAGTGCAGCAAAGCATTCCTGATCTTGGGAACTGGTGACAGCACTGGGCTGAATATATGGCAGGTACTGTTGTTAAGGTGCCAGTTTGGTAACTCAGCTGGCAGTGAAGCTGCACCATTTGACAGTAGCTGGCAGCATGGGCTGTGGGCTCAGGGGGGCTGTGGGTTCAGGGGGCCTGTGGCTGTGCTCTTCACAAGCACTCCAGGAGAACCTGACAGCCCCCTTGGAAGACAGGCTGATACTTGTCTAGGGAGTAGAATGGCAACAAGAAAATTAATCTTGGTTTCCTGATGAGGATTTTCTTGTTCATTTAATAATAACTTGAAATAAAGGTCCTGTGAGCAACCTGTTCTAGTGGGAGATGTCCCTGCCTATGGCAGGGGAGGTGGAACTGGATGAGCTTTGAGGTCCCTTCCAACATAAACCATTCAATTAAAGAAAAAGTTATCCTGGGAAAAAAAGAGAGTGAAATTGGTCTGCTCAGAAGTGCTGTCTCCTCATATAGGAGTTGGGGTTCTTCTGCCTGCAGAAGTAAAGGCTCCAGGGAGACCTTAGAGCAGCCCAGCAGGATTTGAAGGGGGCTTGCAGCAGAGCTGGAGAGGGACTTTTTACAGAGGCACGGAGTGACAGCACAAGGGGTGATGGCTTCAAACTGGAAGAAGCTGGATTGAGATTAGACATGAGGAAGAGATTGTTCCCTGTGAGGGTGGTGAGGCACTGGAACAGGCTGCCCAGAGACATTGTGGAGGCTGCAGCCCTGGCAGCATTCAAAGGCAGGCTGGCTGGGGCCTTGATCCAGCTGCTTTAGTAGGAGGTGTCCCTGCCAATGGCAGAGAGTTGGAACTGGATGATTTTTAAGATCCCTTCCAACCCAAACCATTCCATGATTTTTTTGTGTGGACAGAGTTTTTTCCTAGAGAAGAGGAACTTGAAGTATCTGTGTCCATTCTTTGGTTTTAATGCTAGTTAGGTTTGTTCTCTTCCTGCCTGTATGCTGTGCATGGATTTAAAGGCTGAGAGCTGTTCCATGCAGCCCCACTGCCCAAAGGGCAAGGCTCCAAACCCAGCCATCCCAGCAAGGCTGCTGACTGCAGGTGATAAAGGACAAAGATGACAAGAAGCAGAGGGAGTGCAGGCAGATCTGCATATTCTATGAGTTCCTGCAAACAGCAAAGCCATCATTTACACTTGCTCACTATTATTGCTACCTTGATGATACATTTCCATCTCTTACTACATTTCCTTCCCTCCACGTTGTGTGTTTTATTGTGACAATGCCCTCTTCCCAGCAGCACTGGATTAAGAGCCTGATGATGTTTTCATTTGGCTTGTTTCAGCTCTCTGCTTTGTTCACCTCTAAAATAATCAAGCCTCAACAGGTCTATAAAAACGAATTTTCTCCATCCTCTGCTGTCTGCCAAACTGCAGCCTCCAGCTCGGGCAGAGTGTTCAGCAAGAGGTGTGGTGGAAAGCTTCACAGCCTCCCATAGCTGCCAGCTCTCCTCCTCTCAGGTGTCTCCAGCAGATCTACCCTGAGCATTTGAAGGGATGACACCAATGAGAGGATGGAGAAGGAGCCCAATTCTTCAGCTTCTCCTGTAAGGAGCTTTTGCTCTTGGAGCCATCAGGAAGGACCCTACTGGTTCTAGGGTGTCAAGCCCAGCAACTCCAGGAGGGTTTGGCTGAGAGTCTTAAGAGGTTTAGGTTCCAAATTATGCATGTGCTGAGCTTCCAGCGTAGCCTCTCTGCCTCTGGAGATACTTCTAATTTAAAGAGACCTCTTTGGTTCTGAGTGGCTCTCTCTGTTTGCTGCCCGGGTGCTGCCTGGCCTTTGAGATGCCATTCTGTGTTCCCTACTTCCTTTCTATAATGCTTTTTCTTTCCCGTTTCTTTGTTGCTCCTTCCCTCAGAGCCTGGATATGATTGATGATGAGGTGAGACACTGGTGTGCTGTTGTGCTGAATCGTGTGGCCGTGGAGTCCCTGCTCGCAGAGTCACCTTCCTCCTGTCGTGGTTGGGGTGTGGCAAACCCTCTGCGTGTCCCAGCACAGCATGCAGATGTCGCTGGCTCCTCTCCCCTCCTCTGCAGTTCTCCTCTCCCCTCCTCTGCAGTTCTCCTCTCTCCGCTGCCAGGAGCTTTCAAAGCTTCAGCAAACTGCAGTTTCTACAGCGTGCTGGAAGGGGGAGGAGGGTCGGTGTCAGAGCAAATCCAGCAGCTGCACTGAGCTCCTGCTGGTGATAGGAGGAGAAGATGGTGCTTGAACTGTCTTCTCAGCCCTGAGAGCTGGGCAGAGGGACACTGAGAGCTCCCAGCTCCATCTCGCCCTCTCTAAAAGCTGCTTTCACAGCAGGCAGCTGCTGCAGGCAGCTGCTTTGCTGACCACGGCTGGGATAGAGTAGCTTTTGTTTCATGGCATACCCATGGGTGGACTGAACTGGCAGAGCAGGGACAGAGGAGTGCTCCGGCAGCTGACACCCCCATCTGCCCCTCTGCTGCTATGCTTGAGCTCACTACTGCAGCAGCAGCACGAGGTGAGGAGAGCAGGGCCTGGGCTGTGGGACAGCTGTGTGTGACTTGCTGCTCCTCTGTGTCCTCTGATAGTCTTCCAGGGACAGCATAACTCACTGGCTGTTCGATGTCATCTCTTCATCTTCAGAGTGGCCTCCTGAGGGCTTTTTCCTTGCTGAATTTCTTGGTTCATAGCTTAAACACATCTGTCAATGAGCCTGTGAAGTGGGGTGCAGTCCTCATTGCATGCCTTAGAAATGTTCCAGTTTGAAGGAGAAGAAGTGGGAACACTCCTGGTTGGAATGGTGCCAGCTGGGCATTTCAGTCCCTCTTTGGGTTCAGAGGAATGCCAGCTCCTTGTTCTTCTGTCTATCAGTAGAAGACTTCTTGGGTACCTCATACCCATCCTTAGATACCAGATGGGGTGCAGTGGTGTGATGCTGTTGACTGCAGTGTAAAGCTGGCACTGCCAGCTCTGCTCTGATGCTGGTGGCTTGCACAGAAGAATGCTGCTCCTCACCCACCCTGCCCTGGCTTTGTCACAGATCCTGGACGAGGGGCAGTCCCCTAAGCACAGCCAGTGCCAGAGCCGTGCGGTGCAGGAGTGGAGTGTGCAGCAGGTGTCCCACTGGCTGATGAGCCTCAACCTGGAGCAGTATGTGTCTGAATTCAGTGCCCACAACGTCAATGGGGAGCATCTCCTTCAGCTGGATGGCAGCAAGCTCAAGGTAACTGGCTGGACTTCAGGAATAACTAATCTTTGTTGTCACTTGGGTAAGACTTTGGCCAGCAGCAGAGCCTCCCTGTCAGTGGGGTGGTGCTGGACTAGAATAGCAAACACAGAGCAGAAAGCCACAGCAGCACCTTGAGTTTCCATGCACGCTTGGGTTCAGAAGCAGTGATGAGAAGCTGAAGTTATCCCTCTGCCTCCTGAAGACTCTGGGTGTATAAAATGTGCCCTTACTTGCATAAGTGACACATCAGCACGTTAAGTGCTGTTTGTGTGCACAGACCTCTCATCCATCTCTGGCTGGTGATCCAGAGAAGACAATAAACAGGCATAAATCAGAAGTAGCAGCTGGAAAATGGATTAGTGGGATCCTGGAGACATGAGCTGATACCACAGAGGGAAATGGAGTGGGCTGCCCTGGGAAGCTGTGGACACCTCATCCCTGGAAGTGTTTAAGACCAGGCTGGATGAGGCTTTGAGGAAGCTGCTCTAGTGGAAGGTGTCCCTGCCCATGGCAAGGGGGGTGGAAGTGGATGATCTCTAAGGTCTCTTCCAACCCATTCCATGGGTCTATGATAAATCCAGCTTTGATAGTTGAAGCATTCCTGGGCTCTTGTAGTGAAAATATGAGGCCTGCTTTTGTCAAAAGTAATTGCAGGAAGGGGTTGTGGGGGGGGGAGCTCAGCAGATCTGAGAGTCCAAGTTTGGGCTTTCCTTCCTGCTATTTTTTACTGGTGTTTCACTAGCACTGGGGGTTTTAGAAGAGTGATTTTTTGTCTAAGGCATGGCAGTGAGAATTGGGGAAGTCTTAGAATCACAGAATCCTTTCAGTTGGAGAAGACCTTTAAGATCATCAGGTCCAACCATCTATGTCAGCTTAGCTGCTTTCAGGCAAATAGTTAAATCTTTGTTTGCCTCATTTGGTCAATGAAATCGACATTGGTGGTGGCAATGGGATGTCATTCTTTAGCAATCCAGAAGTGGAAGGCATGGCCAATAGTACAGAAGTGCCTTCCCTACCTAGCAGTTATGTATCTGAGTCTGTCTCCCACTGTCGGAGACTTCTTTGGCCACGGAGGTGTTAGGTTGCTGGTTGGACTGGACGATCTTAGAGGTAGGTCTCTTCCAACCAAAACCATTCTACCTAAGAAAGTTCTTACTGGAATATGAAAAAAAGGTGGAGATGAGAGGTATTAAAGTGCTTTGCCTTCCTCACTTTTGCTTTCCCCACTGCAGTGTCCCAGGTTGACTTCTTCCCAGGACAGAGCAGTCGTTAAAAAAAAGCTAAAGGAGATGAAAGCGTCGTTGGAGAAGGCTCGCAAAGCTCAAGAGAAGATGGAGAAGCAAAGGGAAAAGCTGCGGAAGAAGGAACAGGAGCAGCTGCAGAGGAAATCGAAGAAGCCGGACAAGTGCTCGTCAGACGCGACAGAGGGCGCCAGCGAGCAGTGACCGGCGGCGGCGCTGGGCGCAGGCGGCGGCGCCGCAGGGGAAGAGCAGCTCAGATCCGCTCTGGTGCCCCTGCGGCTTCCTTCTGCCGCCTCCGGGAGGCTGCGCACACGCTGCGGGGCTGTACATAGAGTGCCTGGGCAGGTCTCCCTTGCCTAGGCTCCCTTTCCCTCACACCCAGCTCCCGCGCCTGGCCGCTGCCGGCTGGCACAGCCCAGCCCCGCAGTTTGTTCCGTTGTTGTTGACAGCTGCCAGATTCCATGTTCGTGTGGCAAATGTTTCCTTCCAAACCTCTCTGCTGAGCTCTGTGTTAGGTCACGTCAGTAACCAGCATGATGCCGAGGAGCACGGTGCACTGCTTCACCTCTGCTGAACAGGGTGGCCACTCAGGACTGGGAGACAGCTGGACAGAAGGAGCTGTGCTCTGTCTGCTAAGAATTGACTACACTTTCTAACTGGAAGTTCAGCTCCTTCACAGCGTTTGGACACTCAACTCTGTCAACTGGAGTAAGTTTCATCTCGGTCAGTACCTTGAAGCAGCACTCCTCTGGAAACACAACTGTTCAGTGACTTCTGATCATACACTGGAGATCAAGCCTGGAGAGTCAATATCCACCCTGAGCCAGAGACAGGAGGTGGAACTCTTTCTGTTAACTGCACAATAGCTAACCCAGGAAGGAGGCAAAGCCTTAACTGCTTCTGTGGGTTTACACAGAGATGTGAGGATAACATTTATCCTGCAGGTATCTGAGCAAGGAGGAATCTCTCACTAGAGCACAGCCTGTAGATCTGTACAAATCTCCTTCTGCTCCCGCTGTGTAGGCAACTTTCTTATAGCACACTTTGCTTTCTTTTCCAGCTGTTTTGAACAGGAAACTGGGCTTATTTTGTGTCAGGGTTTGGGTTTGGTTCCCTCTCTCCCACCACCTCCAAGAAAAACACCACATCTTCAGACCCCTTCTCCAGGAAGCACTGTGGAGAGTAAAAGCTTTGTGCTGTGCCGTCCTGAAGCTGTTGGAAATAGCTGAAGAGATGTAGTTCTTGCAGGAGTGCACTTTGAGAAGAGGAGGGATGCTGGTTGAGCTGTGTACATTGTTGTTAATGCTGCGGTGGAGGTGACGGTTACAAAGCAATCCAAAGCTGCCATCTGTTCACTGGTTGGATTGATGTGTTTGTTTAAAGAATATTCCCACAAACCCCAGAACTTTTGGCTCTAGGCTGTAGCATGTTTTGATGGCTTAGCAGTGGTCACGTTCCATCCTTTCCCTGGTCCGTGAGGCCAGTGGCAAAGCCTGCTGTGTAGTTCTGGCTGTGACTGCAGCAGCGTAGAGCTGGCATTGCAAAGTGTTACTGCCTCCTAAAAGCAGTGTTAAAAGATTCAGGATTTCATCAGCAGAATGGAGAGACACCAGGCAAACATCCACAAGGAGAAGCCAGAGGGAGCAGCTTCCTGCCTCATAGTCAAAGCCAACCACACAGCAGCATCTATAGTGGAGAAACCTCACTGCCCTTCACAGCAACACAGAATGGTAGGGGTTGGATGGGACCTTGTAAGATCATCGAGTCCATTTACCCTGCCAGAGCAGTCTTTATGTAGTCAGACCAACACAGAAGTCACTTAAGATCAGGTGAGAATCCTGAACTTCAACTTTGCCAGCCTGAAAAAAATGCAAATGCTGGGATTCTCCTGGAGAAAATGTTTGGTTTAGTTGGACTTGGCTTCTCTGGCTCTGTCCTCGATGGGGATTCTCTGCTGCCCTTGGCTTCTCTGGCTGTGCACTTGATGGCATTCACATCTGCCTCTGCTGCGGAGCAGTTTGGGTGCAGTGTTTATAGTTCCACTGCCTTTGATCCTGAAAATCAATTCCTTTGACAAGCAAAAGGGTTTGTGGCCTGAGAGAGCCTTTTTCCTCCAACCCGAACACACACCAGATCTACTTAACCTTAGCTTTCTTTTTCCTTCCAAATCCAAGTTTCTGTCACCTTTCTGATGTATATTTTCTTCAGGTCTTAAAATGAAATTTCCCTAAAGGATACTTCCTCCTCTTTCTAAAGGCTTGGGATATTTTTGTTAAGGTAAAAAAAAAAACCCAACCAAGCAACCCACAACCAAACACCTGCTAATGAGAACTCCACAGTGCAGTGAAGCTTTCTCTGCTCTTTGTAGGAGAAAAGAAAAATGACAGAAAATGTTTTTTTTAACCATCCCTTCCAAACAACCATTCTGCTATTTTAGGAGGTCATCAGTTTATATGTGAGTAAGACAGAAGTGATCTGGGAAAACTGGAAACTTACCTGTTTGAAACACACCTGTGATAAATGCATTCAGTGGTTGGTTGAGGTTTCACTGATGTTTACACTGTAGCAGTGTTTTAAGAGGTTTCTCTATGGGCATCCAGGGGTGGTGGTGGTGGTGTCCCAGGTTGACGTTGGGTGTGTAGAAAGCTGAGACTTGCCTGGCCATGAATTACCATCCCAGGCACTAGCACAGCACTGCAAATCCAAGGGCAAGGTTTGTACAGCTTGAGCTGCAGCTCTCCACAGCCTCTGCCCTGCAGGCTGTGCTGGTTTTCAATGCTGACATGGAGGGGCAGTTTGCAAGAATTAAGCCTTGTGTTGATTTCTTAGCTGTGTGTGTTTGCAGAGGGAATATACTGGCAAGGCAAAAGTAAAACCTGATCCCACTCTTCCTAAGTGTGGCCTTGTTCCTGCACTAGCATCAAAGTGGTAGAAGAGCTGAACCCTTCTAATAGCACTTCTCTCACTCTGTGCTCTCCCTCACTTGAAAACCTCAGGCTGTCTGGGCCCAAAGCACTTGAAGAGCAGAGCTGTGAACACAGCAGCACCACTTCAACCAAGTTGTGAGTCTTTACCAGTCAAATGGGTTGCAGAGAGCAGGTGGATGGGTTTGGTTGAGTCTGGGTGCATTAGTGATTGGAAAGAATTCAACTCAGTCTTTCTAGAACTGCTGTAAGGGGCAGGAGGTTGGCAGGATTGCTTTACTGGAGTGTCACTATTCAAGGAAGGAAATCTTTTTGTCTGTTTTTAACCCTAACTTTGATTTCCACTAGTGCACTTTCAGCACCTTGCTTCTGAGCAGGATTATGAGTGACACCCAAGGCGACCTACCCGCTCAGCAGAGTGGAGTGTGGGTTGCACAGTCCCTTTGGTTGACCTCCTGCATGGATTTTACTGTAGTTTGCCATGTATAAAACTGATTTTTCCAAGCTGTGACACCTTAGGCATGACACTGAGCCCTCCAGTCCCTCACAAACTGAGCTTTCTGTGATGGACTGGCAGGACTAACTGGTACTTCTCCTGTTGGCATGAAGTAGTGATTTCTCAAGTCCTTGTCTTAGGCTTGGCAGCAGTGCCTTGAGCTGCCTGTTTCTTTGGGAGGTTTGGGCTGGGTTAGGAACGAGCTGGAAGGTTTGTGAAACCAAATCTGCTGAGTTTGGCAGGGAGAGAGGCGAGGAGGGCTCACAGCTCATGAGATGGGGTCCAATCTCAATAACCCAGGAGTTTGAGCCTCCTTCTGGGAGCTTTGTCACTGGCAGCAGTGGAATCTGCTGGTACAGAAGTATGTGAAGGAAAGGGGGATGCAGAACAAGCAGTCCCTCTGGAGGGGTGTGCACAGTGAACCCCTCAGACCTTGCCATGCTGCTTTCCTCTTTCCCAGTCCCGTGGCAGAGGTATCTCACTGGCCACTGACAGGTGCCAGCCATTGCTAGAAGACCTGGCAGCTAAAAGACTAAACTGCACTGTGCTCACTGTACAAATTGGCTACTCACATGGGTTTCTTTTTCTACGGTGGAAGAGAGGTGGTTGAGCTTCCAAGATTTTCCTTTTCTTTATTTTTTCCAAGAGGTCAAATGTATATGAAGTGCATGTTCTCCTGAACTTTTCCTTTGTACATCTTGGTGTCTGATCATCTGCATGAAAGACACAGTAGTGCCATGTCTGAGCTTGTTCTCTTGTGCTTGGTTGATAGGAACTTCTCTAGATTGTTGAGTTTTTCCTCCCCTTCCCACCAAACAAACAAACAAACCACACAAACAAACAAAACCCAACAACCAACTTTGGTTAATATTTAGTTATTGGGAGACATCAAACCAGAAATCCATCCTGGTGGCCCTTTGTTTTCTTACAGTTTAAATACAAACAACAGAGCCTGTGGTTTCAAGTTGATTTGTTAGTGTAAATAACTTTCTTGCCAATGAGTATTCCTTGTTGTTAGACAACGAATGCAATAAACTGAGAGCTCCTGAATCTTTAGTACAATTCATATTGACTCCTCACTTTGCTTGCCCACTTCTAGGTCGTGCCAGAAGAAATACTAAAGGGTGAGTTTTGGGCTCCCAAGTTCCAGAGGGACAGGGAGCTGCTTGAGAGGGTCCAAGGGAGGGCTACAAGGATGCTGAAGGGACTGCAGCACTGCCTGATGAGGAAAGGCTGAGAGCCCTGGGGCTGCTTAGTCTGGAGAGGAGAAGGCTGAGAGGGGATCTAATAAATATCTATAAATATCTGAGGGCTGGGAGTCAGGAAGGAAGGGACAGGGACAGCCTCTGCTCACTTGTGCCCTGGGGTAGGACAAGGAGCAATGGATGAAAACTGCAGCACAGCAAGTTCTACCTCAACATGAGGAAGAACTTGACTGTAAGGGTCCCAGAGCACTGGCACAGCTGCCCAGAGAGGTTGTGGAGTCTCCTCCTCTGGAGCCTTTCTGTCCCCGTCTGGATGTGCCACTTTGCAACCTGTGCAGATTCTCTGGTCCTGCTCTGCAGGGGGGTTGGACTGGAAGATCTCCAGAGGTCCCTTCCAGCCCCTACCATCCTGTGACAGGACAGCTGTTGCTGCATGGGACAGACTGGGCAAGGAGGACATGGATCTTGCCCTGCTTGTTCTCTCCTTCCTTCTGCTCTGTGGAGATTACTTTAATGCCAAGCTTTTGGCCCAATTGCCAGGCCTCCAATGGATCTCTTAGAAGCTGTAATTACGTAAAGAAGCAAGAGGAACAAAAAAAGAGTAAAGAAAGAGAATGGCCCTTTTGGGGGTTCGTATGCAAGTGAAATGCAGCCTGCAGAGTAACATGAAAATAGGCTGCTGCTGGTGGTCAGTGTTCATGTGTTGGAATGCCCTGGCTTAGTTTTGGTACAGAAAACACCTCACCATTTTACACCCCAGTGCTAGTTGGTGGTAAGGGGCACCTCAGCAGAGCAGATGTCTGGATCTGAGTTTTAGTAAAGCATTGAGTAAGGAGGAAGCAGAGTGGGACAGGCTGTCCCAGCTGTATTGTTGTTTCCCTGGATTTACATCTGGCAGAATCTAGGCCACTCTGCACTTAATCTGTCTCTTAACCCAGCCTGTGTTTCCCTGCAGCTGAATCAGAAATCTTCCTTGCTGCTACTATGGCCACCACCTGCAACAAGATAAAAGAAACCTCAACCCAGACTATTATCTTGATTAAAATAGGTGTGGGAAGAGGCTCTAACTGCACTACTGACACTGCTCAGCAGCTCCCTAAGCCTGCAGCAGAATGGTCTGGGTCTAGTTGACTGGACAGGGCTGGGTGATGAGCTTGGAGGTCTCTTCCAACTTGATTGATTCTGTGATTCTATGGTAAATTATTAAAGTGAAGTCAGGTTGGAGATGGCTTCACGGGGGAAGAAGAAAGAAGTGAGCCTGAAATTACATTTATTCTCCTCCCAATTGTTTCAGGAGCATTAGGAAAAGCCAAGAGGAAGGTCTGGAAGGAGAACCCTTAGCACAGTAGTCCCTGGGAAGGCCCAGGGGTCAGTGACAAGAAGCACAGTGGTGGTTAGCAGCTCTCATTTACAAAATCAGCACTCTCTGGGGGGGGAACCCTAAACCCACAAATCCAGTCACAACAGACAAGGCAGTGTCTGACAGTTGAGCCTGAAGTTGAAATTCAGGTGAGTTCTCCTTTGTTAACAACACAGGGTCCTCCCCACTACACCACTTAGTCTTTTACCTTTAATTCCATTTCCCCTACTGTTGTACAAAACTCTCATGGCAAGAAAAAAGAATCCCTTTCCATGTCTCTGGTTCACCCTTGCTGGAACAGCCTCGTTAGTGAAACCTGGCAGAAGCTAAGTTCTCAAGGACCCCAATTCCTTCCAGTGCAGCAGACCTTACCCTCATCGAGCTATAGCTCACAGTAGAGAGCTCTGTGGAAGATGGTGCCAATGAGCAGCTTGCCCTGGTACACTGCTGCCACCGAGGTGCCCTGCAGCACGGAGCCGTCGTCAGCGTAGACGCGCCTCACTGCCGGGCGCTCCCCTAGGATGTCCTGGATGTGCAGCACCTGCCCGAGGAGGAGAGAAGAGAGACACAGCTGCTGAAAGGCTTCCACCCACGGAGGGAATGGCAGCACCATAGAATGACTTAGGCTGGAAGGGAGCTGCAACTCCCTCTGCCATAGGCAGGGACACCTCTCACTAGAGCAGGTCGCTCAAGGCCTCTTCCAACCTGGCCTTGAACACCTCCAGGGAGGTTGTGGAGCAAGTGACTTATGAAGAGCTTTAGACAAGGCTGAAATCAAAGAGACACCAGCTAGGTGATCCCAGCTGCTAGCAGGCTGATGCCAATACCTCACTGATTTCAGAAGGAAAGAAGAATGCCAGTGTCACCTACTGAGGACCCACACTGGCACAGATCAACCCTTCCAGTGCCAGCGTTTCTGGTCATGCTTTGCTGGCTCAGTCTTTTAACACAGTTCATCAAAGTCTGATTGCACAGCCACAGCTGCACAGAAAGCAGTCTGAGGAGTCCAGAATGCCTGAAATACTGGGTGGAAATGATTCAGTTGGCTCCTGAGGAGCTGAATAGATGTTTGTTAGTGGGAATGCACTGTGCAGGCTGTCCCCTTGAGAGCAGAAGCTACAAGCTGGAAGCCAGCTGAGCCTTTGTCTTCAAGGAGGCTGGCCAAGCACTTCCCTGTGTAATGCAGAACTAACTTATGACAGGCTACAAGAGTTGGGGCTCTTCAGACTGGAGAAGAGAAGGCTTTGAGGAGACCTTGGAGTGGCCTTCCAGCATCTGAAGGGGGCTACAGGAAGGCTGGGGAGTGACTATTGACAAGGTCTTGTAATGACAGGATGAGGAGGAATGGGTTTGAACTGGCAGAGGGGAGATTGAAAGTGGATGTTAGGAAGAAGTTCTTTGCAGTGAGGGTGGTGAGACACTGGCACAGGTTGCCCAGGGAGGTGTTCAAGACCAGGTTGGATGATGCCTTGAGCGACCTGTTCTAATGGGAGATGTTCCTGGCTATGGCAGGGAGTTGGAACTGGCTGAGCTTTGAGGTCTCTTCCAACCTAAACTATCCTATGATTCTAAGTTAGAGCAGGGAGATTTCAACAGAGCAACTCTGTGGCATAGTCAGAGCCCAGAGCCATCTCCCACAAGGTACCTCAGAGCCAGGCGGATCGTCAGGGTCATCGTACAAGAGCTTCATGCCGTTGGGGTGGCATCCTGTCCAGATGTCCCCAGTCTGAGGGTCTACAGACAGGTTATCAGCCAGGGTGTCCAGCTGCAGGGTCTGTGCAACACAGAGGGGAAAGGGAAGAGCATTTAAAGCTAGCAGGAGTCCTGGAAGCAAAGCAGACCGTAAACAACAGCTTTGTCCAGTGCTTCCAGCTGACAGAACTTGGATGTTTTGAGGACTCTCTTCTCCCTCAGTGCTGTTACACTTTGCCCCTGGAGTGCTCCACACCCTCCTCTGTGCCATGATAAACCTGCTTGCTGCTCCAAGCCTTCCCACCTACACTTGTGCTGACTGATGGCTTCAGTGCTTGGTTCTCTGACCCAGACTGACAGAGGCAGACTTCCACTGTGGCTCGACAGCACACCCAAGGATCCTTCTCTGCTTGCTGGTGTGAGAGTGCAAGACCTGAAGCTGTGTAAGGGGCACACAGCACCTCTGCAAAGCCATAGCAGGAGCTGTCCAGACCAGAGCTTTACACATGGTCAGGCTGAACTCTGAAGCACTCCTAGGGGCCAATCTGTCCAACATTCACACAGACCTCATTTCCATGGACCAGCAGCAGCTCACCTTCACATGGGTTAGACTCCAGTTAGCATGTTTTTCCATAACATGGACACTGTGGTCCAATATATCTGCCACATAGATGTACCTTCAAAAGAAAGCAGCTTTTAGAGATACACAAGAGTCAGCAGATACAAAAAGCAGCTCCTGTGCAAGCCCAGCTCCTCCCAGGAGCAAATTCAGCTCACAGTTCTCACACAGCAGCAGACTGCAAGCAGGCCACAGGGCACTGAACTGAAGCCAACCTGCTGAGACACCACTGCAGCTTCATGCTGTGCCAGGCCTTCTCAGTGCCATTATGACTCTGACACAGACCCTTGAAACCTGAGGCCCACAGATGTGCTTCCTTTTAAACTGAAGATCACTTATGTACAGCTCAAGACTGGTTAACTCAGTCATGCAGGCTCTCCCCCTCTTGCAGAAATCCTGCCCCAACAATCCTCACAAGCAATATCCCCAGGGCTGGCTGAAGTGCAGCAGCTTTTGATCCTGTTGCCCACAAACTCCCAGGCAAAGCAGCAAACATTGCCTCTAGTTAAGAAGAAGATAGAAGACTTCTGCTCTCCAAACTCTCCACATCACTGACATTATGCAGGTAGCACTTTGCCTTACATGAGCCAGTTTAGACACCTGGCCACAGAGAGACCACATCCACAAATCAGAATCTGGGCATTCTTCTGTGTGAGCAAACAAATTCAAAGGCAACAAGAAACTTACTTTTTGTCTGGGGAGGTGTTAATGCCATTGGCTGAATAAAACCCAGCTGCTACTTCCTTAACTTCTTTTGGGCTGTAGTAAACAACATTTGACCAAGTTAAACCCAAGAACATCTCCAAGGCCATCAAGATGAAGTCAGTGAAGTAGTGGTCATTGGTGGCGTAGAAACTCTCTGGTCCCATAGCTACTATATCGTTCACACTAACAAAAAAAAGGGAGAGGGAGAGAAATAAATGAAAGAATGAAATGAAAAGCATGAAAGAGCATTGTACCCTGCCCAGAACCCAGCCAGGACGTGGGCTTCTCATAAGGGTTTGCAATTCCAGATGGTATTTCAGACAGACACTGAGTTATTTAGATCCTTTTTTACTTCTGCTTGCTCTTACATGAGCCAGGACTGTGCAGTGCTGAGACCTGAACAGAACCATAGGCATCAGTTAACCATAGGCAGTTAAGAGTTATGTGTCTGTAAGTTGAGGTGGGAGAGGTGGAGGGGGGCGGGAGAGAGAGAGAGAGAAGGGGGAGAGAGAGAAGTGGGAGAGAGAGGAGTTGTGTTTAGCTCCAGTACCAGGTCAGAAGGTCGTGTCGAATGGTTTTCAGGTGCAGCAGAGAATTGTCATCTTCCATAAACTTAAACAGCTCCACTGTGCTCTTCTGCTGGGGGTGGTTCACAACAAAGAGGTACACACTGTCATCTTGAAAGAAAAGAGGGAAACAGATGAAGTTTCTGCAGGGCTAGGCACCCACAGCTCTGAAGCAGCCCCCCAGTACAGAGCACACGTTGCATTCGGTGCATTTGTCTCACAGCTCCCCTGAGGGAGAAGGACAAGCACCAAAGTACTGCAGAATGCCACTGCAAGTGGCTCCAGAGCTCCAGCTGCTCTTCTCCCAGGCTCACTCTACAGAGAACTGCTGTGCAAACTACATCTGTGCTGATTCTACCACGGAAGAAAGAAATCATCACAGAACCACAGAATGAAAGGGGTTGGAAGATCTCTGGAGAACATCTAGTCCAACACCCTTCCCTGAGCAGGTTCACCTAGAACAAGATGGCATCCAGGCAGGAGACTCCACAACTTCTCTGGGCAACCTGCTGCAGTATTTCACTACCCTCATTGTGAAGAACTTGTTCCTAACATCCAACCTAACTCTGCCCTGCTCTAGTTTAAAAGCATGGCCGTGTTCTCCTCTCCAAGACATGCTGTTCTATGGCAAGCTCTGGCTACCAACAGAATAGCCTTCATCCTCTCCTTCCTCTCCCTAGACTTTCCTTGAGGATTTTAGCAGGGCAAGTAAGAGTTTGCAACTAGCTGCAGAAAGAGAACCATTGCTGCAGCTGGACCTAAGCCTCCATCCAGTCACAGTGTGCAGAGAGTGGTGGAGGTCCTATCCCCAGAGACATTCAAGGTCAAACACAATGAGGCCCTGAGCAACCTGATCTAGTTGGAGATGTCCTTGCTCCCTGCAGGACCCTTTGAGGGTCCCTTCCAACCCTTTGCATTAGCTGACTGGCCACAGAGTCTTGGTAGCTTGCAGTGATTTGCTCATTTACTGTTTAGCCACAAAAGCCTCCACTCTGGTCATTCTGAGTGGCAGCCTCCTCTCTCTTGAGGTCACTACTCATCAACACCCTTGAGCCCTGGGTGAGATGGATGTAAAACTGGTTTTCAACCACACAGGACTGAGATAGGATTTAATCAATGTCTATAACTATCTGAGGGCTGGGGGTTAGGAGAGGGGGGACAGGCTCTGCTCACTGCTCCCTGGGATAGGACAAGCAGCAATGGATGGAAGCTGCAGCACAGGAGGTTCCAGCTCAGCACAACGGGGAACTTCTTTCCTGTAAGGGTCCCAGAGCACTGGCACAGGCTGCCCAGAGAGGTTGTGCAGTCTCCTTCTCTGGAGCCTTTCAAGGCCTGTCTGGATGTGTTCCTGTGTGACCTGAGCTAGATTGTCTGATCCTGCTCTGGCAGGGGGGTTGGACTCAATGATCCCTTGGGGTCCCTTCCAACCCCTGATATCCTGTGAGCCTGGGATCCTGTGAACTCTCTTCCCATAATCCTGCAGGCAAAGATCAGTATTTTCTGGTTCTGCTGAAGCATTTTGTAATGCTGCTGCATTCTCCTGAGCTGCTACATAGCCAGCTGAGACTGGAGAAGGACATATTTTTTTGCCTAGCTATAGATATCAGGTCAGTGCCAGCCCACATGGAGAGCTCAGCTCTGTCTCCTCTGTCATGGTGTACCTGGCCAAAGAGCACCCTTCTGACCCCTGACATCCTCTCAGCCTGTGACTTTTCCCCTGTTTTCTTTCCAATGGGTGTCTTTCTGTCTCAGCCAGCCTGAGAGACTGAGCAAAGGTGGCAGCTGGCATCTAGATAAGAGCCCTAGAAAGACAAAAAGCCTGAAAATATTTTCTCTCCCAGCAAAAGCAGGCTGCTGGAGGTGTAGTGCAAGGCTGCAGAGGGATTTCTGTTTGTGCTCCTGAGGCTGAGATCTGCCTCAGCTGGCTTTACCTTTGTCTATGTAGGTGCTGATCCCATGAGGGTTAAAGGATGCCAGGTCAAACCCTCGGCTGATTCTCAGTTCCACTGCTCTGGGATTGTCTTCATTTAAGTCCATCAGAAATATTTCACCTGGCTTGTCTGGAGCAAGGCTTTTTACTCCTGGGTATTTCAAGCCCTGTAAAATCAAAGCACACAAAAATCATTCCTGGATAAAAGAAGGTAAATGGAATCATCAGAGAGCCAAAAATGCTGGAGCCTTGATCAGCCTTGCAAGGACACATCAGGATGTCATGGAATGGTTTTGGTTGGGAAAGATCTTTAAGATCATCCAGTCCAACCATTCCCTAATTCTACCAAGGCTGGTACTAAACCATGTCACTCAGCACCACATCTCTGCCTCTTTGACACACCTCCAGGGATGGGGATTCAACCACCTCCCTGAGGAGTTTGTTGCAGGCCTTGGGAACCCTTCCAGTGTCCCTCTGCTCCAGCTCACCATGCCAGGATGGACAGAGGGGGACCAGCTCTGCCCTTCCCTGCAGAGCCCAGGGATTGCATTGCAGAGGGAGCAGGCAGTTTGGAGGGCACAAGGAGCTGTGCCCAAGGCACCACTTGGGGTGGGTGCTCCCCATATGTCAAACCACTCTGCAAACAAAGCCCACAGTGAGGAAGGCCAAACTGGAAGTACAGCACCACTGCCTGCACCCACAGTAAACAGCAGTAGTGTGGCAGCTCACAATTTCTAGTACAAAGTTTGCACCCTGATCACTCCCTGGATGCCCTTGGAGCATCAGTTTCTGCTTTAGAAAAATAATCACCAATCATCTTGCAAAGAAAAGCCTGAGAACTCTATGCCCTAAAGGCTAAAAATCACCTAGAAGCAACAAAATCAACACACAATATTAGTAGTTTGGGTTTAAAGTCAGGGAATTAACATAGCTTATTAAGGGAGAGGCTTGACCTGTCAACATGGAAGAAATGAAAGGTGATGTGGGCAGACGAGGCAGTGCTGTAGGGTAAATGTGTCAGAGCCACCACCACCACTTCAGCCTCAGGGAGTACCCTTGGTCAAGCAGAAGAAAACAGCAGTTAAGCTGATGCAAGTCTGAGCTGTTCCTGTGGAGCCAGTCAGCCTTGTGGGGAGAGCTCAGCCTGCAATTTTCACCTGTGGCTTCTGCAGATAAGGCAGCAGGGAGGGGAAGGGGCACAGGCACTTACGGAGCTAATGAAAGCCAGGCCATTGGGAAGTATGTCGATGTCTTCTGAACCAGTTTCTGCAAGACAGACAGAAAGAGACTCTTTCAGGTGATATTCAATATTTCCTATCAAAAAATCCCTCCTTTTTAGTACAAGTCCAGCTCTCAGGAATGTCCTTTTCTGATAGGACTGCATGAGTGCAGCAGAGAAATGTGCACCCTGTTAGAAGTGGTGGCAGAAGTCAGTGGCATGCCAGGGTAGGAAATCACCCTAAGGTTCCTCTCTTCTGGGGGCTTAGGGGTGCCCCTGTGGTGGCCAAGCAGTCTCTTGGGCAGGCATTGGAACAGGCTGCCCAGAGAGGTGGTGGAGTCACTGTCCCTGGAGGTGTTCAAGAACCCTGTTGCCAAGGCCCCTTGAGACATGATTTAGTGGCCGTGGTGGGGTTAGGTTGGAGGTTGGGCTCTTAAAGGTCTCTTCCAACCAAACCAATTCAGTGATTCCACTCCAGCTCCCTGTGCCCTGGGGTGGCAGAGGACGAATCAGCTGCTTTGGTTGATAACATTCTGCTGCACCAGTTAGTGCAGTGCTGGGATTTTCAGGGCAGGACTGCAGCCATCGCTCAGTCCCAGCACTTGCAGAAGGCAGCTCTGGGAACTGCACACACTAATTGTGGCTGGGCTGGGACACTTCACCAGGGTGGACTGCCAAATATTTAAAGTTCTCAGGTGACAGAGAACCTGCTCTGTCTTTAACAGCTAAGACCTTTAACAGTTAGGCCACACTTTGAGTGGTGGTTTCCAATCTTGCCAGCTGCTGCAGCTCCTGTGCCACTTTTATTCTGCTAGGAAAATAAAGTTTCAATGTAATGATTAAAAATTAAGCAAAATAAAATCCCTTTAGGAAAAACACAATTTTAGGCTGTGAGCAAGCCCTCTCCACACAGCTTGTGGTCTGCTGCTGAAGCCTGTTTGCCATCCCAGATTTTCACTGCTGCCCTGAGAAGCCTTCCCTCTCCTCTCCAAATGCCCAGCATGAGCAGCACTCCCCCATCAGCCACTTCCCAAGGGATGGGTGGATTAAATCCACACGGGGAGCATTTGCTTCAAGGTGGAAATTGCTCTGCAGGTTTGCTTTAACAGAGCTTCCACAGAACTTGCCCCATCTGTCCACACCCCCTCCTGCTTGGCCACAGAGCACCCTGTGAAGGTCACACCACCCTTGGCATCTCCTTCCAGGGAAGGGCCTGCAAATCTGAGCTGGGTTTATTGTTTGTTTTTATGTAACTCCTGCTTATCCCAGCACTAATTCACCCGGGCTGTAATTCACCCTGAAGCTACCGAACAGCTCTCTGGGGAGGAATCTGATCGTCAAATTCCCCAGCCCAGGAAAGCTCCTCCCCAGCTCAGCCCTGGAGAGATCTGGAGACAACTTCTCCCAGAGGGACAGTGGAGGGAGACACAGAATCACAGAAGTGCCAGGGCTGAAAGGGACCCCAAGGATCAGCCAGTTCCAACCTCCCTGCAATGGGCAGGAACACCCTACCCTACATCAGGCTGGCCAGAGCCTCATCCAGCCTGGCCTTAAACACCTCCAGAGATGGAGCCTCAACCACCTCCCTGGGCAACCCATTCCAGGCTCTCACCACTCTCATGCTGAACAACTTCCTCCTCACCTCCAGTTGGAATTACTCAATTAGTTTTCTGTTAATCACCATCAAATAAGCATTATTCAGAGTCCTCAGTGAGTAAATTTCAGCTCAAATCCAGAAGACTCAGGAAATGTTTGAAGTGGAATTCCTTCTGTACATAACCTCAGGCAAAGGAACTCTGCACACAGCAGTAATTTGACTTTACAAAGATGTTTGATTCCTGACACAAGGAAGATTTCTGAACTCAACTCAGTGACTCAGCACGCCCCAAAGGCAAAGCTCCTAAGAGCTCAATGATTTTTTCCCCTTTTATTTATACATGCAAAAATCTAAGCAAAATTCAACAGAATTTCAGACATTCCCAAAACTACTGAGGAGGAGAATAAAGCCCAGCCCTTAGCTCTGTATTAAGTTTAAAAATGACAATTTGGGGGGAAAGGAGGACACAAAAAAAGCTATCAGATTTAAAGCTATCCATTTTATACCCTGCTTATCCTAAAGGGAGAGAAACAAAAGAAGACAGAAACGTTGCTGTGTGCTAAATACAAGATCCAAAGTACAAAGTCAACATTTCAGCCACTCTGTTAAACCTCTCTGCAATCCAGACTAAGATGACAAATACAACCTCTTGCTCTTTGAAACCACACAGCTGAATTTTGCAATCATAGCCAGCTCCTGCCTGCTGTCTGCACCACATGGGACCAGCCTGCTCCTAAATCTCTGCAAAATGAGACACTAAGGTGAGCAATCCTGGCTGGCATTTGGCAGCCATTCCTTCACCACATGCTTGTGGCCTTCTTGCAAAGCTTCCACCCTGGCAGCATGACCTGTGCTCAGTCTGTCCTCAACTGACAAGCACCTGTAGCCAACTGCCTGAAGAGCCTGCACACCCTGGTCTAAAAGCCAAATCCTAAGTGGCTTAGCAACAGACAAATAAGTGTTTGCATGGTGTTAGAGAGGGAACAGAACCACAGAGTGGTAGATCACAGGACCAGGGATTGGAAGGGACCCAAAGAGTCCAACCCCGCTGCCAGAGCAGGACTATACAATACAGCTCAGGTCACACAGGAACACATCCAGACAGCCCCCGAAAGTCTCCAGAGAAGGAAACTCCACAACCTCTCTGGGCAGCCTGTGCCAGGGCTCTGGGACCCTGACAGGAAAGAAGTTCCTCTTGTGTTGAGCTGGAACCTCCTGTGCTGCAGCTTCCATCCATTGCTCCTTGTCCTATCCCAGGGAGCAGTGAACAGAGCCTGTCCCTGTACTCCTGACCCCCAGCCCTCAGGTGTTTATAAACATTGATTAAATTCCCTCTCAGTCTTCTCTTCTCCAGACTAAGCAGCCCCAGGTCCCTCAGCCTCTCCTCATCAGGCAGTGCTCCAGTACCCTCATCATCCTCACAGCCCTCTGCTGGACTCTCCAGCAGATCCCTGTCCCTCTTCAACTAGGGAGCTCAAAACTGAAGGCAGTACTCAAGATGAGGTCTCACCAGGGCAGAGTAGAGGGGGAGAAGAACCTCCTTGTTCTGCTGGACACACTCTTCCTAATACACCCCAGGATCCCGTTGGCCTTCTTGGCCACCAGGGCACATTGCTGTGCCATGGATGTTCTCCCCCAGCACTCCCAGGTCCCTCTCCACAGGGCTGCTCTCCAGCAGTCACCTCCCAGCCTGGACTGCTGCAGTTCATTATTGCTTCCCAGGTGCAGGACTCTGCACCTGTCCTTGTTGAACCTCATTTGGTTCCTCTGTGCCCAGCTCTGTCTGGTCTTGCTGGATGGCCACACAGCCTTCAGCTGTATCAGCCAAGCCTCCCAGCTTGGGGTCATCATCAAACTTGCTGACCAGACTCTGCCTGTGCCCTCATCAATGGCACTGATGAAGATGTTGAACAGCACCGGACCCAGCACTGATCCCTGGGAGACTCCACTAGTTACAGGTCTCCAGCTGGACCTGGCACCACAGACCTCCACTTTTTGACCTCTATCTTGTAACCAGCTCCTAATCCACCTCACTGTCTGCTCTTCCATCTCACACTTCCTGAGCTTGCTCACTAGGATGTCATGGGAGATGGTATCAAAGGCCTTGCTAAGGTCAAGGTAGACTACATGCATTGCTCTCCCTGAATCTACCCATTCAGTTATGTCATCACAGAGGTTGGAAGGGACCTCTGGAGAGCATCTAGTCCAACCCTCCTGCCAAAGCAGAATCACCTGTGGCAGGCCACACAAGAATGCAACCAGGCAAGTCCGGAAAGTCTCCAAAGGAGGAGAGTCCACAACAGCAAAGCAGACTGTGTGCATCACTGCTTCTTCATTTTATTTGATGATCCTACATCAATAAACAATCCATCTCCCTTGATCGTTTTGCTCCTTCTCAGTAACAAATAAAAGTTGCAGTTTCTGCAGTGGGATGCCAGCAAAGACCTGTCAGTTCCTCCAGAACATCCAAGAAGGGAATTGCTGCTTCCCCACCCTAGCACCAGCCAGCTTTGTCTAATAGATCTGAAACAATAGGTTGAAAGAGCTGGGGCTGTTCAGCCTGAGAAGAGAAGCCTCCAGGGAGACCTTATAATTACATTTCAATATCTGAAGGGGACCTACAGGAAGGCTGGGGAGGAACTGTTTAGAAAGGCTTGTAGTGATAGGATGAGGGGCAATGGTTTGAAACTGGAGCAGGGCAGAGTTAGGCTAAGCACTAGGAGGAAGTTCCTTACAAAGAGAGTGGTGAAATCCTGGGAACAGGTTGCCCAGGGATGTGGTTGAGGCCCCATCCCTGGAAAGAGTCAGGGTCAGAATTGGTGTGGCCCTGGGCAGCCTGACCTAGTTGGAGGTGCCCCTGCTGATTGCAAGCAGAGTTGAACAAGATAATCTTTGAGGGTCCCTTCCAACCTGATGTGAACCAAGCTGGCAAAGGGCTGAGCAGCTGCCTGAACAGCTGAGCCAGCCTTGATCCTGCATCAGGAACACCAAATACCAAAAAGTATTAAACCAAACTAGTTTGGTTATTAGTACAGTTTCGTCCTGCAGTTTCTCCCTACCTCAGAGTCCAAGCAGCAAATTCAAGTCAAACTGTTTTCAGGAGAAGGCTTGGGAAAAGCTGGCTTTGAGAAGCATTTCAAAAGCAAGCTGGACAAAAGCAATGCACTCAGGCATGTGGAGCACGTACCGATGCCTTTAACGAGCCGGCAGGTCGGGAGGGTGAGCGGAGCCACTTGCCGGGAAGCGTTCAGCCTGGCCCTGCAGGAGGGAAGAGCAGGGTTAACAGCACACGGCCAGCTTCGCACAGCTAACGCTCCCAGCCTGGCTTCATCCTCGGTTTATTGTCTCTCATATCACCCCAACAAATCAGCTGTAAAACACTGAACAAGCAAAAACCAGAACTGACAAGAGCAATGGCTCCGAATCGCTGTGATGGCGCCACACAGGCAGGGATTAAGAGATTCTCCCGCACTGAGTAACTCCACGAACCCGACTTGGCTCATGGGCTTCAGGAACAAGCTCCCAAAACCCCAGTGCAGCCCAAACCATAAAATACCATAGCCACACTTGCTTCAGGTTGCAGTCACCTAAATATAGCAGCAGCCCACAGTAAGGATCAGCATTTCAGATGGAGAGGGCAACCTCCTATGCCAAGCCATTGGCTATTTTTGGTGGCCAGGCCACCAGCAGTTGCACCTTCTACATTTCTTAGCCCACATTCAAAGGCAGCAATAGTGTTGTTGCAAGGCTTGACTGTTTCCTAACAACTGGTAGCACTTGGTAGTACAGTTTTCAGCAATCAGCCTTGCCCTTTCCTCTTCTCTGCTGGTGCCCACCCAGAGCACCATTCTTCAGCAGTGCTTCTTTCATTCCCCAGTGCCCATGAAACTCCATCTCTGGCTCATGATTTACTGGACAAACATAGTTTGTAACTACCTGAGCTCCTATTTCTCCATCTCCTGCAATCCAAGCTGTCTCTAAATCTGTACTAAAGGCACCTCACTAGGGAGGTGCTTTGCACAGGGAGTTGTCTAGGGATGTGACTGTCCCCTCCAGGGGACAAGCTGTCTCCAAATCTGTACTAAAGGCACCTCACTAGGGAGGTGCTTTGCACAGGGAGTTGTCTAGGGATGTGACTGCCACACCTCCAGTACTGGGTTCAGTTTCGGGCCTCTCACTACAAGAAAGACATTGAGGTGCTGGAGCAGGGCAATAAAGCTGGTGAAGGGCCTTGAACACAAATTTTATGAGGAGCACCTGAAGGGACTGGGGTGGTTTAGCCGTCAGAAGAGAAGGCTGAGGGAAGACATCACCCTCCACAAAAGGAGGCTGGAGCAAGGTGGGTGTCAGTTTCTCCTCCTGTGAAGCAATTGACAGGACAAGAGGAAATGGCCTCAAGTTGTGCCAAGGGAGGTTCATGCTGCATGCTAGGAAAAATTTCTTCACAGAAAGGGTTATCAAGCACAGGAAAAGGCTGCTAGAGAGGTGGTGGAGTCACCATCTCTGGAGCTACTTAAAAGATGTGTGGAGGTGGTGCTTAGGGACACGGTTTAGTAGTAGTAGCAGCTTAGCAGTAGTGGTGGGACTGTGAGCTCTAAGTGAGCAGCTGGTCTTGATGCTCTCAAAGGTCTCATCCATCCTCACCAGTTCTGTGATTCTATGACTCAGTAGCAGGACTGAAGTGTTTGACCATACTGGTCCACAGTGCCATAATATGCTGTGTTTCTATGTCAGGATGTCCAAACTAGCACACTAAGATATATATATTTTTCTTTTCCCTAAGAGAAAGCACTTAAACTAAGCCAGGCACTCCTTTGCAGCCTGTAACATGTGCTGAGGCTATAAGCTGCCCCAACCCCAGGCAATTCTGAATGCAAAGTTCCCATAGCTAAACCCAGCCCCGTTTGTGATGTATGTTTAGGCACCAACTAAAGAGCACTATCAGTCTGTGGAATGAAAAATGTGTGATACGGCTGAGAGGACCATATGGGATGTCAGTCCTGCAGCTTTTTAATCACCTAATTAAGAACTCTGAGTTGCTTCAATGCTATATAATTGACATAGATTGTTAACATGAGGCCAGAGGAAATTAAAAAAGGGTTAAAAGCACAGAGGACAGCAAGGGAAAGGAGTCAAGTTAAACTCTCCCAAGCCCTCTCCCCCAGCTCAGGAGTCCTGACAGGGAATTACACTGGATCCCAGCCTACAAGCTGCACAGGAGAGATATCAGCTCTCCCTTTGCCCCTTGGCATGCCAGCAGAGCTGAACCCACCATGGAGGGGCTTGTGCTGCCTGCAGAGGGATATTCCCTCTCTTATTTGCATCAGCCTTTCCTGGGCAAATTGCTCCAAAAGCACAGCAGGAACTCAGCCAGCAGCCAACAAGGGATGGTGATATCCCGACAGTATTCCCAGGGAAACACTTCATGGGCTGGAATGAAAGTAATTCAAAAGGACACTGGTCACAAGCCTGCAGTGTAGAGAGAGGCTTTTCCAAGATGTGTGAGTTTATCTAGCCCAGCCAGCCTCAGCTCCTAAGCCAGATGGCCTAGATAACTAACTGCCCGTACTGAAAACACAGCAGGCCTGCAAACTGTGGGAGAAGCAACTTCCAAAAAAGCAGGAATTTTGCTACTTGGTGCAATCCCCATGCACAACACCTTTTCCCACTCAGTCTTCTCTTTCCAGTTTCAATCAGCCACCCACTGGCTCACTTTGTAGGACACAAATGACAGCCATTCCCTTTCCTTCAGCAGCAACCTGTTGCATCTTCGGAGGCCTCTCTCAGTTTTGCTCTTCTTTAGACTAACCAGTCCCAGACCTTTGGGGTCTTTTTTTACTGATAGGACTGAAAATCATCTGTTACTCTGGGCTTGGTTCCCAGGTTTGTTGGTTTCTTTTCAAATAATGGCTTAGGCTGGAAGAGACCTCAAAGACCATCTACTCCAACCTCCCTGCCATGGAGAGGGACACCTCTCAACTAGACCAGGTTGTTCAATGTCCCATCCAACCTGGCCTTGAACAGCTCCATGGAGGGGACATACACAACCTCTCTGGAGTCTTGCCACCCTCGTAGTGAAGAATTTCTTCCTAAGATCCAATCTAAACCTAGTCTACTTCAACTGCAATCCATTTCTCGGTGTCTTCTTGGTGGACACTCTTGAAAGTCCCTCCTGTAGGTTCCCTTTAGGTATTAGAAAGCTGTTAGAAGGTCCCCCTGGTGTCTTTATTTCTCCAGGGTGAACACTCCCAGTTCCCTCAGCCTACCCTCATAGCACAGGTGTTCCAGCTCCTGCATCATCTTTGTGGCCCTCGTTCGAACTTGTTCCAACAGATCCCTGTACAGCCAGGATCATTCTGGAAGCACATTTCTGCTTTGAGCACTGTACAAGCTGAGCATCTTATCAGAAGAGCGTTGCAAAATGCTAACACCCTGTGTGCAGGCAAATCTATCTACACATGAACAGTAACAAGAGTTTCCCTTGCTAGTGATGACGACGGCAATGATGCAGACGACAGTGACCCTAGCGCTGGGCCCTCACTACAAGGATGACATCGAGGTGCTGGAGCAGGTCCAGAGAAGGGCAACAAAGCTGGCAGAGGGGCTGCAGGGCTGGTGAGGAGCAGCTGAGGGAAGGGCGGAGAAAAGGAGGCTAAGGGCAAGCCTTCTGCCTCTCTACAACTCCCTGAAAGGAGGCTGGAGCCATGTGAGTGTTCCCTGAAGTCAGGCTCCAGAGAAGGGGCTGAAGTGCCTTCACTCTCGGAGGGCTGCAACCGTCAGCCCCTGCCCGGCTCGGCACCGATCGTGAGGGGTCAGTTCAGCCTCCCCTGCCCCGCCTGCAGGTCCGAGCCCCTAGAGCCCATCCCCAGTACCCCTCGGCTCCCAGCTCCTCCGTTCCCCGCCGGGCCCTCGGCTCCCCTGCCTCCCTGGGGGCCGTCCGGCGGCCCCTCACGACTCACCGGAAGGTGAACAGCCGCTCCGCCAGCAAAGCTGCCGCTATCCCGACGAGAGCCACCGCCAGCAGCTTCCCCATGCTCGCTCCCGGCTCGGCCGCGTCCCTCCGGCGGGGGCAGGGCGCTGCACTGGCTGCCGGCCCGGCCCGCCCCCGACCGCCCCAAGCGCCGGCAGCGAAGGGGTGACCTGCCCCGCGAAAGCCCTTCCGTTAGCCGCCGGCAGCGGCCAGCGCCCGAGGGAAGAAGGGCAGCAGAAGGAACTGGAGTCAGCGCGGCTCCGGAGGCACCACGCTGCAGCACCCGGGGAGGGGTCAAAGTTCGGGATTCTCTAAGTGTTGTACTTGTTCTAAGGGAGAAGAGACCAACCCCCACCTTCCAGGAAATTGTAGAGAGCCAGAAGGTCACCAGCCTAAACATCCCCAGGTCCCTCAGCTGCTCCTCATCAGCCCTCTTCACCAGACTCTTCACCAGCTTCATTGCCCTTCTCTGGACCTGCTCCAGCGCCTCAGTTTCTTGGAGTGAGGGGCCCAAAACTGAACCCAGGACTCAAGGTCTGGTCTCACTAGCTCTGAGTCCATGGGGACAATCCCTTCCTTGGTCCTGCTGGTCACACTATTCCTGCTACAGGCCAGGATGCTGCTGGCCTTTCTGGCCACCTGGGCACACCCTGGGTCATCTTCAGGCTGCAAATCAGTGCTCCCAGGTCCTTCTCTACTGGAAAGTGCTTTGGCTGCTCTCACCCAAGTCCTAAGATCTGTTTTTGGCAACGTCAGTGAGTTCAGTTCAAGATCTCCTTAGACTGTCTTTTGAACTGCCCACACTGTGTTGACATCTTCTGCTTGTTTCTATAGTTAAACTACAGCAGCACCAAGGTTGGTTTCTACTTGCTTCCTCATGCGTGCCTTGCTTTCATGCCCACATCTTCGAGTCAACAAGCACTGACTCCTCACTAGCTGATCAGATTTGCCCTCAATGCCCTCCACAGCTTGAGATCCTCAATGCCCTTCATAGTCTGAAGGGTCTAGTTCATAATATCATGCCTCTGTATTTAGCCAGATCATCCAACCAGAAGTGCTCCAGAATAATATTCTGACCTTTAATCTTTAGTGTAAAACCACTGTGAATACTTTGACAATGAGTGGATTTACTGCAGATCAACATCAGAGAGAGCAAAATCTGGATAAAAAGACAGCCTTATCTTTTTGAAAGTTGGTTTGGTAAAGCACCTGGTGTTTCAGCACTGACTCAGGCAGGATGAAATTTGAAATGGTTATTGTGAAATGCAGATCTGTGTCTACATGCCTGCTGTATCTTACCTCCTAAAAAACCCCACCATTCTGGGCTGCACCAAAGGTATTGTGGCCAGAAGACTGTGAGAGGCAATTCTGCCACCCTGCTCTGACACAAGAAGGATGTGGACCTGATGGAGTGGGTCCAGAAGAGGCCACAAAAAAAGATCAAGAGGACTGGAGCAGCTCTCCTCTAAAGACAGGCTGAGAGATCTGGTGTCCCTGCCCATGGCAGGGGGGTTGGAAATAGATAATTTTTGGGATCCTTTCCAACCCTGACAATTCTACGACTCTATGGTACCTGAGGGGGTTCACAGTGCCTTTTGCAAAGCCAAACTCATTCCTGCAGCAACACCGAGATATATTGATTTTCTCAGCTGCTGAGAATAATCCATGTCAAACTGACATCAGTGGATTTGTTGGTGAGGGTGTTGAAAAGGCTGTCACAGTCTGGATTTCAGCCTTGTCCTACTTCAAAGTGAGCAAAGGTCTCTACCTGGCCTTTGTGGAGCTAACTACTGACTCCAGTGCTGTCAGCCAGGAGCAACCCAGAGGCATCTGCATAAATTTGGATGCTCAGATAAGTTTGTGAGCATATTTTGGTTATTTCATGATGGTTTGAGGTAATGCAAAGGTTCTCAGTGATGACAAGATGTCAGAACATGTCACTGTCAGAAACAGCCCCAAGCAAGGCTATGTCCTAGACTAACTTTTGTTAACTGTCTTTCATGCAGCAGTGCTTCCTGCTGCATCTGGAAGCTACAGTGAAGGAAGCTGCTTTAATTATTGTGTAGGTGACAGAATTGCTAAACTGGAGAGATGCCAGGCTAAGCCCAAAGTCAGAGAGATCCTCCCAAGCAGTCTGCCTTTGCTGCTGGTGGTGTGCTGGGTGTGCAGTGTATTACTGATAGCTCTGATTGCCCCGCCATGGCTCAGCCCTGTCACCAGCACAACGCAAGTAACACTCTCTTTTTTCCAGGCAGAAGCATCCTGAGCTAGTAGTGTGCTTTGGCAATACAATGCTGGAGTCTGGCAGGTGAAATTCTGCTAACTTTCAGCTCCTCGAGCACCATGACTGCTAACAGTTGTTTAAAGGAGGGAGAGTGTCACATAGCTCTTGAAAAATAAAAGCTGTGTATGAAGTGAAGGAGGTTCCTGACTTCACAAGTAAGAAACAGCTGCCTTCCTGTCATCATCATCACTCTCTGCACAACAGTGGCTCCGAGTCTCACACTCTTGCACTTTAAGTCAGGACAGCATCCTGAACACTGAGATTTGAACCCCTGTCAACTATTAACCATTGCCACAGATTCTTGCAGGCTTAGCTACACCGGTGTGAGCATTGGTGCATGTATCAGGCAAAGCACTGCACACAGCATCCCTGGGGGTGTTCAAGGAATGTGTGGGAATGGCACTTTGGGATGTGGCCATGGTGGTCTTAGACTGACAGTTGGCTTGATAATCTTAGAGGCCTTTCCCAACAAAAACAATTCTGTGATTCCATGATTCAATGATTCGATGATTCAGTGGTTCTATGCCTCTATGATTCTATGGTTCTATGACTTAATGATTCAATTATTCTACGGTTCTATGATTCTATGGTTTAATGATTCAATTATTCTATGATTCTGTGATTCAATGGTTCTGTGATTCTATGGTTTAATGATTCAATTATTCTATGGTTCTATGATTCTACAGTTTAATGATTCAATTATTCTATGATTCTGTGATTCAATGGTTCTATGATTCTATGGTTTAATGATTCAATTATTCTATGGTTCTATGGTTTAAAGATTCAATTATTCTATGATTCTGTGATTCAATGGTTCTATGATTCTATGGTTTAATGATTCAATTATTCTATGGTTTAATGATTCTACAGTTTAATGATTCAATTATTCTATGATTCTGTGATTCTATGGTTCTATGGTTTAATGATTCAATTATTCTATGACTCTGTGATTCAATGGTTCTATGATTCTATGGTTTAATGATTCAATTATTCTATGGTTTAATGATTCTACAGTTTAATGATTCAATTATTCTATGATTCTGTGATTCTATGGTTCTATGGTTTAATGATTCAATTATTCTATGATTCTGTGATTCTATGGTTCTATGGTTCTATGGTTTAATGATTCAATTATTCTATGGTTCTATGGTTTAAAGAGTCAATTATTCTATGACTCTGTGATTCAATGGTTCTATGATTCTATAGTTCTATGGTTCTATGGTTCAGTGATTCAATGGTTCTACTGTTCAATGATTTTATGATTCTGTGATTCTCTTCTAGGCTAGAAGGTGAAGCAGAATGCAATGCAACCTTACAGTCAAGACATCCAGCACTGATTTTCAGTTGTGGCATCAGTTTCCTAACACAGGAGACTCACTGCTGATTGCTGTAGTAGGTTTGATGTACTGATGCCAGTACATCAACCTCTCACCAAAGTGGAATGACACAACTCTGAGGGAAATGCCCAATTAAGCATTACTCAGTGCTACCCTGATTTACCCTGCATCGCAGGCAGCAGGGAAATTTCTCAGAAAAGAACAACAAAAGCTGATTTTCCAGGTTAAAATATCCCCACAAAAAGACAGAAGCTGTGATTTAGAAATTCCACAGCTTGTAAAGTATTGCAACACAAAGAAAGGGAGGAAATAGCCTTGACTTACAAACACAGTAACAAATATGAAACACACTATGTGATGATGTTTTGTGCTACAGCAAAACACAAGGGCTGAGTAAACTGCCATAAAGCTATGAGTTACAAAAACACTATTACCTTAACAGCAGCATTTCTCAGGAGGAGGTACATTACTGACAAGATTTGGGCTGCAACAGAGTGATAAGTGGATTGATTTATATTTTGGTTTTTAAAAGGTTTGGTTGTAAAGAATCTTTCTGAAACATCCAGGCTTTTCTCCAAGTGCTTTTCAATCCTAACTGCAATTCACCATGTATTTCACAAGACTGCTACTAAAGAACATCAGACTCCCAAGGCTTTTGATACTTCAAGCCTCCTTCTTTTATTAGGTCGGGGTGAACTGTTGGTGATAAGGAATGCCCACACCGTGCAGCACTGTGGGTTTTTATCCTGTTTCTTATCTAATTATTTCAAAGGAAGAAGAGGCCAAGTCATGATCTTTAGTTTGAATTCAGTTTAGATCTCTTACTGACTTAATTGAGTATATGGCTGGGAAAGGACAGGCTATAAAAAGAATAAAAAATGAGTTAAATGAGGACTTGGCCCAGAGAATGCAAGATGAAAAATACAACAAAGCAAAAAATCAAACCTCCAACCAATTCCTAGACAAAGCTACTGAGAAAGTTGTGATTGGTCACTATGGCAACAGATATTCAAATGGAAATAAAAAGCTTTTAATACTGCAAGCACTGTTTTGGGTTTTTTTCTATACAGCTCTAGTAAATGAACTCAGATCTCATTAAAGTGAAGATAATTTTACAATAGGTGTTTTATATAGTGCTATGAACACCAATATGCAGAGTATCACAATATAAACAGCTATCAGATGTTGATGGTTTTGCCATATTACTGATTCAGTCACTCAGAGGCTCAGGAGGCAAACAGCAATAGTAGTTATTTTCTTTCCCCAGGAAGTCTGTTAATAACTGGTGTGAATCAAGGCAACTGTAAGCTTATATGAGAGCTATTTGCTTTTCTTTTCTTGGCTTTTACACTAATGGACTCTAGTTGGTGAGTCACCATATTGAGCTCCATCCCATGACATAAGAGTGTGTCCATACAGCCTGGACTCTGACGGAGGTGATTTACTTCTCAGCCTCTTTCGCTCTGCACCCCTTGCAAAGGCATTGCCAGCTCTGCATCATTCACACTCATTCTGGATGTGTCAGTAAGAGCTGGAATTCAAGCAACTGGAGCAAAATTCATCCAGTATTGTACCCCCCAAAAACAATAAATAAATCAGCATTTAATATGCACATTCTGATTTAGCCTAACTACATTGTCACTGCTGCACCTGAGGACTTGCTCTGTCACATCCAGGGAAGGGAGATGGCAGCACTGTGAAGGAGCAAGCTTTGATAGTTTGTGTTGCTTAGAAGTGTAACAAACAGCTACTGTGTATTGGTGACTGATTTATCAGGAAAGGGTGGGAAGCACAGGCAGCAGGGAAGATTGCAAACATTCATCAACCCACTGGCACGACCCACCACAGCCCTGCACTGGCCCTGGCTGCCTCTCTGCTGCATTCAGCCTTGTCTCTGGGGTGCTGTTTATTTCGTGCTGTCCTCTTCCCTCTCCACACCTTCCACCCTTTCATCAAGATTCTGCCAGGTGCTTTGTTTTGGTATTGCTTTGAATTCAGTCCTTCAGAGCAGGAATAGTCTTATTCATAGAGCCATAGAATTGTTTTGATTGAAAAAGCCCTCTGAGATCATCCAGTCCAAACACTGACCCAACACCACCATGGCCATTAAACTATGTCCCAAAGTGCCATGTCTACACAGCTTTTGAACACCTCCAGGGATGGTGACTCCACCACCTCCCTGGGCAGTTTGTTCCACTGCCTGACCACTCTTACAGTACACAGATTTTTCCCACTATCCTACCTAAATGTTCCCTGGTGTAACTTGAGGCCATTCCCTCTCTCTCTATCATTTGATGCCAGGGAGAAGAGACCAACCCCTTAGGCCAGCAAGCAGCCAGCTGCTTAATAACTGTTCAAAGAACACCCCTACAGCTTCTGCTGGTTGTGCTCCTCCATTCACTTAAGGGCAGTTGCAGAACTGGAGATCCTTTCACACTTTGGCTGTTGCCCTATCCTAAATCTCCTGTCACATTATTTGCTATACAGGAAACTATTTAATATATAGGAATCATCTCACATACATCACCTCAGCTCTACACAGATCTCACTCAGGAAGGCAAGGCAAAAGCTGCTGAGAAGAACCTGATGAGACTGCCTCATTTTTGACCAGCCACTGCAGGAGTTGCAGCCCTGCCAGGGAGCACAGCCAAGCAGCATGCATCTGGGCATGAGAGAGGCTAAGAGAGACACAGCTGCCTAAAGGGGCTCCTTCTACAGGCAATGAAGTATTGTAGTCTCACCAGGAAGGAACACTGGTCTCTAAACACTGTTTCCACAGGCTTCATTTCAACCCACAGCCCATGCCTGATTTTTCAAGAGGAGAGATTCACAGTTTTAATTTGGTTACAAAGTCTCACTGTTTCAAGACTGTCAGGTATTACCACATGGAGCTGCAAAAATTACAAGGAGAATTTTCCACTAAGCATCGATAGGGAAGATTTGGGGGTTTATTTTCCATGCTTTGAAAATAGTCTTCACCTGACTTCAATTTCTGTCTGTGTCCACCTACTGATGCCATGTCTGGGTAAAGGCCAAGTGCAGGGTTCTGCACTTTGGCCACAACAACCCCAAACAGCACTACAGGCTGGGGACAGAGTGGCTGAGAGCAGCCAGGAAGAAAGGGACCTGGGGGTGCTGGTAGATAGTAGGCTGTAAATGCGCCAGCAGTGTGCCCAGGTGGGCAAGACAGCCAATGGCATCCTCACCTGTATTAGGAACAGTGTGGCCAGTAGGATGAGGGAGGTTATTCTGGCCCTGTACTCAACACTGGTCAGGCCACACCTTGAGTGCTGTGTCCACTTCTCGGCCCCTCAATTCAAGAGAGATGCTGAGCAGCTGGAAGCTGTCCAGAGAAGGGCAACAAGGCTGGTGAGGGGCCTGGAACACAAACCCTATGAGAAGAGGCTGAGGGAGCTGAGGTTATTTAGCCTGCAGAAGAGGACGCTCAGGGCAGACCTCATTGCTGTCTATAACCACCTGAAGGGAGGCTGTAGTCAGGTGGGGTTGGTCTCTTCTCCCAGGCACCCAGCAACAGAAGAAGGGGACACAGTCTCAAGCTGTGCCAGGGGAGGTCTAGGCTGGATGTTAGGAGGAAGTTGTTGGCAGAGACAGTGATTGGCATTGGAATGGGCTGCTCAGGGAGGTGGTGGAGTCACCGTCCCTGGAGGTGTTGAAGCCAAGCCTGGATGAGGCACTTAGTGCCATGGTCTGATTGATTGGATAGGGCTGGGTGCTAGGTTGGACTGGCTGAGCTTGGAGGTCTCTTCCAACCTGGTTGATTCTGTGATTCTAAGGTGGCATTTGTGCAAAATCAAGGCACTTAGTGTATGCTTTTTACAGGATGACAAACTATTCATTATATTAGCAGCAAATTTGGAGAGATTATTCCTCATTTTAAAACATCCCAAGTCCAGCAGCTACCACTCTGACATCAATAACTGCTCCAACCATGAGCTTCCTAATAAACACACTGATAGCAGGAGTTGCAACCATGGAAAGAAAGACAAAATGCCCTCAGATTCCTGGGGCTGAAGACAGAAATGCCAAAACAAAACCCATGGAAGGATGGGTTAAGCTTTTGACACTGAAGCTTTCAGACCTGAAGTTCCACGAGAACAAAATTCAGTGTTGTTGGCATCAACCTTTGGTTTCGTAACACATACATACCTTAAAGCTTAAGCACCTCACTTGACCCACACTGCTAAATTAGACTCAAAGCTTACTACTCAAAACAAAACCAGAAGGCTCAGACTCTCACAGCTACAGAAGTTCCCAGCTCCTAGGAGTTTGACTTTCAAGGACTTAGGAGTTTTATGTCTAAAAGCCATCAAGGATCTGTGACTGTTTTTCTCTCCCATTTCTAGCAAATGAGCACAGAAGTGAAATAACACAGTGAAGAACAAGAGGAGGATTCTGAACTCCTGGTGTTCAGAAGCTTTCCGTTCACCAGTCACAGGGATGAATCTACATAGAGGACCCTTCTCAGAAGTTGATTTGCAGCTGAGCACCTGGAGAAAACAGTTTGAACCTGGCAGAGATAAAGAGCTTCTATTTTTTTTTTTTTCTACTAAGAAATAAAGCAAGAAGCTTGAAGATGATTTATGTGACCTTCTCACTCAGAGTCAGCATCCTGGAAGAAGAAAATCAGATAAAATATAGCAATGGGTAGAGATGTACAGCAGTGTGTGTGGGGTGGGGGGGGAATCAATATGAATATTAGCAAAAAGCTGTGTGATGTGAATAAGCAAGAGGGTTGTGCCAAATCCAGCTTGGGAACAGAGAGCTGCCAAGAAAGAACAAGGGGTATGCTTGGCAACACAAGGGATAGACAAGGCAAAAATGCCCCCAGAGTGGGCAGCATCCTGGCAGACTTGGCTTGATGCTGCAGCACTGCCAGGGGATTGCAGCCACCGCTGCGGGAGGCTTTGTACAAGCGTGCGCTGCTCAGAAGAGAGGAAAGTGTGGGGTTAACTCAAGGATTGGTTTGTTGCTTCAGGCCCACAGATCTGATGTTCAGCACATTTCCCTCCTTAACACGTAAGGTTTCTAAGCAGGACAGACTGCTTCACGTGGGGGCTGTGGTACTGCTGCTTCAGCGACCTGCTGAGGGAAGGAAAGGGCAGAGCTGAACCCTCCCTAGCCACGTGTGCCTATAAGCTGCTGCAAGGCTCAGAGCAGGAGGCTGCAGGCAGCATTTCAAGGTCCCCTCTGTATGTGGGGGCAGGGAGAACATTGGTCACAACCCTGCAAAAGCTGCAGGTAGGTGACCCTGCCTTTACTAATGGTCTCCGCAGCCACCCCTGCCAGAGCTGCCTTTGGGATAGAGTTGCTGTGGAACAGGCTGGCAGCAGCCAAGAACAGCTCCACTGCTCTGGCTGCATCACCACCATTCTTCTGCAGCGTTTTCTCCTTTTGCTGGCTTTCTGTCTGCCCTAGCACTGAGTTCAGGATGTTGTTTTCACCTCCAAAACTCTGCTCAAGCTGTTCAAAGCACTGCTGTGAGTTATGTAGCTGCCAATAGATCATTGTTGTGCATCAGCATGTGCCAGTGGAGGGGCCCTAGCTCCTCAGGAGACACATTCTGCACAGCCTGCCAGTACATCTTTTCTCATTCTCTCCTCAGGGCTGTCTTTGTGCTCTGTGAGCAGACACAGCTCTGATTTTCACACACACTCCTGTGCCACTGATCACTCTCCTCACAACACCACTACAATGCATTCACCCACTCGCCTCCAAGCAGCTTTTCCTGGCTTAGCTCTGCTGCTGGGTGTCCAACCCAATAAAGAACATAGAATCATAGAAAGGCAGGGGTTGGAAGGAACTTCCAGGGATCAAGTCCAACCTTCCTGCCAAAGCAAAAACACCTCGGGTAGGTCACACAGGAACACGTCCAGATAAGTCCTGAAAGTCTCTAGAGAAGGAGACTCCACATCCTTTCTGGATATGCCCCACTGAAATCAGTGCAAATGCTTCTCTTGACCTAAGTCAAGAGACCTTTGGAACAAGCCTGGTGTAAGTCTGAAGGAGAAGGTCTTCAGCAGCCCATGACATTCAGGCAGTCATGACAATCCCATCACCTGAAGGGAAAGGTAGTGTGCACTCCAAGAGGGTTGTCTGCTCTTCTCTTACTTGCTGTGTGCCTTCACACCTGCTTCCTCTGACCTGCTGTAAGCACTTATGTGGGCCAGAACCAGACGTGAGATGCAGATGTGTGCCTGCAGCTTGTTCTGGGAACAGGAGGGTGTGGTGTGGCACTGTGTGGAGCAGAAGGAAAACTTGGGAACAGGAGTTGTCTCCCTGCTAAAAATGTGCTGTGTAATTTAGACACTTGGTCCCAGATGTGGAAAGCAGCTTTTCCGAGGGGCTAGAGTGTGTGAGTGCACGGTGCCTATCCTGGTGGCCTCAAGCCTAACTCAGAAAGAGTGCAAATGCTGGTATTGCTCTGGAAATCAAACAAAGGATGAGATACTGTTTCACAGGGAGACGCTGAGAGTATTTGGCAGCCTCGGGGCTCGGATGACATCAGCTTTGACTTTCAAAAGCAAACTGCCACCTCGTGGTACAGTGAAGGAGATGCCTGCAGGCGAGCACAATAGCGAAAATACAGACATGTAGTAAAAAGGGATCACAGGTGATCACGGGATGTTAGGGGTTGGAAGGGATCTCTGGAGATCTTCGAGGTCAACCCCCCTGCCAGAGCAAGACCAGAGAATCTAGCACAGGTCGTACAGGAACACATCCAGACAGGGCTAGAAAGGCTCCAGAGGAGATTCCACAACCTCTCTGGGCAGCCTGTGCCAGTGCTCTGGGACCCTTACAGTAAAGAAGTTCTTCCTCATGTTGAGGTGGAATTTGCTGTGCTGCAGTTTCCATCCCTTGCCCCTTGTCCTATCCCAGAGCACAAGCGAGCAGAGTCTGTCCCTGTCCCTTCCTTCCTGACTCCCAGCCCTCAGATATTTATAGATATTTATTAGATCTCCTCTCAGTCTTCTCCTCTCCAGACTAAAAAAGTGGTTCCTTTGCCCAACCAGTGGCTTACAGTATTTATGTATTCTTAAATATGTTTGGACTACAGTTCAGGCTACTGAATAAATATTCTTAATGTTATGCTTTAAAAAGCCTGTAAAACATAAATCCATTTCCCCATTCTTGTCTGTATCTGTACTGAAGCCACCAGTGCACTCACCTGAGTAGGCTTTTCAGGAAGAGACCCAAATGTGGCTTACAGAAAAACACAGGCTACAAGGGCTACAGATCTCTGTAATTGTTTTCTTTCTCTTTTTTTAAGCTAATTCATACCCAGAAAAAAATTCTTTGAGAGTCAGAACAGGGCTACAGAAATTGCTGGAGGTGAGCAAGAGGTAGTGCATTGCCTGAGCTGAAGTCCTTGTGCATGCCCTTGGAGTGTGATGGATGCAAGGCAGTTTTAATCAGCTTTCTCTTCCACTGTGGGCTGAGCAGTCACAAATTACTTCACCTTGCTTGTCAACCAAGAGCAAGCAGGATGGATCAGCAGATGTGCAGTAATCTGTTGCAGCAACGTGCTTCTGCATCTCAACCTTCAAGCAGCAGCAGCCCAGCATGGAGAAGTAGTGGCATGATTCTTGCAGCTAGATTGAATGTCCTTGGGTCATCTAATGCAATCTAATGCAATGGTGAGGCACTGGAACAGGTTGCCCAGGGAGGTTGTGGATGTTCCCTCCCGGGAGGTGTTCAAGGCCAGGTTGGATGAAGCCTTGAGCCACCTGTTCTAGTAGGAGGTGTTCCTGCCTATGTCAGGGAGTTGGAACTGAATGAGCTTTGAGGTCACTTCCAACATAAACCATTCTATGATGATAGTCTCTGAAAGGTGATAGATGAAAAGGTAATCCATTGCAAATTGAAAAGGGTAGCTGAGGTGAACAACTGATTGCAGCTCAAAACTGATTGTTTTGAGCATTCATGATTTTTCAGGAAGATAATGGCTAGAAAAACAGGTGCAGGTAATAAGCCTGTGAGTTCTGGAATTCACATCTGGTCCATCTGCTCATGACAGACAAGGCCTTGTGTGGTTGTGTTAACAGGATACTGCTAGTAACACAAATCCAGGCCGGGCAAGGAGTGGCTTGAGAGTGGTTTTGAGGAGAAGGACTTCACTTGGGAGTGTCAGCTGATGAAAAATTCAACATGAGCTGGCAAGGGTTGCTAGCAGCTCAGAAGAGTGACTCTTAAATAAGCCTAGAAAGACTCAGATGAGCTTCGTGAGACCTACAGCAGCAGAACACACCATTTCCCACTCTCCTCTGCCTGTTACAAAGTAGTTCTAATAAAGTACTCTTCATCTAGAAGTACACAGAGAGAAGGAACACACATTTCACAGTTCTCCATGAGCTGTAACACCTCCGCTGAGCACTGGCTTGAGGAGAGAGCTGGAGAGCATTCCCAGGGACAGGGCTCCTGCAGATCCTCACCGGGCTGCCTGAGCAGCTTGGATCCTGGGAACCCCTATGAGCCCAAGGGCTACTCCAACTTCCAGTATCATGTGGCTCACAGCCAAACTGCCAGGAAGGAAAACCATGAAACTCTCTTCTGAATGGTTGTGGTGGTGTCCTTTGCTAGGTGATTTAAATTATAGCATCATAGAATGGTTTATGTTGGAAGGGACCTTAAAGCTCATCCAGTTCCAAGCCCCCGCCATAGGCAGGGACACCTCCCACTAGAACAGGTTGCTCAAGGCTCCGTCCAACTTGGCCTTGAACACCTCCAGGGAGGGTGGATAGTCACCTTCTAGCTAAGGTCTCATCCAGCAGCCCAAGTAGGTGCAGGTGGGAACCATTTTTATGCTAGCCATGCGTGGGTTTGTGCCTTCACAGCCTGCTGTCAACACAGGGACAGGGCTGGCATAGACAGAAGGAAAAGGGAGGGAGGGGGAAGTGTTCAGTGGGTGATAGGGTTGTGAAGGAGAAGGTCTGAATCTAGATGAAGGGTATTCAGAGGAAGGAGAAGAGCCCATGAGTCTGTGCAGCCTCCAGTGCTTGCACCTGAGTTAATTCACCTGTAAGCCTGCTGCAGAGTGTCAGATCCCCACCCCATAACATGGATGTATAGCCCTGCAGCCCACTCATCCCAGCATTTCTGCTTCCTAGGAGAACTGAGCACACCAGAGGAAACCTGTTGCTTAGAGTGTTATGCAGGAGATCAGTCTAGACCAATACAATGATCTCTTGAGGGTTTACAGATCGTGGTGGCTGCGAGAGCTGCATGGTGGGGAGCTCTCGTGAAGGCATGTCTGATGGCTGGAGGAATCAAACCAGGACCAGCATGTCAAATGCTGTCCTGGGGAAGAGGGAGATACCTCCCACAGGAAGAATGCCTTGGGGGTTTACTATCTTTCTGCAATGCACTGGTCAAAGGCATCTGCAGGCAGAGCATCACACCCCACTGCAGTAAATCAGCAACGATAACTATGAAAGGAGATGTGAGTGCTTCTCCAGCTAAGAAACGGCACCTGGGACCAGCGTCTTTTAAGGGAAGCGTGTGGCAGGAGCAGAGGGTAACCATGAGGTTAATGAAGCTTAATGTGTATAAAGCCCAGGGAGACAACTCTGATTTTGGTGTTATTGCCAGTGTGTCTGCACTCGCTTTCATAAAAAGAGTGTGGTGATATCTAAGAGTGGCATTTCAGTGCCTGAAATGCTCCTTATATAAATAGAACAAGCAGATCAGCATGACTGAGTGATAAAATTACCTCCTGGTCTTCAGGAACTTCAGCATGCAACTGTGCTACAGGGATCTCAGTGTACACTCACAGCACAAACAAATACGGCTGGAAATGGACCTAGAGGAGACGTACAAAGAGGGAGAGGATACAGAGAGGACAATGACTCGAGCTGCAGCTGCAAAGTTGGTGAAAAAGGCTTTTCTTGAAGCCCTGAAGTCCAATGACTTTGAAACACTGGAAGAGCTCTTGAGCCAAAAGAAAATAGACGTGGACACGGTGTTTGAAGTGGAAGATGAAAACCTGATTCTGGCATCTTACAAACAAGGTAAATGTGGCAGCATTCCCCAGCCAGGAAGCAGATGGGTTTGAGTGGTTTTCAAGAAACTGTGGCCTTCTGAAGCTGCAGTGCAAGCTGAGGCAGAGGCAGTAGCATCTCAGTAGGTTCATACAGCCACGGTCACCTCAGTAGGGGACCTTATCAGCTGTACCTGCTGCGCTTGGCGGAGGGCAGGCCAGAGAACAGCCTGAACTTCTGTGCTGCTGAGGCAGCTGCTGCGGCTTCAGGGGAGAACAGAAAGAGGAGTCCTTTGCCATTTCCTTGCAGAGAGCTGGGGTGCAAAGCCCAGAATAGACACATGCAGACTAAGAGTGGTACACACATTTCTTGCATGTACCCAGCCACATGTACAGGCCAGTCAGAAAGCTTAAATACTCAGTGCCTCCCACTTTCAGCTTACAGTAGTAGGAGAGTGAATTCTCCCTAGCTCAGGAGAGCCAAGGAAATCCTGTGGACCTTGGATGTTGCTGGATGGGAGGAGATTTATTTTTCAAGCTGAGAGAAAGTGAGGATGTGCTGGCTTATCAAAACAGGAAAACCTCAACCACAAAAGACATCTCTTCTGGAGTATACAAAACCCAGGCCAGTTCTCAGCCAGACACTGGGCTGAATTTCCAAATACTTACAACTTAAAGCAACAAACCAAGTTTGGCCTCTGCTAAAATCAGCACACTTCATGAGACACTTGCTGACAGACTCTTAGTGTGCAACTAGAAAACAGTTATGAGCAGCCTCTGCCAGAAGTTAATCCTATGTGCAGATAAAACACCTCCAGTCCCAGCAAGACAGCAAATGCACTTTCTCTTCTGTGGTTTAAAGAGGGGACAGCATTCCACACCTTCTCCTTTTGTGGTTACCTCTTCTTTAATGACTGTCTCTTTTGATTTCATTAGAGTGAGGGTGATGCAGTCACAGAATGGTTTGGGTTGGAGAGACCTTAAAGATCATTTAGTGCCATGGGCAGGGACCCCTTCACCTAGACCAGGTTGTTCAAGGCCTTGTCCAGCCTGGCCTTGAACACCTCCAGGGAGGGGGTATCCACAGCCCCCCTGGGCAACCTGTCATGACCTACTTCCTGAGGGGACAATATCTGTACTGAGCCACACAGTGATGAACGTATCTTAATGTCCCTTTTCTCCTGTCCTCAGCAGGCTGAGGTGCATTCTGCTTGTGGTTTGAGACTACAGGATTAATGCACAGATTTTTAACTGTAGATCATCAGCCTGCAAGTGTTCATCTGTCTAGTCTGGAGAAGTACTCCAGAGAGGTAAAGGCAGCCTGCAGCCTGAGTCACAGCAGTACACTCACTTTGTCCGAAGGGCAGAAGGCAGTCTACCCTATTTTTATTCTGATTCCCAGATAACTGTGATGTGAGAGGGGAATGTCCTTGAGGAGGGAGAGTGGGACAAAAATTAAGACCCACTACCCCACTATTCAGACAGCCTGAGGTTTGCCACAGCCCTAAGTGATGAAGTGGAAAGGAGATGCTATGAGTGACAGAGTAGCTTTGTTTCCTCTCTTCCAAAGAGACTGAGAGCTCCCAAGGACACTGACCTTGTATGTGCCACGGCTTCTTCATGTTTCCACCCCAAAACCAGGCAAGCTGAATGAGGCCTCCCATGGAGTCCATGTCTCTTTCCTGCTCAGTGCCAGGTTCCTGCTCCTCTAGGCTGAGATGTCTGTGGTTTGGGACAGAGGACGTGGAGATGATTCCTCAGGATGTCTGAGCCCAGCTCACCTGCAGCAGCACTGGCAAAAAAATAAATGGTGGTCTCAGTCAGGAAAACTGTGGCTATGTAGAGTGATAACTTAACTTTTGAGCATCACTTTCCTGCTGCCTTGTATCATTAAAAGAGGCAGAGATGTGGTGCTGAGGGACATGGTTTAGCCTCAGCCTTGGTAGAGCTAGAGAATGGTTGGACAGGATGATCTTAAAGGTCTTTCCCAAGCAAAACAATTCTATGAATCTATGATCTGTGCCTCACATCTGACCATAAATGCAAAGGCCAGCTTTGTGTGGGCTAAGCCAGCAGTGCTGCACAGCTCACAGGTAACAAGGAGGAATACTGCACCTGAATTTGGACAGGGAGGTGACTTAGGAAACTTGCTCTGCTGTATGCATGGACTCTGGGATATAGCCCAGCTCACTGTGCCCAGTTTGGGGGCATATGATGAAAAGGTCATTGCACCAGAGTTGCCAGCATAACCTGCACAGTCAGCAAGTTGAGAGAGGGTCAAGCAGCTCCAGAGTAGCCTGGCACCCTACTTGGACACTCAGGTGCCTCAGGGCTGTCTCCTGTAGCCATTTGTGGCCTGTGTTCCATGGGAACTGGTTTTGGTAGTCCCCAAAATTTGATCCTAGAGTGGATGTTGTGGTCTGTTTTTCACCCCTGACATCTCACAGTCTGGTAATAATAAAGTGCTTGTGATGGTCAGGAACAAGTCCCTGCAGCCATGCTGGGGCAGGAGGTGCAGCTGCTCTTATGACTGTCCATTTTAATCTGGAATCTTCCAGTGGAAATGAAGTCATTTTCAGAGTCATACCAGAACTGCATGGGCTGGCATCTCTCTCAGAATACACCTGCAATTTAACTAGGAGGGAAATAAAAATGGATCCAAGTTTCTCCCTGTCCCTGGTACTTTTGTTTCTATCCACCTTTTTCCTTCCTTTCCATCTTCTTTCTATCTAATACAACACACATGAATGCTGTAAAAACTGTATCTATATGATATCAAGGTAAAATATATATATATACACACAACTAGAGATTGGAAAATGAATTAATTTGAATGAATTTGAATGAGTTAATCTGAATTAATTTGACTCCAGTATGCATCTTTACTACATTTTCTCTGTCTTTTACATGACAACAGTATTGAACCAGGCATTCAGCCAAGGAAAAACAGATAAATCAACTCCTGAAATGTTTATGGGCACATTCTAGCTAAGAAGCAGCTGCTGCACTTAAAAACATCAAAAGGAGGCAAGAAGCTTTAGACTTTTCCTGCCTTTCTGCACTTTATTATTGGGGTTTATTTTTTTCCAAAGAAATTATTACAGTAATCACTCATGAGACTGTCTCTATGCAGGCTTTAAGGATGTAATCCTATTTTGGGAACAACCATTCTAAGTGTCACTTGGCCTCTGTAANAAATTATTACAGTAATCACTCATGAGACTGTCTCTATGCAGGCTTTAAGGATGTAATCCTATTTTGAGATTCTAAGTGTCACTTGGCCTCTGTAAAACAGAGGAGAAAAAAAAAGGGGAGGGAAGGAGGAAAAGGGGGGAAAAGGGGGAAGAAGGGGGAGAAAGGGGGAAAAAAGGGGAGGGAAGGGAAAAAAGGAGGGAAAAGGGAAAAGATGGGGGAAAAAGGGGAGAAAAGGGAAAAAAAGGGGGTGAAAGGGAAAAAAAGGGGGGAAAAGAGAAAAAAGGGGGGAAAAGGGGGGGAAAAGGGAAAAAAAGAGATCAGTGTGAAATTTTCAGAAAAGAATTTAAACATTTCAGAGCCAAATTTCATTGTCACTGCTTCTGTTTGGTTTTCCAACCTAATTTAGATCAGCATCCAATGCCCTCGCTCCATACTCCTCAAGGGCAGCAGTTGCCAGACCTCTGTGTGTGATGCACCACTGGAGGTCTGAATCCAGTCCCTGACCTGCCATCTCCCATGCAGGAACAGCAGGATGAGCTCTCTGTTGATTCACTGGCTGAAGTAAATGCTGCCTTCTGATTCCACTGCCACCTTTGTCCAGCTTTTGGCAGGCTGAAGACTCCATTTTCCCCATTTTTTTGTTTCAAAAGCTCTAAGCATGCTTTTTATCTTGTCTACACAGGTCACAGAAAAAAACAAAAGCTGCCTTCAGAGTACATCTACATGGGAGTTATCTCTCCAAAAGGCAGGCTCTTCAGTGCATGCAGGGAGAGTGCTTCACCAAAACGAAGTTCTGCTCGAGAGAACTTGGTGTGCACTAAGCTGCAGCTGGTGGAAATTACAGCAAATTAAAGCAAAACTCCAACCTTTCCCTCCCCCTCAATTCTTGTCAGTAGGTGGCCAGTGCAAAGGCAAGGCTTTGCCAAGGATGCTAACACATTTTCTCTTTGCATAGGGTACTGGCTGCCCAGCTACAAATTAAAAATATCCTGGGCCACTGGACTTCACCTGGCTGTCATGTACGGACATCTGGAGAGCCTTTCGGTCCTCCTCAATCACAAAGCCACCATCAACTGCCGGCCCAACGGGAAGGCTGCCATCCACATTGCTTGTGAAATGGCCAATGTGGAGTGCCTCAAGATCCTCTGCAACCACGGAGCTAAGCTCAACTGCTTCTCCATGAGCGGGCAGGCGCCCCTGCACTTCTGTACAACACGAACCTCCATGCCTTGTGCCCAGCAGCTGCTTTGGAGAGGTAAGGGAAAGCTCTAGAGCTGTAGTGGTTCTGGAGTTACTTGCTCCTCCGTAGAATCAGAGAATCAGAGAATCAAGCAGGTTGGAAGAGACCTCCAAGCTCATCCAGTCCAACCTAGCACCCAGCCCTAGCCAATCAACCAGACCATGGCACACCCCCAGGCTGCACACCCCCAGCTCCCTCAGCCTCTCCTCACAGGGCTGTGCTCCAGGCCCCTCCCCAGCCTTGCTGTCCTTCTCTGGGCACCTTCCACCACCTCAACATCTCTCTTGAATTGAGGAGCCCAGAACTGGACACAGCACTCAAGGGGTGGCCTGACCAGTGCTGAGCACAGAGGCAGATCTTCCCCTGTCCTGCTGGCCACACTGCTCCTGAGCCAGCCCAGGATGCCATTGGCTCTGCTGCCCACCTGGGCACACTGCTGGCTCCTGCTCAGCTACTCTCTATCAGCACCCCCAGGTCCCTCTCTGCCTGGCTACTCTGCAGGCACTCTGTCCCCAGCCTGTAGTGCTGCTTGGGGTTGTTGTGGCCCAAGTGTAGAACCCTGCACTTAGCCTTGTTCAATCTCATCCCATTGGCCTCTGCCCACCAGCCTGGCCAGGTCCCTCTGCAGGGCTCTCCTACCCTTCAACAGGTCCTGCTCTTAGCTTGGTGTCATCTGCAAACTTACTGATAATAGACTCAATTCCCTGATCCAGATCATCACCTTCTTCTCACCTTCCTCCCTTATCCCAGAATCTGCCTTAAGTGCAAGGTGAGCTGCAAGATTTGGCAAGGAGGGTCAGAAGTAGAATGATTAATTGGGTTATGTGAAGAGTCAACCAGAAGCAGTTAATACAGCAGAAGCCATGGACTCCAACTGCCTTATCTATGTTTGTGTCCTTGTTTTTATATGTCTCAGCAAACCTATGAGTGAATTAGACATCACCATTGTTTTCCTTTTCACAGCCTATAATTATTTTTTCTCATTAAAATATTCCAGTTAGCCCCAGACCAGTACAGGAGCATCTCTCGTGGCACACCCAAAGGTGGTGGCCATGGTCTCTGGTGTCTCTTAGGAAGTAATCTGTCCAACTACTTGTGTAGGGGACAACCCTTCCATCCACAGCTGGGCCACATCTTCATCACAGGCAGCTTTTTCCCATCTCTTTGATCAGAAGAAATTTCTGCCACTATGATTCCTGACCCCACCTGTTACTAGGCAGAACAGACCACCACCTACCTTGCTATAGCCTCCTTTCAGGGAGTTGTAGACAGCAGTGAAGTCTTCCCTCAGCCTCGTTTTCTCCACACTAAACAACCCAAGGCCCCTTAGCCTCTCCTCCCCAGCCCTGTTCTCCAGACCCTTCACCATCTTCCTTGCCCTTCTCTGGACCTGCTGCAGCACCTCAATGACCTTCTTGGAGTGAGCGTCCCAAAACTGATCTCAGTGCTTGAGGTGTGGCCTCACTGGTGCTGAGTACAGGGGGAATAATACTACTACTAATGCTTTACAAGCCACTCTTCATGCCAAAGCACTCGGAAGAATCCAGTCTCTGTCTGAGCTGAGCCTCAAGACTATAGACCCAATGAGAAAGGTCTGGAGCAAAATGTGGCAGGTGTTCATGTGTGGTTTGGTTCCTGCACCCAGGTTTCCAAGATTCATCTCCCACTCTGCCATCTCCACTCAGTGCTGTCACTCTGCACTCTGGGTCAGCTTAGGTAAAGGCAGTTTAACCACTTCTGATCTGGGCAGCTTGCCAGCCAAGCAATGCTGAGCCTGTGTCACTTTACCACCTCCCAACTCAGACTGCTGATACTCTCCTGCACATCTGACACGACGAACACTCCACATGGCTTAACAGCATTAGCACTCAGGTTTTCCAGCCCAGAGCCAGCTCCTGCCTTCTCTTCCTCCTTCCTAATCCTCACATCTTAGTGTGAGTTTGGCCAAGCAAGGGCTTTTGTGAGTCAGGACAGAGGCAGGAACTATTAGAGAGAGCCCAGCATTCAGATGGTGAGGAGACTGGCACATCTGCTTTGTGAGGAGAGGTGGGAGAGCTGGGGATGTTTAATCTAGAGAAGTGGAGACTGAGGGGAGATCTCATTAACGCTGGTCATTAGCTAAAGGGTGTCAGGTGGATGGAGTCAGACTCTTCTCAGTGGCACCCAGTGGCAGGACAAGGGGCAATGGGCACAAACTGCAACATGTAAACACAAAGAAAAACACCTTTGAGGGTGGCAGAGCACTGGAGCAAGCCACTCAGAGACGCTGAGTGGAGTCTCCATCTCTGGAGGCATCTGTACTCACCTGGACGTGTTGCTGGATTTACTCTAGGTGTCCCTGCTTTGGCAGTCAGGTTGGACCAGATGATCTCCAGAGGTCCCTTCCAACCCTGACCAGTCTGTGGCTCTGTGAGGCCTTGCCAAGCTGCTCGCACTTGCTCTTGCACGAGTGATTTTACGGTCACTTTGTCATGGCCTCAAGCTTCAAAGGGCCTCGGGCAGGGCAGGGCAGGGCAGGGCAGGGCAGGGCCGGGCGGCTGAGCAGTGAAGGCCCTGCCGCATCCAGGCCAGTGCCGAGCGGCTGAGGAGTGCAGGCCCTGCCGCATCCAGGCCAGTGCCGAGCGGCTGAGGAGTACAGGCCTTGCCGCATCCAGAACAGTGCCGGGCGGCTGAGGAGTGCAGGCCCCACTGGGGCAGTGCCGGGTGTGTGAGGAATATAAGCTCTGCCGCATCCCGCCCCGTGCCGGGCGGGTAGAGGGCTCCTTACCGGCCGCTGCCAGCCCAGGGCCGGAGCTGGCCTATAGCACTCGGTGTCCCGGGCTCTCCGCGCCGCGTCCCCGGCTGACTCCTCGGTAGATGGTGCTGTTGCTTCAGCTGCGGTAGCCGCTTGGCACAAACCGGGTTGAACAAAACGAAAACCGGCCCCGGTTCCGCGGCTGGCCGTGCAATGTTTGGGGGGTTTATTTCACCTGTGGATCTATCAGCAAATCTCCTTTGTTCCAGGCCTGCAGCTACTGAGGTGCAGCCGAAAGCATTCTCAAGATTCGAGCTGAGCTATTCTCCCAAGCAGGGGCAAAGCTCTCTTTTTTTCCCTTCAGTTCTTAATTTATAGGAAAAAACACCTTGCACAGAGATTTGTCCCTGTGTGCTGCTTCAAAACAGTGTTCAGATAAGCTCTTCTGCCAGCCCGGGGTCAAGCTCTCACATCTGAAGCTTGATTCAAGAACCTGAAGTTTCTAAAAGGTTTCCTGGAGGCTTAAGAAACACAGAATCCACATCTCCATCTGTTTGAGTTTCCACGTGTGCCTTTCACAGCAGGTGCCCACTCTCACCTTCTCCTTGGGTAGCAGAGCTCAAGCAGGGAGATGCTCAAACCAGGATTTTGATGCCTTCATCTTTTTCCCACGATCTTTCTTTGGCAGGAGCAAATGTGAACATCAAAACCAACAACCAGGATGAGGAGACTCCTCTGCACACTGTGGCACGTTTGGGTATCCCAGAGCTCGTGGCCTTTTATGTGGAACAAGGAGCACAGGTTGATGCCCTCAATGCCTACATGGAGACTCCCCTGGCCTGTGCAGCATACTGGGCCCTGCACTATAAGGATCAAGTCTACAGCCCAGATCACCACCTCATCTGTCGAATGCTCTTAGACTATAAAGCTGAAGTGAATGCTCGTGATGAGGATTTCAAATCACCGCTCCACAAAGCTGCCTGGAACTGTGACCATGTCCTGCTGCATATGCTGCTGGAGGCAGGAGCAGAAGCAAATGTCATGGATGTCAATGGCTGTGCACCCCTACAGTACATCATAAAAGTCACATCTGTGCGGCCAGCTGCTCAGCCTGACCTCTGCTACCAGCTGCTACTGAATCATGGAGCTGCTAGGATATATCCTCTGCAATTCCACAAGGTTAAGATTGGCTTTGTGCAGTAGGGATATGGAGAGTGGTGATGGCTTGAACAGGATTGGGATAAGAGAATCAATCCTCAGGCTTTGGTGGTGTCTGGAGTTGCTGGAGTCTTGTAAAGTATGGGCCCAGAATGCCCACAGTTGGTTTATGAGCCAACCTGTAATGAGAGTGGTGTCATTTAACTGAAGCAAAATTACAATTGGGAATGCCAGAAACCAGACCCAGATTCCATTTTTGTTACAAACTAACCCAAACCCCCAAACTCTTCTGGTTCAAGCCTCATTTTTCAGAGCTGATTCACTTTCTCACTTCAGAAAACCTACACACATGCCTTTGTCAAACCTGGCTCCACACAGGCTTGACCAAGTTATACAAAGTGAGTATTTCATGACATCTACCAAAGACTGGAGATCAGGCCAGCTGATTCACTTTGTCACTTCTGACCTTTAAAGATCTACTCAAATCTATTCAAAATTACATGTGTCTCTGCAAAGCTCAGGCTCATTCCCAGGAAATGTGAGAAATTAAGGGGAAATGCTGGACCTGGGCTCATAGCTGGCAGGGGGAAGAGAGAAATAATTACAGGATCTCTCCCAAAGAATTTTGTAGATGTTTATCTGCAAAACCCAAAGCTCTGACTATATCAGGCAATTAAGTAAGCTTGCTGTAGCCAGGACTTATTCTCTCTCATCCATTGCCCTGAGTAACATCTTGCAGCTCCTCCACTATATAAGTGAAATTTTAACAAGCCAAGCAACCAGAAGCCTTTTGAATTAAATGCCAGACTTGGTTGTGTCCTCTTGAGCCCAGGATGTATCAGTGCAATTCTTAGTATCCTAGAGCATGTTTGAGAGCTGGGTCTGGGGTCTCTTATTCCTGTCTTCACCTTTCTTGTGTTGCACAGAGTGGGTCTCCTTTCCAAACCATCATTTGGCACCTGAAAAATAAGTAGGCTGATAGATATGCCAGAGGGATGTTCTGCAGTTCTGCTTGTGAAAGCCTGGGGACTGTGTAGCACAAAACTCTGCACTGTCCAGCATGAAATCATTGCAAAGTGTTACTCCCCTTTGGTTTTTTTTTTCCCTGCTGAGCTGAAGTTACTGGGCAGGGAAGTTTCAGGGGCCTCCTGTGACTTGGAAGCCTTATTTCTGAGCTATGTTATGTCTCAGTCTTCTTTAAAACTTGCCTGTAATGATGCATTTTTTATTCCTATGATGGGATGTTTTTTTTTTCTGTTCCTGTGCTGTGTGACCTGGAGGAAGAACTTGGTGCATGGCTCTGCTTGGTGTCAAGTCACTCAATCCAAATATGAACAGTGTTACCTCCAGATTTGGGTGATAAAGGCCACACCCTCAGCAAGCTGCACTGCTCTGGAGACCCCAACCAGTACTTCTGTATGGTGTTAAAATGGGGTGTGCAGAGCTCCACTGAGGGCTCGCCTGAGGCTTCTTGCTGTGCTTGCACTGAGCAGTGTAGACAGGGTTGGTGTCTTGCATCTCCAGCCTTATCCTCTCATGATTCTTTGTGCCCACCTCAGTATACCATTGCACAGTGCCAAGCATCCAGGCTGGCCCCAGCTTTTTGGTGGTACTCATGGTCTTTGTGCATCCTGCCTGCAGGTGCTCCAAGCCTGTCATTCCCACCCCAGAGCTGTGGAGGTTGTCGTCAATACCTACGAACACATCAAATCAACATCTAAGTGGAAAGCAGCCATACCTGATGATGTCTTTGAGGTAAGCTCTTAATGCCTTGCAATAGAGTGCAGCCCACACTGTCTGCATGCCTTTGGTTGCACCAACCCCATGCAATGCCCCAGGCTTGGGGATGAGTGGCTACAAAGCTGCCTGACCAAGAAAGACCTGGAATGTTCATTGTGTGCCCAGGTGGTCAAGAAGGCAAACAGCATCATGGCCTGGATCAGCAGCAGTGTGACCATCAAGACCAGGAAAGTGATTTCCCCCTGCCCTCAGCACTGCTGAAGCCATGTGTTGAGGACTGGGTTCAGTTTTGGGCTCCTCACTACACTAAGGACATTTTGGAGCAGGTCCAGAAAAGGGCAACAAAGCTGGTGAAGCATCTGGAGAACAGGGCTGGGGAGTAGCAGCTGAGGGAACTGGGGATGTTCAGTCTGGAGATGAGGAGGCTGAGAGAGCTCATTGCTCTCTACAACCCCTTGAAAAGAGGTTGGAGCCAGGTGAGTGTTGGTCTCTTCTCCCTAGTAACAAGTGACAGGAAAAGAGGAAATGGCCTCAAGTTGTACTGAGGAAGTTTAGTTTGGAGATTAGAAGAAACTTCTTGACTCAAAGTGCTGTCAAACTCTGACACAGGCTGCCCAGGGAGGTGATTGAATCCCCATCCCTGGAGGCGTTTCAAAGAGGCAGAGATGTGGTGCTGAGGGACATAGTTTAGCACCAGACTTTGTAGAGTTAGAGAATGGTTGGACATAAAGATCTGAAGTGTCTTTTCCAACCAAACCAATTCTGTGATTCTCCATATCCAGCCATAGAAAAGTGAGGATGCTATAGAGAGAAAACTCTTAGAGGATTTGGAAGTTGCCCCTTCCTCACTTGACAAAAGCTCCACCACTGCCTGACAAAAGAACACAGTTGAGAAGTTTCATTGCAAGCCTATCCCTTGGAGCTCCTGCTGCCAGGGGTGGCTGCAGGAGCCCAGCTCTCCCTGAACTCAGCAAGTTCCAAGATTCTGGCTGGGATTGGTGTTCCTGCAGATCTGTCTCTGTGTGTATTTAGTTATTTATTTATTTTTAAGTCAGCAAATATTTTCACAGTGCCATGTTACCCAGGCATGGCTGTGCATCTTTAGGCTCTGGTGCATGAGTTGGAATTTCTGTGGAGCAGGACTAGTGAGCTGTGGATACAAGGGAGAATTGAAACGCCAAAGGAGAGATCAAAGAGGGTAAGATGTTGTCAGAAGGCAAAATTGTGGGGCCCACCTACATGTCTTCACTTAATGATTACTTTCATTCAGTATAGTCCTGATATTCCAGTTTCAAAGTAGATTTCAGTCAATAGTGGGCTTTCCCCAAACTTTCAAATCAGTGCTGAAGCTGAGTGTATTAATAGCTGAGGCTTAGGGAATTCCATCCATATGCTAACACAGTTGTAGGGACAGAGGCACTGTGAGAGGGTTTTGGGGGGGGTTTCAAGTTTATTCAGCACAAAACTAAATCGTTCTGGATGAACACAACATTAGAAGTTGAAGGACTTTTTTCACCTAAGTAACAATGACAGCAGCATTCCTTCTAATCATACTGATAGTACTACTCCTGCTGCTGCTACTACTACTACCACTATTGCTACTACTACTACTACTGCTACTACTGTTTTTCTTCAAATAATAAACTGGAGATGTTGAAGGCCAGGTTGAATGGGGGCTTGATCAAGCTGGTCTAGTGGAAGGTGTCCACTACTACTACTACCATTACTACTACTGCTACTGCTGCTGCTACTACTGCTGCTACTACTGCTGCTGCTGTTGCTACTACTACTACTATTTTTCTTCAAATAACTAACTGGAAGTGTTGAAGGCCAGGTTGGATGGGGACTTGAACAAGCTGGTCTAGTGGAAGATGTCCACTACTACCACTGCTACTACTGCTACTACTATTACTATTTTTCTTCAAATAACAAACTGGAGGTGTTGAAGGCCAGGTTGGATGGGGACTTGAGCAGGCTGGTCTAGTGGAGGGTGTCCCTGCCCATGGTCGGGAGGTTTGAGCTAGATGATCTTTAAGGTCCTTTCCAACCCAAGCCCACCAGTAGGACCAGCATTTTGCTGCCTTGTGGTGAGGTTTAGAGGATAACTCATCCACTTGCACTGCCCCTGAGCTGGCTGCAGGTGCTCTGCAGATCAGGGCTGGCACCGCAGAGGAGCACCCACCTCAAACACACCAAACCTAAAGATTCCATCATGGTCTTTAAGTTAACACTGAAGAATTCTGGCTATCCCAGGTCTGTGGTGCTTGATGTGCCTCCAAAGGCTGCACAGGCTGACTGTGCTTTTAGCCTTGTCCTGCCAAGGGCTGCATGTGTGCAGGGGAAGGGGAGGGAGAGAGGCTTACTGCCCTAAAAAGCACTTGTGGTTTTTTCCAGCGGCACCAGGATTTCTATGACTCTTTGTTCAGTGTGTGCAGCAATTCCCCACGGTCCCTCATGCACTTATGCAGATGTGCAATTCGGGAGATACTGTCAGAAAGGTGCCACCGAGGAGTCCCCTTGCTCTCCATCCCCCTCTCCATGAAGAAGTACTTGCTGCTGGAACCAGAAGGAATCATCTACTGAGCTGCAGCAGAGCTGCCACTGGCATTACCCTTCCTGGATCCGTGTGCCTCTGCTGGGTGCTGGAGATCCAAGCAGAGCCCTGACACAGCCTTTTGCTTCTCTACTAGCCTGAAGCTGAGCTGGGCATTACCAGCTCTCCTCCGACCCTCTCTGTTTTCCTACATTGAGAAATCACAGCTGCAGGCTCGGGGAGGCAGAGCTGGACAGGTCCCCTGCTCCAAACAACCACAGGGATGCAGACTTCCATGCTTTGTTCATCTTAGCTTAAACAATGCTGCTGCTTCCATTGGTATTTATTCTGCTCCCTGCTAGATAGCACTCGGTTCAGTCTGAACAGCCTTTGGTACTGTTTCTCTGTCATTTGGGAGTAAAAAGAAGGATACTGTCAAAACCCAGGGCATTTATTTGAGTCACAGCATTGCTTTCCCAGAAAGAAATGGGTCACTGCATACAGCCATGACCACAGACAGGACTTGAGCAGTTCCCACATATCCCTATGGACTCACTCTCAATGCAATGTTAGCTCCCTGCACCTGTCTTGTACATTTATAAAGCTTTGTCATAATGATACCCTCTTTAACTGTAGGATGATTTTTCCTCCCATGAAAAGTCATAACATGTGAACAGGGTTGAAGTCAGCAGCACTGAAATCTCTGCATGTTGATATTCATGCCCAGGTGACTTCTAGCAGATGCTGTCACTCATTGTGCCTGATGTTCAGTTCATATCCTGGTGTGAAGAAACACAGGCAGAATGGACTTGCCTCTGCAGCCTGCACAGGATGGTGCTGGATGGGATCTGGGGAGGATACAAACCCTTCTCTTCACTGACTACAAAAGGAACCTAGCCTGCTAACATGGAATATGCACCTCACCTTTTAGCAGCTAAGTGCAGGTGAGAGGAGTCTCACCTTAATGGAAAAGTGTTTCCAAGTTGAGGATGTGTTTGTTGTGCTATTATAGACTTGCTGGTCCTTCTGATTAGCTGGCCCTGGGCTTTTGGACCTGCCAGTGCTGGTTTTCCTGCTGAGCAGGAAACCTTTGTTCCTGGCTGAGCTACTGTGCTCAGTCCAGGAGGATGAAATGCAAAGCCAGGTCACACACCATGATCTCTGTTCTTTTCTTTCCTTAAACTTAAGGAACAGCTTCTTTACTTTAAGGGTGCTGGAGCACTGGGCCAGGCTGCCCAGAGAGGTTGTGGAGTCTTCTTCTCTGAAGACTTTCAAAGCCTACCTGGACATGTTCCTGTGCAACCTGATCTAGGCAGACCTGCTTTAGCAGAGGGGTTGGACTGGATGATCTCTGGAGGTCTCTCCCAACCTCTACTATTCTGTAATTCTGTGATTCTGTTATGTGATCCCAGACAAAGGTCTCAGGCAAACATGCAGCTGTGCAGGTCACAGGCTGCAGGCAGTGCCAGAGCCTGTCACTGGCAGTGTGTGGCTTTGTGAGAAGTGCTGTGTGTGGTATGACTGGGTGGACAATTTGCTTGGCCTGGTAGCAAAGCTGTGAGAGGAAGTAGAAAGGCTGAGGAGCATTAGGGAGGCAGAGCAAGAGATAGACCAGTGGTAGATATAGAAGTGATAGAACCCCAATCTCTGGAAACAGTGGAGGTCAGGTTGGACAGGGCTCTGAGCAACTTGATGTTGTTAAAGATGTTTCTGCTCAGTGAAGATGTTGGACTAAATGCCCTTTAAAGGTCCCTTCCAACCTAAAATATTCTGTGACTCTATGACTATTATTATCCCTTTGCAAGAGAGCCCACAGCAAGTTAGGCTCTTGGCAGCCAGACAGAAGCCAAGTGTTTAGTGTCTCTGTGTCTTGCAAAGTGACAGTAGCAGCACTTGAAGAAATGTGCAGATTATTTAGTGTTATAAATCTTTCTTTTCATCTCAGTTTTCATGAATCAAAGCTTGAGTGCTGCTCTAGGAGAGAATCCAACTCCTGGGTCTGTTTATGTTTAGCCAGGCAGCAATGCAGATTGCTATTTAACAGCTTCCAGGTCCAATGGAGAATTTCAAAGACAACACAGGCCATGAGAAAATGCTTTCTCACATGAATGAAGTTGTAATATACATCCCTGTACTTTCTAAACTGATGAAAGATTCCTGCAGAGCTGCAAAAATCTCTCTTTCAGAGACTCTACAGTGGTTGGCAGAGGAGAATGGTTAGGATCTGAGGCAGGCTGCCTATAGAAAAGTCTGCTTGAGGCAGCTCCTTCCAACCTCTAAAATTCTATGATGCCATGTTTCTGTGACTCTATAATTCTATGATTCAATGATTCTATGGATCTATGATTCTATGATTCCATGATTCAGTGATTCTGTGATTGAAGGATTCAATTATGCTATGATTCTGTGACTATAATTCAGTGATTATAGAGATGAAGAGGGTCAAGCGAAGAGCTACAAGGGTGATTAGGGGACTGGAGGGCATGTCTTATGAGGAGAGGCTGAGGGACCTGAGGCTGCTTAGTCTGGAGAAGACTGAGAGGGGAGCTAATAAATGTTTATAAATATCTGAGGGCTGGGGGTCAGGAGAGGGGGGACAGGCTCTGCTCACTGCTCCCTGGGATAGGACAAGCAGCAATGGATGGAAGCTGCAGCACAGGAGGTTCCAGCTCAACACAAGGGGGAACTTCTTTCCTGTAAGGGTCCCAGAGCCCTGGCACAGGCTGCCCAGAGAGGTTGTGGAGTCTCCTTCTCTAGAACCTTTCAAGGCCTGTCTGGATGTGTTCCTCTGTGATCTGTGTTAAACTGTGTGGTCCTGCTCTGGCAGGGGGATTGGACTTGATGATCTCTTTGGGTCCCTTCCAACCCCTAATATCCTGTGAACCTGTGATTCTATGAGTCAAGGATTCTGTGATTCGAGGATTCTATGATTCTCTGACTCTTTAATTCTGTGCTTCAATGATTGTATGCTTCTATAGCTCTATGATTCTATGATTCCATTATTCTATGATTCGAGGATTCTATGATTCCAGGCCAATAGGACCTGCTGAATTCTACACTGAGGGAAAAAATATTGGCTATAAAAGGATGGGAAAAAAGCTTAGGTTGTCTAAACCTACTGCTGAAATGGTGGTCAAGCATTGGAACTGGTTCCCCAAGGTGATGTTGGAGTCACTGTCCCTGGGGGTGTTAAAAGACCATGTAGACATGGCACTTGGGCATGTGCTTTAGTGGGCATGCTGGTGCTGGATTGACAGCTGGACTTGATGGTCTTAGAGGTCTTATCCAGCCTCACTGGTTCTGTGACTCTGTGTCACAGAAGAGGATTTGCAAACTGGTCAAGGTGAGAAAAATGTTTGCTGCTTTCTGGACAGTTTGACGATGGAGCAAGTTGTGTAGTCCAGGAGAGATAGCTGGAGGTAGCTGAACTTTAGTTGGAACATGTCCCTGCCCTGGCTGCTTCTGAAAGTGACATTCTACATCTGGAAGAGGGAGGTTTAAGGCAGAACAACAGCCACATTTTCTGACCTGTGGTAGCCAGGGCTCTCTTGCTGGGAGAGAAGAAAAAAGGCTGTCGCCAGTGATCCTGAATTCCCTCTGATCCTCCCCCTCCGCGGCGAGCAGGCTTCATTTTCATTCTGTGGGCACCCAGCCTCACTTCCCAGCTTTGTACCAAGCAGGTGCCAGATTATAGCCATTGTGGAAGCTGACAGGGAGCACAGTGGGATCAGGCTGATTATAGTCATAGGAATTTGCAAGCTGTTAAAAACACTGGAGAACAGCCCCACCGAGGCAAAAAGACCTGATTGATGCACTTTGAGTGCTTCTGCTGCTGCAGTTAGAGAGACAACAGTAAGCAAACCTCATTATTTGTTACTTTTTACCATTTCCTTCTTTCTTCCTCTTGCTGTGCTCTATTCCCATGCAGTGGATGGAGTTGCTCATGTGAGGTCTGGAGGTACACAATAACCAGCTCATGGTTTATTAAGTGTAAGTGTCTTACTTTTCTGAAAGTGCATATGGAATTGGCTGATCTTGGAGGTCCCTTCCAACCTAAACTGTTCTATGATTTTAAGCCTTGAAATGTCATAGTCTTGTAACTCCTATTTGGGGAATCATAGAATCAACCAGGTTGGAAGAGACCTCCAAGATGATCCAGTCCAACCTAATCTCTCTTGTCCTACTTGGCCAAACTGTTCCTGAGCCAGGCCAGGATGCCACTGGCTCTCCTGCCCACCTGGACAAACTGCTGGTTCATGTTCAGCTACTATCTCCTAGCACCTTCAGGTCCCTTTCTGCCTGGCTAGTCTACAGCCACTTTGTCCCCAGCCTGTAGCACTGCTTGGGGTTGTTGTGGCCAAAGTGTCCTTTGCTAATATTCTAATGCTTTTGGCAGCAGATTTTCCTCCTGAGACAAGTACCTTCAAATTAAACATAGGAGAACTCAGCTTTTAAGATTGGAAGGAAGGTTGAATCAGTCTGGGGTGCTGTTATATACTTCTATTAAACTCTGAGAAGCTTTTCAGGGCACAGAAAGGTCTGCAGGGCTCTTGAAGGGCTTCTGGTTCCTTTCTGAAATGCTGCAAGATAGAGATGGGTCAGACACGGCAATATTTACACTTCCTTTCAGGCTATGACAGTAGAACTTCCCTGTGCTCCCTAGGGTTTGCTCTTCTACTAAATGACAGTGGAGACCATGCTATTAGCAGAGATGCCAAAGCCTAACTAGTGTCTGGCACCTTGACCTCCCCAAGAATTGCATTAAAGGCGTGGGGAAGATCTACCCCAGGCTCTATTTGCCGAGCGGCAGGGACCTCTGGTGCAGCAGATGGGTGGGTCAGAAGAGATTGCTATATACAGCAGCTGGCAGCTGAAATTGGTTGGCTGCTCACAAATTTGTTTCTGACTGTTTCTCTGAATGCCCTTTAAGCCTGGTAGAGACAAAGTGGGAAGGTGAGGATGGGTTTTGTGCATTGCAGTGAGCTGCTGGATTTCCAGCTTCAGCTAACGCCAGGCAGCTGCACAGGCACCCTGTGGAGTGCTGCTAAATTACAGTTAAGGTGTTTGAAACAAAGACATGGGACTAGACGATCTCCAGAGCTCCTTTCTAAGGCCTTTCACTCTGTGATTCTGTGGCAGCAGGGCACCTGGTGATTTTTTACACTGCCGGTGTTACCCTCAGCTCTGGTCTTGCAAGCTGCAGCTGGCGAGGGATGCTGCTGTCAGCTTTTTGCCTGGTGCTAGACTCACACCATGTTTTAGCCTTGTAACAGTGCAACTGATACTGGGGGTTAGGCTCTTGGTGCTGCAATTAGCACTGAGTTAGGTTATGTCAATAGAAAGTCAGAGGGAGGCTGTGCTGCCTCAGTACAACCAGAAGCTGGCTGGCTGTGGGAGGGCAGGGGGTTGAATCCAGACACTGCTGGTCAAGAAAAGGGGTCTTTACTCCTTATAACCCTGCAGAACTCACTATTTGGTCAGGGGATAAGAATAAATAGCTGCTAAGCTCTGAGGAAGAAGATGCAGGAATAAGGAAAAACAAAAGAGAAAAAAAAAAGTTAATAACTGCTAAGGTCTAAGGAAAAAGGTCCAGGAATAAAAGAGTAAATAAGAGTAAATAGCTGCTAAGGTCTGAGGAAAAAGGTGCAGGAACAAAAGAGCAGCAGCACTCCCAGAAAGTCTGTTTTATAACAAGGAGGGGACGGAACTGTGTGCCCTGTCAGTATCAGAGCATGAAAACATAGGCACTGCTGATGGGCAGGGCACCTCTGATAGGCAGGACACTGCCCAGGCAGACTGCAGGCACACAGCGTGCTGGGGAGCACAGGTGAAGAGCTGTCTCTGTGGTCAGGGAAAAGCCATTTGCTGACAAAAAGCAATGTGGCTATTTTAACACCCACGCAGAGTTAAATTGACCCTGAGGACCCAGCTGCAGTCAGATCTCTTGAACTGCATCCACCTCCTAAAGCTGAGCTGGCCTTTTGCTGAGTCCATCCTGCTGATTCCAGGTTCACTGCTGGTGCAAAGGTGCACGGCTGGTCTGAACTCGAGGGCACAGTTCCTGCTGCTGTCTGTGCTGGGCACAGTCTGGGCTCCAGTCTGTCATCTGGGTCTGGCACAGCCTTCCTTCTGCTTCAGACACACTGAATTTCACTGGTTCTCTCCCTTCCTTCCTTCCTGAGTTCCTTCTCTCTGAGATCCTTCCTCTCCCTTTTTCCTTCCTTGAGCCTGAACTTTGATTCAGCTCCTTCCAGCAGCCTTGAACGGGAGGGAGAGCAGTGGTGTGAGCAGCCTGGGTGGTCACTCAACGTAACCATGTTCTTAAGTGCCTGCTGCAGCCAGTGAGGGATGTGCTGTCCCCATGGGTCCCCCACCTCTCAGCCAGTAGGCTGCCAGCACAACACCGATGGGAACCATTGCTTCCCACAGCCCCTAGCCCTGAGCAGTGGAAGCTGTGCTGGCTACTTAGCCAGTGTTTGTCCTTTAGAAAAAAGGAGGAAAAGGAACAAAAATAAAGGGCATGGAAGCTGTAAGGAGAACAAAAGAGCCAGAAACCAGCAATTGAACAGCAGCTGTGCATTTCCCGAGGGGTATTTGTAAGGTTGGTAACAACTCACTCTCTATTTACAGCCCTGATGTGTGTCCTTTTATCCAGCACTAGCTGCCAGCCTGCCCTCTGCTTAAACCAGGCTATCCATACCCAAGTGTCGGCCGCTCCCCTGACTGCGGGAGGCAAGCTTGGCTTTGTTAGGCTGCGGGCCCCAGGCAGCTGGGATAATCTTCCAGCTGTGTTGAAGCGAGCTCTCAGGTTGTTCAGGGCTTGGGCACTCTTAATCCTGCTCTTTACAAAAGCCTCAGGGGTGTGAAATGAGCACAAGCAGTGGCTGCTGACTGTTGTGTGCCCTTAGAAGAGTCCTGTCCTGCAAAAGGGGCAAAGCCCCTTTATCCCACACTTATTTAGTATCTCCTCACTTGTTAAAACCCCACCAGTATTCTAAAGGACCTATGGTGGTTATATTTATACCCAAACACACACAAACTTACATTTAATTTCTATTGGGAAAAGACCACGAGGGAAGGGAGACCTTCCAGCTCTCTACAGCTCTCTGAAAGGAGGTTGGAGCCAGCTGGAGTTGGTCTCTTCTCCCGTGTAACAAGTGATAGGAGAGGAAATGGCTCCAACTTGCACCAGCAGAGGTTTAGGTTGAATACTGCAAGAAAGTTCTTCACTGAGATGGTTCTCAAACACTGGCACAGACTGCCCAGGGAGTTTGTGGGATCCCCATCTCTGGAGCTCCAGCCCCAGCTGTTCTCTGAGTCTGTCGTTCTGTGATTCTTATTGCTTGACAATGAAAGGAGAGGATTAGCCTATGTTAGAAGCATGGTACAGAGAAGAGCAGTGAATTATGGTGAATTCAGGCCAGAGCCTGAAAATGAAGCTTCTTTCATGGTGTATTTATAGCATCACAGAATTGTCAGGGTTGGAAGGGACCTCAAGGATCATCTAACTCAAACCCCCTGCCATGGGCAGGGACACTTCGCGCTAGATCAGGTTGCTCAGAGACACATCCAGGCTGGCCTTAAAAACTTCCAGGATGGAGCTTCCACCACCTCCCTGGGCAACCTGTTGCCATGTCTCACCACTCTCATGGGGAAGAACTTCCTAACATCCAAGCTGGCTTTATGTAACAGCTGAGGCAGGGCTGGTCAGAAACCAGGGAAAGTTTATTCAGAGGGGTTTACAACAGGTCCTAACTAAGCACAAACAGGTGCTTCTGTGTCAACACAGACCCAGTTTTATACCTGAGCAAACAGTTTCCACGGCCTGTGAGGCAATGACACAGACCTGTTAATGCCCAGCGTGGCGTAAACTGTCTGATCCACCCCTGCACCAGGGCTGAATTCCACCAGGAACACCCTCTGGAAGCAGGGGTGTGACTCTGGCTGGCCAATAGCCTTTGCAATGCATGGTACAAAGCGTGCTGCAGAGATTGGAGGGCAGGACAAGCATCCCTGCCAGCTATTCCACCCAGCTCCCCAGTTAGTCTGTTAAAGATCAACCAGGAGTGTTGTGAACGGTGAAGCTGCTAGGAAGAGAAAACCACTCCAAAGAATAAACACTCAGAACAGAGCTTCCAATGCATCTCATTGCTCACTGTGCTTCAGGGAGTTTCACAGGCAGCCCTAGATGCACTTTGCTCCTCATTTGCTGCAAAAGCTCTGCCCAGTACTTGGGGTTTTCATAGAGTCGTTAAAGTTAGAGTAGATCTCTAAGGTCATCAATCCAACTGTCAACCCAACACCACCATGCCCACTAAACCACATCCCCAAGTGCCATGTCTACATGTTTTTGAACACCACCACCTCCATGGGCAGCCTGTTCCAGCACCTGACCACTCTTGCAGCAAAGAAGTTTTTCCTCATATCTAATCTAAACCTTTCCTGGTGGAACCTGTGTGGGCTGATTCATTGCACTCTCTTTTGCTTGCTTTTCATAGCTGCAGAAGGAATATTCAGAATCACAGAATTAACCAGGTTGGAAAAGACCTCTCAGATCATCCAGTCCAACCTATCATCTAACCCTTCTGATTAACTAAACCATGGCACTAAGTGCCTCATCCAGCCTCCTCTTAAACACGTCCAGGAGAGATGGTGAGGAGTAGCTCCTGATATCCCATCCATCATTTCCTACTTATATAAAAATACTGCTTTTTAAAGAGTTTTTTTAGATGCAGACTATTCTAAGACCCAGGACTGTGTTCCAGCCTCTTACTGTGCCATCCAACATTTGAGAGTGCAGAGAAGAATTCAGGCTGCCCATTGGAATTTCCATCCCTTTCCTCTCTCTGAGGTGGATGAGGAGAAGCAGGACCTAGAGAGGCTGCCAGCAGGGGTGTCCTGCTTTGTCTTTGCTAACTGCAAGGAGGAGCAGTGTCCGCCCAGGTACCGACTCAGTCCTTCTGTCCTCACTGTCCACAGCAGCACTGATGTGCAAAGCCACCTTAGGGCCTGTAAAACAGGGTGGGGATATAGGCATCTAAAATTACATTGTCAGCTTCTGGGGAATGCAACCTCAAATGTGTTAACCCCAAAATGTGCCACTTCTTCTTTACCGTCCTCATCCTCCCCTAAATTAGCTGAGCTGAGGGAGAGACATTTCACAAGGGCTTGTAGGGGTAGGATGAGAAGGAATGGAATGAAGCTTGAGGAAGGCAGATTTAGGCTGAAGAAATTCTTTCCAGTGAGGGTGGTGAGACACTGGCACAGGTTGCCCAGGGAGGTTGTGGCTGCTTCCTCCCTGGAGGTGTTTAAGGCCAGGCTGGATGAGGCCTCGAGCAAGCTGTGCTAGTGCAAGGTGTCCCTGCCCATGGCAGGGGGTCAGAAATAGATGATCTTTAAGGTCTTTTCCAACCCAAACCATTCTATGAAACTATGAATCATTAAGTGGCAGAACTGTTTGCCAGAACTGCTCAAGAATTTCAGGGCAGCCAATTCCTGGGGGCTATAATTTGATTCTCTCAAGTCTTCATCACTCCCATAAGGGAAGAAAAAAAAGAGTAGCTGTTTTTCCAGTGCAGTAGTGCTTCTTATCAGAGGTAGCACGGCTTGTTTTGTAATAATGCTCTAGGAAGAACATGATTACATGCTCAGGGCAAAGTCTGGTGGATTTGAAAGCTTGGTTAAGTGATAGGGAGAAGATGATAATGAACAACTGCTTATCAAGGCTGCAGGGAGATTAATCTGGACGCGTGCCCAAGGCACCAGTAACAAAATCAGTGCACGAGTTTTAGCTAATGGGCTGGAAGAGAAAACAGGGTGATTTGGCTTGGTTTCTGTTGACATCAGGAACCTGGCTTTGCAATGTCCTGGTCAGGGGGCAAAGGAGGGGAAGTGCAACATCTGCTTATCTCCTGTGAAACCAGAAGGCCTTTTAGTCGTGAGCAAACTTGCTGATTTCGGTGAACCTGTGACGTGCAAGGAGCAGGCCAGCCCCGCGCCTCCGGTGCTTTGCTGAATCAGGAGCTGGGTGTGTGGCCTCTGTCACTTCACCAAACAATCATTTGAGCTTCTGGAGCCTTCTGGGCTGCAGGACCTTGGCTGGAACTGATAGGCTCTGAGGAATACACTGTGAGACCACACATTGCCTGCTGGGCCCACGTGCTTGACACGCTGTCCACAGCAAGTCATGTACATCCTGATGCACCTGTGGCACCCCAGCTGCCATGGCAAGTGTGTACATCTCCTGAGCTGGCCACGAGTGGGGTGGAGAATGCACCTAGATGTATTTCTGCTTGGAAGAACCTGAGGAGAAATCTGCTGGTCCTGTTTCCAGGGAGTTCAGGACAGTAAAGGTGCACGGGGAAACACAAGGGGCAGTTTTGTTGGTGGTTTTCTCCTGTTTTCTGGAGTGGTTTTAATTACTCTAAAGCCCAGGTGTACTCTGAGTTGTTTCTTCCAGCACACTGATATCATAGAGTCATAGAATGGTTTAGGTTGGAAGCAATCTCAAGGACCGTCTAGTTCCCATCCCACTCCATAGGCAGGGACACCTCCCACCGGTGTCCCAACAGGTCACACAAAGCCTCATCCAACCTGGCCTTGAACACCTTCAGGGAGGGAGCAGCCACAACCTCCCTGGGCAATCTGTGCCAGTGTCTCACTACCCTCACTCTAAAGAACTTCTTCCTAACATCCAGTTTCAATCTCCCCTCTGCCAGTTCAAACCCATTCATTCTCATCCTGTCATTACCAGACCTTGTCAATAGTCCCTCCCCAGACTTCCTGTAGCCCCTTTCAGATACTGGAAGGCCACTCCAAGGTCTCCTCCAAACCTTCTCCTCTCCAGGCTGCAGAGCCTCAACTCTCTCAGCCTGTCTTTGTAGCAGAGCTGCTGCAGCCCTCTGAGCATCTTGGTGGCCTCCTCTGGACTGGCTCCAACAGTTCCATGTCCTTCTTGCACTGGGGGCTCCAGAACGGCACACAGGAATCCAGGTGGTGTCTGAGGAGAGCAGAGCAAACGGACAGAATCCCCTCCCTTGCCCTGCTGCCCACACTGCTCTTGCTGCAGCCCACAAACAGTAAAGAAGGGAGAACTCGGCACACAAGACTGTAACTTACAGCTGTACCTCCAGACACCCCAGAGCCTGCCTGGTCCTCACTTCTCCTCTCTCAGGTAAAGCATCTACTCACATTTTTACGTGACCAAGATTACCAGCAACACCAAGCCTGCTAAACCACCAGTTGTGGAGGACTGGTTTGCCATGACACAGTCTGTTCTGCCTGCTAACCACCACTCTCTTGCAAACCAGTTGGCAAAAGCCAATTGTCTCATAGAAACAAGCAGGTTGGAAGAGACCTCCAAGCTCATCCAGTCCAATCTAGCACCCAGCCCTATCCAGTCAACCAGACCATGGCACTAAGTGCCTCATCTATGCTTTGCTTGAACACCTCCAGGGACGGTGACTCCACCACCTGGGCAGCCCATTCCAATGCCAATCACTCTCTCTGCCAACAACTTCCTCCTAGCATCCAGCCTAGACCCCCCCTGGCACAGCTTGAGGCTGTGTCCCCTTGTTCTGTTGCTGGGTGCCTGGCAGCAGAGCCCAACCCCACCTGGCTACAGCCTCCCTTCAGGTAATTGTAGACAGCAGTGAGGTCTGCCTTCTGCAGGTTGCACACCCCCAGCTCCCTCAGCCTCTCCTCACAGGGCTGTGCTCCAGGCCCCTCACCAGCTTTGTTGCCCTTCTCTGGACACCTTCCAGCACCTCAACATCTCTCTTGAATTGAGGAGCCCAGAACTGGACACAGCACTCAGGGTGTGGCTGTGGCCTGAGCAGTGCTGAGCACAGGGGCAGAAGAACCTCCCTTGTCCTGCTGGCCACACTGCTTCTGATCCAGGCCAGTCTCACTTCTCTCAGAGCTGCAAGAGAGGGTTTGGAGCATGTGCATTTGTTAAGTACTCCGTGGTGAGTGCCTGTTCCTCACATTCTTTGCAACTGAACAACTTTTAAAAGTACTCTAGAAGGTGAAATGTGCCCTGATGAAGAATTCTTTGTTTTCACCTCTCAGCGCTATACTGAGAGTACGGTGATGTGTGAGGAGATGCACTTATTTTAGGCACTACCTAAGCTCTCAGCAGATGAAACATTTGTAAGCACAGTTGTTTCAGTATTTCACTCCTTGCTACATGGATTTGACACAGTATAGAAGTTGTTGATGCTTAAAATGAAAGCGGTAGGCCTCTCAGAAAGAAAAACCTCAGCAGGCAACCGTTCAGAAGGCTTTATTATAAAATTATCTCAACATCTACATCCCAGTAAAAGGCTTAAAATTAAAGCTCTGCTTTCAGGAATAAAAGTCCAGTAAACACTGAAAAACAACATGTATTTTCTAGGTAGATAGCCCTTAGGTGAGTTTTACTACTGCAGAAATTCCACCTGGGTTCCTTAAATGCTATAGACACACCTCTGTCTGCATCATGACTCTGCACAGCAGCTTCTCTCTGCAAGCAACAGCAGATGTGTTTGCAGCACTCATGTGCCCCAGCTGCTTTGAGATAGAAGTTACAGCTCCTACCTGGATGAGCTGCAGCTATGGTACAGGTGTAGATAAAAGCTACAGCTCTACCTGGATGAGCTGCAGCTATGGTACAGGTGTAGGCAGAATCTACAGCTCTACCTGGATGAGCTGCAGCTATGGTACACCATACAACAGACCTAGAGATGACAGCAGATCTACAGATGTACAGCAGACCATGAGTTGACAGCTTATGTGCAAGCACCATCAGGAGCAGACAGAGAGGTCTAATTTGTGTTTACTTGACAACATCAACTACACTCAGCTATGTTTTTGTGACTTTGCATTCGATACAAAATCCAACAACTACTCAAGTATCTTATGGCAGTGAAGGCAGCTTTTTCACAAGTCTCTAGTCTGGACAAAGCTATTTCAGTTTTATTACCCAGTTCATTCACTGAGCTGAGCTCTGGTACACTCTGATGCCCTTTGGTGCCTGCAGCTTATCCACTGCAATAAACCCCAGCCTCGATGCAGTACTGAAGTCACTGTGCTCAGGAGTTCTCATCCACACTTCTAAATGTAGTTTTTAAAAGAAATGAAGCAGAGTAGAATACTATTTCATTTTGGATTGAGAAATCCATCCCAAAAAGGACTTCTAGGAGAAAAGTAGCTCCAGCTTTCTCTCTTTCCTGTTCAGACACATTTGATACGCACAGGAGAGTATGGAGTGACTTTTTGTCCAACAAATACATCCTATGATTGAGCAGGATGCTTGAAATATTGCAACTCACACTTAAGATAAGGTGCTAATTAGTTAAAAAAGAAGAAATTCAAGTAATATTATGCAGCCCTGACAAACTTTGGCCAGTGTGGCAGTGTCCAATAGCTCCAATTCTATTCCATTGTTAAGTTTACCTTGATCACAAGGAGGGGAACATGCACACAGAAGATGGAAAGGAAGAAACTTACTGAGGACGGAGATTTTCCCAACAGCTCTCTCCCACTGGCACTGCTCCTGTGACAATTCCCCATCAGTTTGCTGTCCATCCAAGTTGCTCTGTAGTTTTCAGAGCTGCTCAGAGTTTGAAACTTCTCACTTTCTAAACCTTTTCCACTGCAATTGAGAGTTCCTAGAAGAAAACTCTGGTTCCAACACCACTCTTCCTAAGAACCTTCTAAGCAGACCATGACAGCTTTCAGGGTGTGGAATCCACAAGTACCTTTTTGAGCTACCAGCCTGACAAAGCTGACAGGCAGGTCCTAGTTTCTTGTACTGAACCATTAATCTAACAGCATGCCAAAAAAAGAACCACAAGACCATGTTTTGACCATGCTGCTTCCTGTGTCCACACTTACATACACCAAAACCTTTTCATTCAACTTTCATGGCTGTTCTTGGATAATCCTGACCAACTTACTTGGTGTGTGCTTTGCAGGGATGTAGGCTGGATGCAGCATGTCCTTCCAGCTGCTACAACCAAGTAACCTTCCAGTAGCTTTCTAAAAAATGCTGATTTCTTTGTTGCCTTATGCAGAGCAGCCTTACTTGGCTAGTTTAACATGAACAGCCTGACACAAGAGAGGAAAAATCTAGCAGTGAACCTCACAGAGAAAGGCATCCCCTAAGAATTATTCCTGGAATAGCCTTTAGGGTGTTTTTAAAATGAGATTTCCTTACATGTGGAAAAACACTTTCTCCCTACCTCCCAAGGAGGCTGTGGTTGGTTGTATTTTGCTACAGGACTGCCATTTAAAGTGGATCTTTTCCAAACATTATAAAACCAGCTCTAAAGTACAGGTGTTATCTTATCTACCTGAGAAGTTCTGTGCTAAGATGAACTGCTGATAGCTATTCTAAGAGAAAAAAAAATCTACACCAGCATAACTGACATGTTTATCAGGATTGAGAATTCAAGCATTGGGCAGGACTCAACCATTGCACACCTCTACCACATCCAGTCTTTGATCATAAGGGAAAAAGGGAATCTGATTCTCCTCTAGACACACCTCTCTTTTAAAGACATCATGTGCTCCTGTTTTCCTCAGCCTGAAGTCCACAGCAAGATTTCACATTCAGTGCAGACAGCCTAGGCTACGACATCCTGATCCTTCTCTTCTGCCAGTCCAGAAAATGAAGCCTTGACTTGTTTGGAGGTAGATGATGACTTCCAAACGTCAGTTATGTTCTGAGAAGCCAGCTTGATCCCCTTGAGTGCCTGGATACCAGCTTCTCTTCACGCAGCTGCACTCTGCTCTGATCCACGCCTGGGGCCTCTGCTTGGCACACACCAGTCATCTGCCTCGGTGGTAGCCTGGTAATGCTTGGAAGCTGACTTGTTGAAAACTGGCAGTTTTTCTACTGAGTCTGTTGACAGGGCCTAAAAATTAAGAAGGGAAAAAAAAAAGTGACTTGGTTTCTACCTCTGTGTAGATCTTTGATCATATTGGGTAATTCTGTGCTCCACAACCTCCCTGAAGGTGTTCAGGGCCAGGTTGGACGAGGCCTTGAGCAACCTGTTCTAGTAGGGGGAAGTTCTTCACAGAGAGAGTGATTGGCATTGGAATGGGCTGCCCAGGGAGGTGGTGGAGTCACCGTCCCTGGGGGTGTTCAGGAAAAGCCTGGATGAGGCACTTAGTGCCATGGTCTGGTTGACTGGCTAGGGCTGGGTGCTAGGTTGGACTGGATGATCTTGGAGGGCGCTTCCAACCTGGCTGATTCTATTCTATTCTATTCTATTATATTATATTCTATTCTATTCATAAGAGGTGTCCTTGCCTATGGCAGGGGGAGTTGGAACTGGATGATCCTTGAAGCCCCTTCCAACCTAAACCATTCTATGATTCTATAAGGCTTTTCTACTCATGACAGAGCATTTATTTACCTTAAAGTAATGCTGAGTAGTTACCTCACTGCATTATATAGTAGTTTATTTGATTTAACCAAAGGAAAATACATACCTTCAAGTAGATAATAGCATCTGTTCCATAACCACATATGGAGTAGAGATTTAGGTCTCCTTGGAAGTATTTAGCATACAGACGAGAAATTGGCAAGCCATACCCAAATCCAGCCTGAAAAGAAAGGAAGAGATAAATTTAATGGTTTTCTTACTGACTTCTTCCCCTAGCTTTCACTCTTAGTTTCATTTTTACTTTACTGACTTAAAATTAAGAGCTGAACAGTGCTCAGAAACTTTAAACCGTTCCAAAGTTCTTCTCTACTTCCTCTTCTCTTAAATCTCCAATCAGTTTCATTAAAAAATACTGAAAATGACCATGAAAAAAACCCAAACCACAGGAAAGTAACCCCCAAATCTCCACAGACTAGGGAGGGTTTCTAGACATGCCCCACTTCTACACATGCCATTTCTGTATTTTCCCTCTCCAAGCCAGCACAACCTGATTAGTAATTAGTTTGCTCCTGGAAGATAAACAGTAGCCTAAGGCCATTCCAGTTGTGCTTGCCTCCATAAAGACAGAAAGTTTAAGGAGTGAATACCAACTAAGGCTTCCAGGAGAACTTATTGTGGCCTTTCAGTATCTTAAGGGGCCTACAAGAAAGCTAGGGAGGGACGTTTTAGGATGTGATAGGACATGGGGGAATGGAACAAAGCTGGAAATGGGTAAATTCAGACTGGATGTTAGGAAGAAGTTGTTGAGCATGAGGGTGGTGAGAGCCTGGAAGGGTTTACCCAGGGAGGTGGTGGAAGCCTCATCCCTGGAGGTGTTTAAGGCCAGGCTGGATGAGGCTCTGGACAGCCTGCTCTAGTGTGAGGTGTCCCTGCCCATGGCAGGGGGGTTGGAACTAGATGATCCTTGTGGTCCCTTCCAACCCTGACTGATTCTATGATTCCAGATGACTGTCACTGGATGGATTAGATGCAGGTTGGAATGGTCATCTTTGTTTCTACCTTGAACAGCACATTTTTGTCCACTAAGCCAGATGTTTCAGAAGCTATTCATTCATGAGGCTCCAGAACCTCTGCCCACCTCACGAGGCAGCAGGGTGGACACTGCATTTCAGAATTCCTTATGCTACCAATCTCTGTCCAACACTTAGAGCAACTTTATCACCCACACGAGTATGGAAAAGCTCTTACAAGAGGGGCATTCCGACCATCATCCATCCTTGGCGTGGGGGCTGTGGAATACATGTAGCTGAACAGCTTCTCAATTTTCCTTACTGGAACACCACCTCCTCTGTCTGAGATCTGATTTAAGAGAGCAGAAAATTAATTGCAGTCATGTCCCTAAGAATGGTATTTAAAAATGCTGTTATTAGAAGAAGTTTTCCCAATAGTAATAGATGCAAACATTTGTCTTGCAGCTCTGAATGGAGGCCACCAAAAGGATGTGCAGATCTTTGAGCTATGGGTAGGGGCTGGAGGCTCTTGTAGTAGAATTAAGTGCAGCATTTTCAATCATAAAGATTACATTAAGGCCATATTGTAGCAGGCCACAAAAATACCTTAATTGCCAGGTCTTCTTGTCCTAGAACAACTGTCACTTCAATTGGAGAAAGGGAAGGGCTGTTTTCTTGGAATTCCACAGTTGCCCTCATTGAATTCTATGGGAAAGAAAGGTGCCATTAGCAGTGTTGGGGCTGTGCACTCGAAATCACACTCCTGTTATGCAGAGGCTGAGCATAGCTACTCTCCATTCCTTTCAGAGCCTACTTTCGAGGGAACACACCTAACATTCTAACATGACTGGGGGACTTGAGCATGTTCCCTATGAAAAGAGACTGAGAGCTCTGGGGCTGTTTAGTCTGGAGAAGAGAAGGCTGAGAGGAGATCTCATCGACATCTATAAATATCTAAAGGGGTGGGTGTCAAGTGGCTGCAGCCAAGTTGTTTTTGGTGGTCAGCAGCAATAAGCCAAGGAGCAACAGCTACAAACTGGAACACAGAAGGTTTCACCTCAACATGAGGAGAAACTTCTTTACAGTGAGGGTGACAGAGCCCTGGAGCAGGCTGCCCAGAGAGGTTGTGGAGTCTCCTTCTTGGGAGGCTTTCAAAACCTGCCTGGATGTGTTCCTATGTGAACTACCCTGGGTGATCCAGCTTGGCAAGGGGGTTAGATTTGATGAATTCTAGAGGTCCCTTCAAACCTCTAAGGTTCTGTGATCTGTGCTAGCAAGAGCAGAGGAGATCTGACACCTAAAAAGGGACTAAGCACAGCCAAAACGTGTATGTGTGGAGAATTACACACAGCCCTCACCCAGCATTACTCAGCCAAAGCAAATGAAAGAACTCCCTTAAGAGTCACCAAGCTTCTGGACAAGGGCAGAGTCCAGCAGGTGCTCAAGGCTGCCAGAATTCTGCACCCCAAGCTAGCAGCACATTAGTTCGGCCTCATTCACTGCTTCAAGATGTGTCAGCCACTCACTGCAGAGAAAAGGCAGGAGGGCAAACCTGCAGCACAGGTGTGATCTCTCAAGACAGAAGCCTAGCAGTGCTCACAACCCCATGTCCCACTTCCACTGTCCCTCTCCCTTCCCCTGTGCCATTTACCACCACACACAAGTGCCCAAACACTCCTATAAGCTGCAACCAGTTCTTTCCCAAATGCCAAAGCTATTCTATGAAGCAAGAACACTTTAGAAGCCTCACTGCACTACGCAAAGCTTTTCTGCTTTCTTTGTAGCTGGAGACTTTACTGATGCTCCAGCTCAGACTACTACAGGAAGAAGCAGTTTATACTGACATACCTTGAAGAGCTCAAAAAGCATGTGAAAAAGATGAGATGGGACATACACAATATTAATTGGCTCTCCTGGAAGTTTGCCTAGAGGGAGGGAAAAACACCAGCAAGGTTTAAAACGAGTGATGGATATTTCCTGCATGCCACAACAGAGCAGAAAATAACTCAAGTTTGATTTGGGGTTTTTTTGACCCTCTCAAATAAACAAATAACTTCATGCACTCAGAGCACAGTGATTAGGCTGTAAATGCCACTTGTTTTTAACAGTTTCTTCTTAAATGCACTAAAGAAAAATCCTTTTGTAAGTAAAAGATTCCAAAGGTTAGGCATAAAGGATTCCAGAGGTTAGGCAGACTGCCTGAGACAAGACACATGCAGGCAGCTTGGACCAGAAGCAGTATTTCAGTCAGTAGCCCCAGTTCCTCACCCCAGGTAAAAAGGTCTTCTCTAGCAACTTATATGACTTTGAGCACAGGTGAATCTGCTCTCAAACTCATTAATATTACCTAGTGCTTAAGATATAGTGACATTTAACACTGGAAATTAAACTATTTTAGGTACCTTAAGTAGACAGTTAAAAGGAACTAGCCCAAGATAGATCAGCTGCTTTGTACCAACAGGCTATAAAAATGAGAGCCTTTTGACTCAGCAGATTGCCTAAGGACAGGAAGACAGATGTAAAAAACTCTCATCTTACCATTCACTTGGTTGAGTTTCAGCTCTGGAGCTGTTAAGTAGTACTGCTCACACAACATCTTGGAACTTTCAAAGGCATCTGGAATAAAATATGTGAGGTGTAAGAGCAAGCACTGCAGGAATTCATTCCAATGCATGGCCAAATAGGTTCTTTAGCTGCTAAGGTGTTAGCCTAAGAATGATAACTGCATCCTCTCTGTGAGTTAGAACTGAGAAGAAAGAGGCAATTGCAGCATCATGGGCAAATCTTCCCCACCATTTGATCACTCTGTAAAAGAGAGACATCTGCTCTCTATCAGGAGGCAAGGCCAACCTCAACACTGCCACCAACTCCTGCCTCATCTCTCACTTGCTAGGCTTCACTCCAACCCACACTCCAACCTCCTTTTTAATGCTGCTTTGGATCCTAAATTCTGTCCTATAAAAGCTGCTGTTTTGGTAGGCTGCTTTGAGTTGTTTCAACAAAAAACAGTCAGCATCCTGTACAATCTGTGGTGGTTACCCTAACCTCTTGCCATCAGGTATAAACATTGAGTCTCTTCTGCCAGGCAACCAGTGACAGAACAAGGGGACATGGTCTCAGGTTGTGCCAGGGCAGGTCTAGGCTGGATGTTAAGAGGAAGTTCTTGCCAGAGAGAAGAGTGATTGGCATTGGAATGGGCTGCCCAGGGAGGTGGTGGAGTCACTGTCTCTGGAGGTGTGTAAGAAAAGCCTGGCTGGGGCACTTAGTGCCATGGTCTGGTTGATTGGCCAGGGCTGGGTGCTAGGTTGGACTGGCTGAGCTTGGAGGTCTCTTCCAACCTGCTTGATTCTACGATCATGAAGAGAAATGTTGAAGATCTCCAATACTTACCATTCACCACCTCAGCAACATCACAGCAAGGATCAATGCTTCCAATGTGCCTTGGGTGCCCAGAGCGAGATTTATCATCAAAAAGCAGGGCTGTGTGGGATGAAAACAATGCTGGATTTAACCCCAAAGACTCTATACTTTAAAAAAGCCTTGAGTTTAGACTACAACCGTGTGATCACAACATATATCAAATACTGAGTGGTGGTTATGCCTTCTGTCAGTTAAAGCACTCTCTACTGCCTGCTGTTCTGTGGTTTAACATCTGAAGGCCTTTCAGCTGAAGAATGAGATGGGCTTGTAATGATAGGATGAGAGGGAATGGATCTGAGTTGAAGAGGAGAGATTTACACTGGGTATTAGGAAGAAATTCTTTAGAGTGAGGGTGGGGACACCTTGGAACAGGTTGCCCAGGGAAGTTGTAGATATTCCCTCCCTGCAGGTGTTCAAGAGCAGGCTGGATGGGGTCTTGAACAACCTGGTTTAGTAGAAGGTGTCCCTGCTGATGGCAGAGGGTGTGGAACTAGATGATCTTTAAGATTCCTTCCAACCCAAACCATTCTGGAGAAGAGAAGGCTTCGAGGAGACCTTATAGTGGCTTTCCAATATCTGAAGAGAGCCTACAGGAAGGCTGGGGAGGGACTATTGACAAGGTCTGGTAATGTCAGGACGAGGGGGAATGGGTTTAAACTGGAAGAGGGGAGGTTTAGACTGGATGTTAGGAGGAAGTTCTTTACAGTGAGGGTGGTGAGACACTGGAATAGGTTGCCCAGGGAGGTTGTGGATGCTTGCTCCCTGGAGGCGTTTAAGGCCAGGCTGGACGAGGCCTTGAGCAACCTGCTCTAGTGGGAGGTGTCCCTGCCTATGGCAGGGGGTTGGAGCTGAATGATCCTTGAGGTCCCTTCCAACCTAAACCATTCTATGATTCTATGATTCTGTGATTCCATGATCCCTAAATATTCCATGCAAGACTTACTACAATTGGCCTGCAGTCCAGAAAACAAAGTTTCCTCTTGCTTTTGTCAGTGACACATTTAATTTAACTTTTCAGCAACCATCTGAGGCAGCTTCCCAAGAGCATTCAGAAATGTTTCCATGAAACAGAGCTCTCCTGACGCTGAAGTTTGCCCCTCAGGTAGGAATTCCTACTCACTGTGTTGGTTCATTAGCATCCGGGTGGAGATGCGGCTCATGTAAAAGCGATCCAGGAAATACTGAATGTTTTGATTGGTGACAGGGTCTACTTTAAAGGTGTCTTTGTATTCAATGACTCCTTGTGCCATCGTAGGAACCACGTCATGATGCCTGTTTCGGACTCTAATTAATGTATCTATGAAGCTAGGCAAAAAAGAAAACATCTTAAAACACATTTTTAAGACTACCTGGAAGTGAGCTTTGTACAATGTCTTTATCTCACCCAGCAGCAGCATAAGAACTGTTTAACAACCTTAATGCGACATGGAGAGAGGCATTGAGTGCACCCTCAGCAAGTTTGCTGGACACACTGCAGCAGACATGCTGGAGTGAAGGGATGCCATCCAGAGGGACCTGGACAGGCTGGAGAGCTGGGCACAAGCCACTCGCATGAGGTTCAACAAGACCAAGTGCAATGTCCTGCGTCTGGGTCGAGGCAATGCCAAGCACAAATCCAGGCTGGGCAGTGAGTGGCTGGAGAGCAGCCCTGAGGAGAGGGACTTGGGGGTGCTGGTGGATGAGAAGCTCAACAGGAGCCAGCAGTGTGCACTTGCAGCCCAGAAAGCTAAACAGAGCCTGGGCTGCAGCAGGAGAAGTGTGGCCAGCAGGGCCAGGAAGGTGATTCTCCCCCTCTACTCTGCTCTGCTGAGACCCTACCTGGAGTACTGCATCCAGTTTTGGAGACCCTATGACAAGAGGGATGTGGACATGCTGGAGTGTGTCCAGAGAAGAGCCAGGAGGATGCTCAGAGGCCTGGAGCAACTCTGCTGTGAGCACAGACTGAAAGAGTTGGGGCTGTTCAGTTTGGAGAAGAGAAGGCTCCCATGTGACCTTCTTGTGGCCTTCCAATATCTGAAGGGGCCTACAAATAAGCTGGGGAGGGAATTTTTAGGCTATCAGGGAATGACAGGGGCTATGGAGCAGAGCTGGAGGTGGGGAGATTCAGACTGGATGTGAGGAGGAAGTTCTGCACCATGAGAGTGGTGAGAGCCTGGAATGGGTTGCCCAGGGAGGTGGTGGAAACCTCATCTCTGGAGGTGTTTCAGGCCAGGCTGGCTGAGGCTGTGGGCAGCCTGATCTAGGGTAGGGTGTCCCTGCCCATGGCAGGGGAATTGGAGCTGGATGATCCTTGAGGTCCCTCCCAGCCATGACAATTCTATGAGTCTATGTGACCACACAGATAATTTTTGCTGCTATTTCTTTGTCATGACAGCTCAAGGGGCAGCACGGCCTTGAAACCAAGCTGCAAAGGGTGATTTTTAGTTGAAATGTTGCTAAATATGATCAGTTCTAACCCAGCTTCCTCTATGCATGGCACTTCATGCTAGATCATCAAACTGAGCTTTGGACAGCTATCATTCTAAACTAGACAACATTTTGAAGTGTTGAACACAAGATCAGGAGTTTGCAGAAACAAATGAAAAGCTTACTCAGATAAGACTTTTTGATCATCTGGGCTTTTCTGGTGGAACTCAACCAGCTCCATTAGGCTTTGGACATACCTATTGAGAGGGAACAGAAGACATACATGCTATTGGTTTGATTTTTATTACTCTAAGAAAAATACTTTGTGTTGTCCAAGTCATTACAAAGTTAGTTGGAAGTTTGAAGCATCTTTGAAGTGCCAAAGTTCCATCCAAGAGTAGAATCACAGATGGACACTTCTTGAACCCTTGAAGTTGTAAAAGTTTTTTTGTCTTGCATTTGCCACCCAGAAAGGAATCTAAACCCTCACTTGAGATGCAAAGGATCTCCTTAAACGTCTTGAGAAGTGTTTCAAAGGGAGATCCAAGTGACAATACTGATCAGGCAGCCATTCAAGCACAGAATTTCCAGATCTGATCAGCTTTGGCACAAGCTAAGCACTTGAGCCTCTTGTGCTGGCACCTGACAGCTTTGACGCATGCGACGAGGGCACAACTGTTTGCTAGATCTGGATCTCACCCTAATACTTTTGCCCTTTATCTCAGCCATCCCTGCAAAGGCTTCAGCTGTGCCAGTGAAGTGAGGTTAAATGAGATCTAACCACTGCCTTTGCTACAGAGATGACGTTAACTGAGCTTCTACCACTGGCTGTGGAAGGGCTGCCCTGTCCATAATGCCATCAGGCAGCAGTGTAAACAAGTGCCTGGCCTGCTTTCCCATCCTGTGTACCTCTGGGTACACAAAGCAATGCCCTGTAATCACCCCACGAATGCTCCAGGCTTGGCAAAGAGTGGCTAGAAAGCTGCCCAGCCAAGAAAGACCTGTGGGTACCGACAGCTGGCTAAAGGTGAGCCAGTGTGTGCCCAGGTGATCAACAGGGCCAACAGCATCCTGGCCCCTAGCAGGAATAATGTGGCTCAGTGATTGGGAAGTGATTATCCCACTGGACTGAGCACTGGTGAGGCCACACCTTGAGTCTTGGGTTCAGTTTTGGGCCCCTCATGCTGGAGCAGGTCCAGAGAAGGGCAGTGAAGCTGGTCTGGAGAGAGGGCAGGGCTGGTGGGGAGCAGCAGAGGGACTTGAGGGTGTTTAGTCTGGAGAAAAGGAGGCTCAAGGGAGACTTTCTGACTCTCTACAGCTCCCTGAAAGGAGGTTGGAGCCAGGTGGGGGTTGGTCTCTCGGTAGTAACAAATGACAGATTGAAAGGAAATAGACATAAGTTGTACCAGCAGAGGTTTAGGTTGGGCATGAAAACAAACTTCTTGACTGAAAGGGTTCTCAAACCTCAGAATTGGCAGAGGTGTGGTGCTGAGGGCCATAGTTTAGCCCCAGCCTTGGTAGAGAATGGTTACATTGGATGATCTTAAAGGGCTTTTCCAACCAAAACAATTCTATGACTCCTTTAAGGGTAAGAAAGGAGATTTGCTCTCTCAGCTATTTTGAACTCTTTAAAAGCACTTCAACCTATTTAAAAGCAATAACACAACCAGGCTGCTTTTCTGTTTTAGTATGCTAGATAACAGTTTGCAATTCAGCTCTGATGAAGAAACTGCAAGCTGAGTTCAAGTAGTTCTTACTTACCAGCTTTTGACTAACTGCACTGATGGAGTGCCTAGCAATTTATCAGGAAGAAGATCAATTTCTTTCAGTATGTTTGCAAACCTCACAGGAAGCTCTTGTCTCAGAAATGCAAAAGAAGTTCTCTCACATCCATTAGTTGAGCCTGTGAATAAATTCAAGATGAAACTTTTAAGATGTTTTGAGACACAATTACAAATTGCTGTCTTTCCACAGGCTTCAAGACTCTATTCCTTACAGGATCACAAGATGTCAGGGGTTGGAAGGGACCCAAAAAGATCATCAAGTACAACCCCCCTGCCAGACCAGGACCATACAATCTAGCTCAGGTCACACAGGAACACATCCAGACAGGCCTTGAAAGGCTCCAGAGAAGGAGATTCCACAACCTCTCTGGGCAGCCTGTGCCAGTGCTCTTTTTTCTTTTTTTTCCCTTACAGGAGAGAAGTTCCCCTTGTGTTGAGCTGGAACCTCCTGTGCTGTAGCTTCCATCCATTGCTCCTTGTCCTATCCCAGGGAGCAGTGGAGCCTGTCCCCCCTCTCCTGACCCCCAGCCCTCAGATATTTATAGACATTTATTAGCTCCCCTCTCAGTCTCCTCTCCAGACTAAACAGCCCCAGATCTCTCAGTCTCTCCTCATCAGGCAGTGCTCCAGTCCCCTCATCATCCTCGCAGCCCTCTGCTGGACCCTCTCCAGCAGATCCCTGCCCCTCTTAAACTGAGAAGCCCAAATCTGAACACAGTACTCAAGAGGTCTCACCAGGGCAGAGTAGAGGGTAAGGAGAACCTTCCTTGAGCTGCTGGACACACTCTTCCTAATACACCCCAGGATCCCACTGGCTTTCTTGGCCACAAGGGCACACTGTGCAGCCAGCATCCTGTTATTACTGGCCGGTTCTAAGCATGCCGAAAGAGTGGGCAAGCATTGGAGCAGGCTGCTCAGGGCAAGTGGTGTAGTCACCATCCCTGGAGGGCATGCACGTGCAGACATGGCACTTCAGGACGTGGTTTAGTGGGCACGGTGGTGCTGCGCTGACTGCTGGGTTCGACGACCTTAGAGGTCTTTTCCAACCTGGGGTTCTCTGCGCTGCATGCTGTTTACATGACAGCCAGACAGCGCGTTCCTGGGAGCCACGCTTGTACGTTTCCCGTTTTAGAGACGGGATTTGTTTGTAATCCGCTGGAAGAAGCCTTTGTAAACACGGGCTCTGGAAATGGCATGTGAGCAAAGCTTTACAGCTGCCCGAGCAGTAATCGGATCTGGGTACAGCTCGTTCACTCCAGCACAAGACTCAGGAACCCTCCCTGATAACGAGCACGGCAAAACACGAAAACATCTCCTGGCAGATTAACTCTTAGCCCCCTCCATCCCACTACCACCACCAGCTCTAGCCTATCTCCAGCTATAACCGAGGCACTCGCAGCCCACCATAGCTCGCCAGCTACCTCGGTGGGTGCCTCGGGCTACACAGGCGACCACCCCCGGAGCCGGCTCGGCCCCGCTTCTCCTCTTACTCCTGGGCGCTGGGGAGTCGGGCCGGGGGGCAGCGTCTCCTTCAGCACAGACAGAGCCCGGACCTCCCCAGGTAGAGGTTCGCTGGCTCCTGCAGCCCCCTCCCGCTTCAGTCCCTGGGGTTCTCCCCTCAGCCGGGGATGCCTCCGAGCCGCAGTTCCCCGCCGGCCAGACCCGCGCCCCGTCCCACCCCTGCCCGTCCCGCCTCTCACCGAAGTCCAGCAACTGCTTGATGGAGAGAGGGGAGGGGGAGAAGCGGGCAAACTGCTCCAAAACGGTGGGGAAACTGCTGCTGCCGCTGCTCCCACTGCCCCCGACCAGGGGCGCGGCGGTGCGTAGGGCGATCCGGGCGGCCTTCATCGCTCCCGGGGCGCCGGTCGGTCGGTGGGTGTGCGAGGGGCTGGTGACGGCCGGTGGCTGGGCGGGTGGCAAGCAGGTATGGTCGGAGCGCTCGGTCGCTGGCTATACGGTGGGTAGTACGGCGAGTGGCGGCGGGACTCGGGCTGTCCGCTGGCTGCGGCGGGCCTCGGGCTGATCCCCCTGGCTGCGGCGGGACTCGGGCTGTCCGCTGGCTGCGGCTGGCCTCGGGCTGATCCCCCTGGCTGCGGCGGGCCTCGGGCTGTCCCCTGGCTGTGGCGGGCGGTGGAACGTGCCGCCTCTATTTACAGCCCCTGCGGGGAGGGCTCGGCCAGGCCACGCCTCGCTGCCCTTAACGGAACGTTCCCCCCGTGACAGGCTTCGGCGGGGCTCCCCCCGGCCCCCACGGTCCCGAGGGCAGCGGGCAGGTGGCCAACCCGCGGTGTGGAGCGCCAGGAAGGCCGGGCTGGCAGGGGGAGCCGCCGGGATGCCGCGGGGCCGGCGAAGGGGATGCGGTGCTGGCCCCGCGCCCCCGGCGTGACCTTGCTCGCCGGGCAATGTCAGCTGCGGAGCGGCCCCGGCGGGCCCGGGAGAGCGGCGCTCCTCCGGCCCTCATTGGCTGCGCGGGGGGGTCTGGCCGGCCAGAGGCAACCAATGGCGGGGGCGGGATCCACCGGGCCGCGGGGAGCTGGCCTGGGTGCCGGCCAGGCTGAGCGCGGCGGCGGCTGGCAGCGCAGAGGGGGTACGCTGGAAGTTAAAGCATGGAGGCATTACGGTTGGAAAAGAGCTCTCCCACCAGCAACCAGCAACCCAACGCCGCCACGGCCACTAAACCTTGTCCCCAAGTGCCATGTCCACACGTTTCTTGGCACTTTCAGGGATGGTGACTCCACCGCTGCACCGGGCAGGCCGTTCCGGTGCCTGGTTACAGTTGTAACCAAAGGGGGAACTCTCTTGGGGGGAGCGGAACTCTCTTTGCCTGGAGAAGAGAAGGCTTCGAGGAGACCTCATAGTGGCCTTCCAGTATCTGAAGGGGGCTACAGGAAGGCTGGGGAGGGACTATTGACAAGGTCTGGTAATGACAGGATGAGGAGGAACGGCAGAGAGATTCAAGCTAGATGTTAGGAAATGGTTCTTTTCAATGAGGGTGGTGAGACACTGGCACAGGTTGCCCAGCGAGGGTGTGGAGCACAGAATCACCCAATGTGCTCAAAGATTCTGTTCTCCACAACCTCCCTGGAGGTGTTCAGGGCCAGGTTGGATGGGGCCTTGAGAACCTGTTCTAGTGGGAAGTGTCCTTGCCTATGGCAGGGAGTTGGAACTGGATGATCCTTGAGATCCCTTCCAACCTAAACTATTCTATGATTCTAAGTGCAGGGGATGTTCCTTATGGAGTTAGTGAATGTCTGCAGTTGTCACAGAGAATAATGGAGGTGCAAAGGGAACAAAATTAGATCCTAGCCATAGGGTTCAGGGTGCTTGACTTGCAGGTCATCACTGTGACCTAGATGAATAGCGGCCAAATATCTGAAGACAGCTGCTTTGGTGACGCACGGGACCCAAATCACCATGTGACCTTTATTTACTCTCTGCTGAGCTAAGAGGTGGCAGACAACAGTTCTCTTGCTCAGATCATCTTTCAGGGTCACAGATGAGCTGGGAAAAGCCTGCACACCTCTGCTCTTTGCTGGAAAGGGAGCTGTGATCTTCAGTGCTGCCTGGCTATTCCCCAAGACACTGAGACCACTTTGACTCTAAAGGCAGGCTTTGCATAATGCAGTGAAGAAGGGCTTCTGGCATCCTAAATCTTAGTCAGAAACAGCAGAAGCAGGTGGCAACATAGCAGTGCTACAAAACAAGGTAGTCTTAATATTTTCATGTCTCTTCTCAGCCCAGTGTTTAGATGCTTATGCTTTTACACATAGAGAAATAGATAATTGGTTTGTTGGTTTTTTTCATGGAAAGAAAGATAAGAAAGATACATTTCTAACTAGAAATAGATACACTTAGTTTGAAAGGCAGAGAAGAGGACTTTGAACTTATCATTAGATTGCTTTTAACCAAAATCTGGTATGTATTAGAATCTTGGAGTCATAGAATCAGTCAGGGTTGGAAGGGACCACAAGGATCATCTTGTTCCAACCGCCCTGCGTGGCCAGGGACACTCTACCCTAGAGCAGGCTGGACATAGCCTCATCCAGCCTGGCCTTAAACACCTCCAGGGATGGGGCCTCAACCACCTCCCTGGGCAACCCATTCCAGCCTCTCACCACTCTCATGCTCAACAACTTCCTCCTCACTTCCAGGCTGACTCTTCCCACCTCCAGCTTTGCTCCATTCCCCCCAGTCCTGTTCTTCCTAGTGTGACAATATCTGTTATCCCTGCTTACCAATCGATTCCTCACTGCACTTTCTGCTTTATTATTTTATTGTTCCCCACTTGATTATTTTATTGGGAGAGTTGCTCTGTTACTGTTCCATTGGATATATTATCTTTTACCCCAGCGACTGAGTGCTGGCACATGAAATGTGAAACAAAGCGAAATGAAGACATCTAATCATAACAAATGGAAGCAGTGGGATTTTTTTTTCCTTGCATTTACTGGAAGTTAAACATTTGCAAGGGATGTTGGAGTTCGTTTTCAACAGGTTTTAACTTTGCCTGCAAGTTGCAGGTGACTCACAGAAGCAAAAAGATCATATAATTGTATTTAATTTATTTAAATTTAATTTAATATTTAAATGCTGGAGCATATGGAGGATAGCTTTGGAAATGGTTGAACCCTTTACAACAAAATCTGAATCACAGAATCATACAATGGTCTGGGTTGCAAGGGACATCTAAAGCTCATCTGAAATCTGAATCAGAGAATCATACAACGGTCTGGGTTGCAAGGGACATCTAAAGCTCATCTGAAGTCTGAATCAGAGAATGGTCTGGGTTGCAAGGGACATCTAAAGCTCATCTGAAATCTGAATCATAGAATGGTCTGGGTTGCAAGGAACATCTAAAGCTCATCTGAAATCTGAATCATAGAATGGTCTGGGTTGCAAGGGACATCTAAAGCTCATCTGAAATCTGAATCATAGAATGGTTTGGGTTGCAAGGGACATCTAAAGATCATCTGAAATCTGAATCAGAGAATGCTCTGGGTTGCAAGGAACATCTAAAGCTCATCTGAAATCTGAATCATAGAATGGTCTGGGTTGCAAGGGACATCTAAAGCTCATCTGAAATCTGAATCATAGAATTATCGAATGGTCTGGGTTGCAAGGGACATCTAAAGCTCATCTGGTCCAACCCCCTCTGCAGTCAGCAGGGACATAGTCACAGGATCACACAGGATGTCAGGGGTTGAAATGGACTGAAGAAGGTCATCGAGTCCAACCCCCCTGCCAGAGCAGGACCACACAATCTAGCACAGATCACAGAGGAACACATCCAGACAGGCCTGGAAAGTCTCCAGAGAGGAGACCTCTCTGGGCAGCCTGTGCCAGTGCTCTGAGAACCTTACAGCAAACAAGTTGCCCCTTGTGTTGAGCTGGAACCTCCTGTGCTGCAGCTTCCATCCATTGCTGCTTGTGCTATCCCAGGGAGCAGTGAGCAGAGCCTGTCCCTGTACTCCTGGCCTCCAGCCTTCAGGTGTTTATAAACATCGATTAAATTCCCTCTCAGTCTTCTCTTCTCCAGACTCAGCAGCCCCAGGTCCCTCAGCCTCTCCTCACCAGGCAGTGTTCCAGTCCCCTACTCATCCTTGTAGCCCTCTGCTGGACCCTCTCCAGCAGATCCCTGTCCCTCTTAAACTGGGAAGCCCAGATCTGAATGCAGTACTCAAGATGAGGTCTCACCAGGGCAGAGTAGAGGGGGAGGAGAACCTCCTTGATCTCCTGGACACACTCTTCTTAATACACCCCAGGATCCCATTGGCCCTCTTGGCCACCAGGGCACATTGCTGTGCCATGGATGTTCTCCCCCAGCACTCCCAGGTCCCTCTCCACAGGGCTGCTCTCCAGCAGTCACCTCCCAGCCTGGACTGATGCAGTTTATTATTGCTCCCCAGGTGCAGGACTCTGCACTTGTCCTTGTTGAACCTCATTTGGTTCCTCTGTGCCCATCTCTGTCCGTCCAGGTCTTGCTGGATGGCCACACAGCCTTCAGCTGTATCAGCCAAGCCACTGTCAACTAGATCAGGTTGCCCAGAACCCTGTCAAGCCTCACCTTGAATATCTCCAGAGATGGGACCACAACCACCTCCCTGGGCAACCTGTTGCAGTGTTCCAGCAGCCTCCTGGTGCAGAACTTGTTCTCTCATTCAGTCTCAATCTGCTCTGCTCTCATTTCAAACCATTGCCCTCATCCTGTCCCTGCAGGCCTTTGCAAACAGTCCCTCTGCAGCCTGCTTGGAGCCCACTTCAGGTACTGAAGGCTGCTATTAGGCCTTCCTGGAGCCTCCTCATCTCCCGGCCAAACAACCCCAGCTCCCTCAGCCTGTCTTCATAGCAGAGGTGTTCCCTTATCATTTTCATGGCCCTCAGGAAAGTCCTCTTCACTGGGCAATTACTCTAGTTTATAAAGTCACTGTTTCTGCTCCTGTTGAGATACTTTGATCTGCTGTTGTGCCTACTTTGCTTAATATGAGTAACTTGGATCACCTTTGTGAGTAGGCATATTGTACACACTGTTATGTCTGGGAGGGAAAGCCTGCTAGGAACAATTCCTGTTGTTTCCATTCCTTTTCTTTGCTGCAGCTTGTCTCCTCATACTTTTCCTGGCAGCTGCATGCAGTAAGGGGTGAATAAAACCCCTGCATATCCAGTTTAGCTCTGAACAAACAGCGCAGTTGTTGTTGCAGGAAATATAGGAAGTGTGTTGCCTTCCTCAATTATTCAAAGGGCAAGGTTCCAGCAACTCCAAACCTGGATGCTTTTCAAAGGAAAACAAACTTCTACAAGGATTTTATGCATCAGCAAGGCAGCAGCTACCAGAGTTTTACCACTGCAGTGAGCTCCTGGAAGAAGCACATTGCCTACCTAATGCAAATTTGCTCCTCGCTCTTTGTATGGTAGAATCATAGAATGGGCTGGGTTGCAAGGGACATCTAAAGCTCATCTGGTCCAAACCCCTCTGCACTCAGCAGGGACATCCTCAGCTAGATCAGGCTGCCCAAAGCCCTGGCAAGCTTCATCTTGAATATCTCCAGAGATGGGGCCACAACCACTGCCCTGGGCAACCTGTTGCAGTGTTCCAGCAGCCTCCTGGTGCAGAACTTGTTCCTAAGGTGATAGGTTGTATATAACAGCAGGTTCTGAAGAGTCTATCTGCCCATTCCTGTAAACATAAATGATATATCTGGGCAATAATAGTTAAAGATGTGCTGAATATTGAGCAAGCCAGCTAAGGTCTAGGCACAGAGGTAACAACATATCAAGATTCACTGTCAGCCAAGCTGCTTGTGAAGAAGACCAGACTGTAAAACCCCAAACCACTTCAAATAACTGTGCAATCTGTCCTGACTGCAGCACTCTTTGTTCTCACTTTATTTCCTCTCCCAAACCACCATTTGCCCTCCTCCTTCCCCCAGCACATGTGAGAGGAGCACAGGTGTCAGAGAACAGCACTTTGCTGGTGAAGGGCAGTGCTAGGTTCTGAAGTGCAGCGTTCATCAAGCTGGGTCTCACTGCTGCTGCTTTAATGCGTTGCCTTCCCTCTCGTGAGCTGCCCCTTTGAAGAGGCACTTAGAAGGCTTTCAGCCGCTCACTCACAGTCATGTTTTGCTGACCATCCTTAAGAAAACAGAGCTGCCTGAACCTTCTGGCTTTTGCACAGCATCTGGGTCCAGAGGAGTGGAATGAATGAAGCCTGACCTCGTGTCCATTTGTCTCCTAATTGCTAGCCATCAGGATCAGCTGCCTCCCCCCTCGGCGTTCCTTCTGTCCTCATGTCCTCCCCGCTGCCGGAGACACAACGTGCTGTACTGAAGTCAGAGCTGTGTTCCTGGCTGGCCAGCATAGGTGGGAACTGGCCGTGTTGCTGATCTCTTGGCTCATTTTATCTTACCTGTTTTCCCAAGGGGACACAAAGTTACCCCTTTTCTTCCTAACCCACCTGCCAACAAAGGCTGGAGACACAAGAGACTGTGCTGAGGTGGCTGCCCTGCCCTGACCTATCAGAATGCATGCGATGACAACTGGTGGGGTTTCTGCTCTATAGCAGAGTAAGTCTTGGATGAGTTTCCTCATCCTTTTCCTCAGTGTAGACCAAAAAGTGGATCTCTCATCCCTAAACCATCTATCAGTTTGTATCAAATTTGTAGGAAGTTGATTATCTACTCAGATTTGGTTGAAATGGTTAGGAGGGTGGTTTGGTGAGCAAGTGAGGAGGCAATGTGATTGACACTTTTTTTTTCCCTTGGGAAACCAGGCTAACATTTTCTGCTAGGGACAAGAGCAAGTTGTAGTTTGGCTTTTGAAAGGAAGAAGCAGTAGTTCAGGGTGGAATTAATGGTGACACTATGAAGTTCTGAACATGAGTGGAAGGAACTGAACCAGGGGATTGAGTCCAGCATCAGTACGTTTGCAGATGACACCAAGCTAGGAGCAGGTGTGGAGCTGTTCAAGGGTAGGAGAGCCCTGCAGAGGGACCTGGCCAGGCTGGATGGGTGGGCAGAGGCCA
>WAAF01011605.1:159488-175858 GCA_013400475.1 Tricholaema leucomelas
TTGGCAGAGAGAGTGATTGGCATTGGAATGGGCTGCCCAGGGAGGTGGTGGAGTTGCTGTCCCTGGAGGTGTTGAAGCAAAGCCTGGATGAGGCACTTAGTGCCATGGTCTGGTTGACTGGCCAGGGCTGGGTGCTAGGTTGGACTGGCTGAGCTTGGAGGTCTCTTCCAACCTGCCTGATTCTCTGATTTTATGGTTCTGTGATTCTATGAATAGCCTGATGGCTGCAGGGCATAAGCTGGACTGGCAGCACTTAGTGACATTTCCAGCAGCACCCTGAGCAAAGCCCTCACCCTTCACCTGCAGATAGGTCTGCATTCGTGTAGTTGGTTTGATCCTTTAGTCTACTGACACGTTTGTGTTCTAAATATTTATGCAGCCCTTTCCATGGGAAAAAAATTAGCAAACAAAGGTCATATCTCCTGCTCCTCCTCCTCATCTTTCTGACACCCGAGGCTGCAGCCACCGGAGCTCTCGAGCTGCCGAGGGCTCCCGGCAGAGCTAAAATAGGCAAAGTAGGTGAAAGGTGGTGGAGCAGCACACAAACAAGCTGGCATGCCCATCCCTGCCACCAGTTCAGTGGGGGAAAGGTCCTACAGCTGCTCTGGCACTTGCACAGTCTCTCCCCGCCTGCTGTGGGGCCGGAGCTGTGGGCAGGCAGCAACTGCTTGGAGCTGTAAACAGCCGGATGCACATAGCAACCCGGCAGCCCTCAGCAGCAGAGAGCCTCTTCCTCGCTCCCTGCCTTTGCTACCCATGGCACTGCAGCATGGTGAATCCAGGAGCCTGCTCACAGTCTAGGAGAATGCTGAGCGGTGCTCTTAGGCCAAGTACACCATGGCAGAGGAGACAGAGCTGAGCTCTCCACGTGGGCTGGCACTGATCTGATGTGTATAGCTAGACAGTCTCAGCTGGCTATGTAGCAGCTCAGGAGAATTCAGCAGCATCACAAAATGCCTCAGCAGAACCAGAAAACACTGATCTTTGCCTACAGGATTATGGGAAGAGAGTTCACAGGATCCCAGGCTCACAGGATATCAGGGGTTGGAAGGGACCCCAAGGGATCATTGAGTCCAACCCCCCTGCCAGAGCAGGACCATGCAATCTAGCTCAGGGCACACAGGAACACATCCAGACAGGCCTTGAAAGGCTCCAGAGAAGGAGACTGCACAGCCTCTCTGGGCAGCCTGTGCCAGTGCTCTGGGACCCTTCCAGGAGAGAAGTTCCCCCTTGTGTTGAGCTGGAACCTCCTGTGCTGCAGCTTCCATCCATTGCTCCCTGTGTTATCCCAGGGAGCAGTGAGCAGAGCCTGTCCCCCCACTCCTGACCCTCAGCCCTCAGATAGTTATAAAGATTTATTAGCCACTCCAAGGTCTCCTCAAAGCCTTCTCTTCTTCAGGCTGCAGAGCCCCAACTCTCACAGCCTGTCCTCATAGCAGAGCTGCTGCAGCCCTCTGAGCATTTTAACTGCACTGTTGAAAACGGGGGATGAATTTCCACCTCAAGTCACTCAGAGTGACCACTGTCAGCTTTTTTTTGACTCCCAGAATTTTCTCTTTCCAATAAAAAAAGGATGTGTGTGCCCTGTTTAACCATTCCACGGGGAAATTTCTCTCAAATTGTGCTTTTTGAAGCATCCAGATAATTCTAGCCCTTGACAGTCAGTTCAGGCTTCAAGCCTTATGCCAAATGTTTGAATGCCTTGAAGCAGGGAAGACCTAGAGGGAGCACATAAAATTATATAGGAAAGGCACCAATTCACTCTTGCTGAGCAGTAATTTGGTTTGGTTTAGTAACCTGTGAAGTGGTTCAGTGAAATGATGAACTTTAGGGAGACTGTAAAGAGTGTGATTACTGATAGCTGCTGTAGGTGACCTTTATGTGCTGAAAAGATCATAAGGTAGTCAAGACAAAAAAATTACCACCTCCTTTTCTTCTTCTCTCTAATGGTCTGAAATTGAAAAATGGGATCTATTGAACCCCAGTTACAAGTTAGGACAGCCAAAGAAAACAAGGCTACAACCTGCAGCTTGCAGTTTCTCAAGTGTGTTATTTAGATACCTTAGAGACTAAATGCTCCTGTCTGAGGGAGTCCTAACTCACCACCTTCATCTGACCATAAATCACTTCATGCTATTCCCATCCATTCACTGCCTCTTCCATTAACTTGCCCCTCTCTGGTCAAGAAACACCTTCCAGCCTTTCAGGGGGGCAGATAAAGGTACAGGTGCAGATCATCTAAAGCTTTTGTGCTGCTTCTTTTCCCAGTGCTGTGACAAGAACTGTGTCCCTCACCAATCTGCCCTGCTTCTGGCTATCTTTCTGGCTGTTCTTTGTTTGCTGTTTGTGCTAAGGTGATCTAAACTCCCATCAGCATTATGCAGTTTATACTGGTATTGATCAGCTTGCAGGATATGGGCCATGCCTTAGTTCCTGGCATTACCTCGATATATAGCAGGTTACATTTCAAAGGCATGAGCCATGCAGGTGACCTTTTAACTCTCCTGAGGAGCATGTCTGACAGTGGCACAGAGTCAGCATGTTTATTGCCATCCTTCTGTGGGTGGCATTTTATGTATCACTCATCATCTGGCTAGGGGACCAAAAAAGCAGCAGCATGTCATTGGGTATATCCCATGACACAGACGTTACCAGGCTGTGCCGGATGCTAGGCGATGCTGAAGGAGATCCAGGCCAGAGCCAGAAAAGCATTGCTCTCTTTCATGTAAATAGCCTCTGACAACTCTCCCAGAACCACTCCAGCTGAATTAGTTTTTCCACAGCTGCCTTTGGAAAGGGACTCTGTCTGGCCCTGTCCTAGCCTCCTCTTTCCATTTTAATGGCGTATTTTCCAGAAGAACACCGAGCACTGTGCCTGCTGTTGGAAACACACAATTCCCTTAGCCTTCCAGTTGGTTTTACAGGAAGAAAGTTATTAATTAAAAAAAAAAAAAAATTATGTCTGGTAAACTGCTTACAGCAAGGTCCAAAGGATCCATTTCCCAGTTCTGGTAGAAGTGTGGGGGCTGTTTAGTTTGAAGAAGAGGTGAGGGGAGGCCTCATGGCTGTCTACAGCTATGCGAAAGGAGGTTGTGGAGAGTTTGCTGCTGGTCTCTTCTCACAGGTAATTAGTGATAGAACAAGAGGGAATGGCCTCAAGCTGCCACTGGGTAGGTTTAGATTAGATATTAGGAATAATTTTTTTCCCAGCAAGAGTGGTCAGGCATTGGAATGTGCTGCCCAGGGAGGTGTTCAGCCTGGAGAAGAGAGGCTGAGGGGAGACCTTATTGCTCTCTACAACTACCTGAAGTAAGGTTGTAGCCAGGTGGAGTTGGTCTCTTCTCCCAGGTACCCAGTGACAGAACAAGAGGACACAGCCTCAAACTGCACCAGGGCAGGTTCGGGCTGGACATTAAGAAGAAGCTCTTCACAGTAAGAGTGATTGGCATTGGAATAGGCTGCCCGGGCAGGTGGTGGAGTCCCCATCCCTGGAGGTGTTTAAGAGGAGGTTGGATGAGGCACTTAGTGCCATGGGTTAGTTAATTAGAAGGGTTAGGTGATAGGTTGGAGTGGATGATCCTAGAGGTCTCTTCCAACCTGGTTAATTCTGTGACTCTGTGAGTCTGTGGTGGAGTCACCAACCCTGTTGTGTTTAAAAGTTGTTTGGATGTGGTGCTTGAGGATATGGCTTAAGGGTGAACCCTGCAGAGCAGGAATAATGGTGGAACTTGATGATCCTGAGGATCTTTTCCAAGCTGAATGTTTCTATGATTCTGTGAATCTGTCTGATCCCAGCTCCTGTATTTGCTATGTGGCCTAAGAGAAAGTTTTTCTGCTATCAGAAGAGATTTATTCTGTGTACTGATTGAGAAATGAAGCTGCCACTGGCAGTGTTCAACTCAGGCTTTCACATGCTGTTTAAAGCCTTTGGGAACCTGACAGCTGAGTGGCTGAAAATAGGCTGAGAGGTTGTTTATAGGAAAGGCCAGGCACACTGTGCTCACCAACTGCTGCCTTGCTGGGGAGCTTGCTGTAATGTTCTGTACTCAGAACTTCAGATAACAGCAAAGTGCACCTACAAGTGGCTGATTTTCAGCAGGATGGCATCAAATCTTCTTGCCAGCTGCAACTATTAGTATGCACAGGTAACACAATGTGAGATGTTAGAGCTCTGGGTTCCCTGGGATGTCCTTGAAACGATGGGTTAGATTCCCAGAAAGGTGGAAGCTGCAGATGTATTATTTCCAGTGACTGGATAGTGTGAGAATGACTGTGGATGAAGTCCTAATCCTCTGCCTGCTTCATTCAGTTAAATATTTCCAGGCATTTCAGCTGTAGTGGGGACTGAATCAAACCTCTGCAAGATAGAAGAGGGCGAAAAGAGAAGGGGAGAGGAGAGGAGAGGAGGAAAGAAAGAGAAAGAGAAGAAAAGAGAAGAGAAGAGGAGAGGAGAGGAGGAAAGAAAGAGAAAGAGAAGAAAAGAGAAGAGAAGAGGAGAGGAGAGGAGGAAAGAAAGAGAAAGAGAAGAAAAGAGAAGAGAAGAGGAGAGGAGAGGAGGAAAGAAAGAGAAAGAGAAGAAAAGAGAAGAGAAGAGGAGAGGAGAGGAGGAAAGAAAGAGAAAGAGAAGAAAAGAGAAGAGAAGAGGAGAGGAGAGGAGGAAAGAAAGAGAAAGAGAAGAAAAGATTCGAAAAAAGAAAAGGGGAACAGAGGAATGAAGAGGGGAAGGCAAAGAGAAGAGAAGGGAAGGGAAGGGAAGAGAGAAGAGGAGAGAAGAGCCGCTTTGGTTGGAAAAGGTCTTTAAGATCATCCAGTTCAACTGTTTTGGATTAAATCTGGTTTACATCTGCTGTATGACATAAACCCAAAGCTACTAGTGCACATAAATAGAAACAATTTAGTTTAAGAAAGGTACGAAAGAGGAATAAACATAGCTCAGAGAAATGAGTTTGTCAGAAGCATGGCAGTTACAGAAAGAGCCTATTTATGAGAACTATGTCCTGGCACTCATATTTTACTCTTGGAGACAGGAATTAAATGTCACCTTGCAATGAACAGAGTGAAAAAGGAAATAGCATTTCCTGTTCCATGGAGCTCTCTCTCTCCTTACACTTGAACTCATTGAAGACACATTGTTTTCCTCAGCTGCTAAGTGTCAGCCCTTCCACAACACTCACATCTTTTGCCACCTTGGAAAGAAGCAGTTCCTGATTGATCAGTGTTTGTCTGAGAGCTTGGTGTGCCTCCATGTGACCGAGCATCCACATGCAGCATGCTTGGTTCTCTGAGCAGAGAACATGATATTGGTGCATAGAAACAGATTAGCTATTTAGAAGTTAAAACACATCTTTGTCACAGCTAATTTAGGTCTCTGATCAGGCTTATACCTCTTTTCTCTTTTAAACAGATCCAAGACTGTAATTTTTTTTTTTGGGGGGGGGAGATTCATAGAATCATAGAATCATAGAATGGTTTAGGTTGGAAGGGACCTCAAGGATCATCCAGCTCCAACCCCCTGCCATAGGCAGGGACACCTCCCACTAGAGCAGGTTGCTCAAGGCCTCATCCAGCCTGGCCTTAAACACCTCCAGGGAGGAAGCATCCACAACCTCCCTGGGCAACCTGTGCCAGTGTCTCACCACCCTCTCTGTACAGAACTTCCTCCTAACATCCAGTCGGAATCTCCCCTCTTCCAGAGAAATTAATATTAGAGAGTAGAAAATGTAAAGATTCTTCTTCTGGAATTATTCTAGACATTCAAATTCTCCATCTACAAAATCCAAGACTGTTCCAATTTGCACTAACTGGAAGTCTGTCTCCATCAATGCCAGCTAAGAAATGAGTGGGGAGCAGCATTGCCACTGAATCCCAGAGTATGCTCCCTGTGCAGAAATGGAAGGAAATGCTTTTAGAACTGACAAACACCCTTTATAAGCTCAAGTTTCTAGGAGAGTGACTTAAAACATCTTAAATGGACAACAGAAAGTTGATTTTCTGGGGTTCACTAAGAAAGGACTGGCCTCAGGGCTGGCCCCTGAGGTACGACGCTAGCTCCTGGTGTCTCCCTAGACTTTGTGCCACAGCTCACTGCTCTCTGGGTCCAGTGCTCAGTGTGCCTCACTGGCTGCTCATCCAGGCCATTCCTCACAGAATCACATCCAGGTTGGAAAAGACCCCCAGGATCACCAAGTCCAACCCATATCTCTACTCTACAAGGTTTGCCCTAAGCCATAGAATTATAGCATCATAGAATCAACCAAATTGGAACAGACCTCCAAGCTCATCCAGTCCAACCTAGCACCCAGCCCTATCCAATCAATCAGACCATGGCACTAAGTGCCTCATCCAGGCTTGGCTTCAACACCTCCAGGGATGGCAACTCCACCACCTCCCTGGGCAGCTCATTCCAATGCCAGTCACTCTCTCTGTGAAAAACTGCACCTACCCAGTGGCAACTTGAGGCCATTCCCTCTTGTTCTATCACTAATTACCTGTGAGAAGAGACCAGCAGCAGCCTCTCCACAACCTCCTTCCAGGCAGCTGTATACAGCCATGAGGTCTTGTCGCAGTGAGATCTGTGAGGATCTTATGAGAGACAGTGCTGAAGGCTTTGCTGAAGTGCAGGTAGACAATCCCTACTGCTGTCCCCTTGTCTTTCTGATTTGCCTCTAATTTCTCTTTGTAACTCCTTACCAGAGTGGCAGAGTTAAGTGCATCAGTAGATACAGTTCAAAAAACCAACCAAGAGGTCCTATCAAAGACAGCATCAGTCCCACTACAGTTTTAAAACCTTTAAGTGAAAGAGAGAAGAAAACACCAGCACTAAACTGATGGGTAGGAGTTATGTGCCAGCTTCTTGCCTTGACCAAGGGAATTGTTGCCTTGCCAAAGACAGGATCAGTTCCACTACAGTTTTAAAACCTTTAAGTGCAAGAGAGAAGAAAACACCAGCACTATACTGATGGGTAGGAGTTATCTGCCAGCTTCTTGCCTTGACCAAGAGAACTGTTGCCTTGCCACCTAGTGGCAATGTGTCACTGCATAGCAGCGATTAAGTCTGTTCATGCTGTTAGCTTTATTAGGAGTCTCACATTTTGTACAGTGTTTTCTTTTTCTCTATATTAACCCCCTTTGTACTAATGGAATATCAAGAATCAATCAATGTCTGGAGTCTTAGTGAGAGTTCTTATATCTAATGAGAAACCTGAAGAACAGGAGAATGAAGAGGTCTGGAGAACTGTGTTTTCCTAGTGGTGCATCAAACACATCAAAACAGCAATATGTGACCCAACTCAAAATACAGAGGCAAGGAACCAAAAGCAGTGGGTTTGTAATAAGTTGTTTAGGGCTATTCTTATTCATATTCTTCAGGCCCCATCTGCAGTTCTGTGTGCAAGCAGGACATGGAGCTGTTGGAGCCAGTCCAGAGGAGGCTACCAAGATGCTCAGAGGGCTGCAGCAGTTCTGCTCTGAGGACAGGATGAGAGAGTTGGGGCTCTGCAGCCTGGAGAAGAGAAGGCTTTGAGGAGACCTTGGAGTGGCCTTCCTGTATCTGAAGGGGGCTACAGGAGGGCTGGGGAGGGACTATTGACAAGGTCTGGTAATGACAGGATGAGCAGGAATGGGTTTGAACTGGCAGAGGGGAGATTGAAACTGGATGTTAGGAAATGATTCTTTGCAGTGAGGGTAGTGAGACACTGGCACAGGTTGGCCAGGGAGGTGTTCAAGGCCAGGTTGGGTGAGGTCTTGAGTGACCTGTTCTAGTGGGAGATGTCCCTGCCCATGGAGGGGGTTGGATGATCCTTGAGGTCCCTTCCAACCTAAACCATTCTATGATTCTATGAAATTAGACATTAAAGTTGGTGCTGAAACACACATTTAAATGGAAAGAAAGAATGAAAAGTGGATGGTGGCTGTGCCAGTCACTCTTATACCATGTCTGTGCTCTGCCCTGGAATGTGGCCATGCCCTTCCATTACCCTATCTTCCTGCAAAGTGTGATGGTGAATGATAATGAAGTGCAGTTAATTAATTTAATGGTTGGACTTGATGAGCTTGAAGGTCACCAGAGCAGAGGGGAAAATCATCTCCCTCAACCTGCTGCTTTGGAGGTAGCTCAGGACACAGTTGCCACTTGGGCTGCAAGCACACAGTGACCTTCTCATCAAGCAGCACACCAAAGGTCCCTCTGGATAGCATCTCTTCCCTCCTGCATCTCAAGCACACCACACAGCTTGGTGTCATTAGCAAAATATTATACCCAAGCCTTTATTAAAAAGTGCACAGGTTGACATGTAAGCTTAGAATAGAATAGAATCAACTAGGTTGGAAGAGACCTCCAAGATCATCCAGTCCAACCTAGCACCCAGCCCTATCCAGTCAACCAGACCATGGCACTAAGTGCCTCATCCAGTCTTGTCTTGAACTCCTCCAGGGATTGTGACTCCACCACCTCCCTGGGCAGCCCATTCCAATGGCAAATCACTCTCTCTGTGAAGAACTTCCTCCTCCTGGAGTCCAACCTGTCACCTAACCCTTCTAATTAACTAACCCATGGCACTAAGTGCCTTATCCAGCCTCCTTGTAAACACTTAAGAGGAAGCAACACCAGCCACTGACACGGGTATGGGAAGGGTTGCTGAGATGTGAACTGGTGGCACATCAGTCCTGGCTGTGCTGTGAGATAGAGTCCCAAGGCTGCAGCAAAGCCTCCACTTCTCCACACAGGAGCAGGCTGGGAGAGCTGAAGTGGCTAAAGGGGCATTTACAGGGTATTTTACAACCAGTGGGTAGGCTTGATGTGTAGCTCAACTGACTAAAAAGTGTCAGCCACATTTAGGCTACAGGCATCTCCCGGGCTGAGGTCTGTGCTCAGTCACGCAGCAGGCATCTTGCTCCCCTGTCGGTTCAGAGCTAAGCCCAGAGGCGTGGGAGACTGCAGGTGGAGCTGTGCGGTGCTGCAGCAGCCCTCAGCTCTTTGCCGAGGCAGCTGCTGAGAGACAGCTCACTCGTCCCCCATGTGTCACACACAGCTCTCCTCCTGCTAAAAAAGCTTTGGAAGTCCATGCTCTTCATTGCCCAGGTATGAGAGCTCCGTGTCATACGAGGGCTTCGGTTGCTTGGGCAACGATTGTGCTGTGATCGCTGTCACTGAGTCACAGAGAACCACCCCTGGAGCTGCCACCTCAGCCTCTGCAGCTCCTAACAGACCCTTTCTCCTCAACAGTCTTAGGGCTAAGTTCCTAGAAGACAAGGGAGGTGCAGTGATGCTTACAGACCTCCTTCACTCCTTTGCACTATTGCTCTTGGACCTTTCCCTGTGTCTTCCTAAGCTGCTTGTTCTGACCCTGTCCAGACAAAGTTCATTCCAGGCATTAACTCTCCCTAATCCCCATTTACTCTAATTGGCACTGGCTTTAGATCCATCTTGTGTGCAATTCCTTAAACGAGCCTTCTGCCTCCAGCTCTTCCGGGATCTCCAACAACCTCTAAGCCAAGAAAACATGGCTGGAGCTTTTGTTACAAGTGGACAAGGTTCATTCTTGCCCCTGGCACCTCGTTCTGTCATTGCTGTCTACAGCTACCTGAAGGGACACTGTGGAGAGGCTGCCACTGGTCTCTTCTCAAAGGTAACTGGAGACAGAACAAGGGGGAATGGCCTCAAGCTGAAGCTGGGGAGGTTTAGACTGGACATTAGGAAAAGGTTTTTCACAGAGAGAGTGGTCAGGGACTGGAATGAGCTGCCCAGGGAGGTGGTGGAGTCACTCAGCCTGGATGTGTTAAGGGTGGCTTGGATGTGGTGCTTAGGGCTACGGTTTAAGGTGAATCTTGTAGAGTAGGGTTATGGGTTGGACTTGGTGATTCTGGGGAGCTTTGCCAACCTGCATGTTTCTGTGATTTAGAGGTACTTTTGGTGCAGACATGGTTCTGTCATGCCTGGAGAGAGCAGGCAGGCAGACCTTGAGGATGGCACTGGGCATGAAATGTCTACATCACGGGAGATGGATTAGGGAAGTGTCAGCTGTACATACTGATAGTGACAGAGGCATCCCTCAGAGCAAAGGTGTGGGAACTGAGCTGCCTCCCAAGCACAGCCATCTCAATGCAGGAGATGGATGTGTTCAAAAATGGAGGGGAAGCAGTGGAGATGAATCATTGTCATGCACCACAATATCTCAGCTGCCACCAGATGCCTAGCTACTTTCAATCCCAAGCCATAATCTCCATGTGCCGTGAGTTAGGGGATCCCAAATCACTTTACCTTCTTTATGCCACAGACATGCAGCTCTCTCTTCAGGCATGAAGTGAGGACAGAGAGCTAAGCAGTCCTGCTCATTGTGGCTACAGCCTCCTAACTCTGCCCTGAAATGCACAAGTGATTTGATTTTCCAAAAGCCTGGCTGTGGAGGCTGCTTGTCTGCTCGATTTTAATGCACCTTCTCTTGGAGGAGCAGTCTGTGCTACCATCTCTTGTCCCTCAGGCTTCCTCACTGAGATGGTTCCTGTGTCTGAAAGCTCACTGCATTCAGGAGAAATTTCCTTCCAACTCCTCCACCATTTATTTTTAGATTTCAATGGGAAAAAACATCCCCAGCTACAACTCTAGGCAGTGACAGCTATTTGGGATCAGAAGCAGCGATGAAATGATCGTGCTTGCACCCTGCAACATTAAATTCCCTTAACCAAGCAGCAATTGAAAGCTGTTTTATCAGCTATCCCCTTTTAAGAAGATTAAACTGTTTTATTTCTCTGCTGCTGCTTTCATCTTCCCTCTGTGAGTGTCATCTAGGCCTCCAGGCAAGCATAGCTTCTTATCCTCATCTGGAGACTTTGAGTCAGGAAAAGTGAGGGAGAGAGTGAAAAATGCAGGCTTATTTGTCAGCAAGCAATGGGTATGGGTGAGAAGAGCATGGCTGAAGAGCAGAAGCCATGGCCGAGGCTGGATATCTCAGGCCCCAGGTAAGTGGTTTTCCAAGATCACAGCAGAAACAGCCAGAACACTGCTTGGGAACTTCTGTTGTGTACTGGCACAGTGACAGCCACTTCTGAGGAGATCCAGATCACCACTGTAATTAGCACCTATTACTGTCATCTCTGTAGATGGGACATTAAGGCCACAGTTTCCTATTGATTTACACCAATTAGTGCCTCCAATTCATGCTTAAAGCCTAATGGGGAGACCAGCAAAGATGACTACCTTGAGCAGAGCCAAATCTGAAAAATAAAGGACATTTCAAAGAGAGATTTTTAGAGCAATAACTTTATTTTACAATCTCTTCTCCACGATGCATTTCTACTTTCAATCAGATGAAAACTTTGCCTTAAAATTCAATTTGTTATCAAAATTAGCACCTAGCTGGTTTCATACATTTTAATACATCTTCATGATGAATGAAATCCATGGATCACCTTTCTAGGTACTGCAGATTTTAACTTTGGCTGGGAAAGATAATCACAGAGTCATAGAAGACAAGCTCCAAGTTAATATTTGGGAAGTCTCAGGAATCCTCTAAAGAAATGTAGCATCTTTTGATGCCTGTAAGAATGCAAATTGGTGTTGTTTTCACTCAGGCATGAAGGATTTGGTTTCAAACTAAAGGTGGTGTGCACAGGAACACAAGTGCCTTGTGAAAAGGACTCCATAACTGTAAAGATCTCTGTCTGCTGGCAATAATTCTGTAAACTTAGCCATTTCTGTTACTTCCTTCAGTGAAACAGAGTGACAGAATGGCAGGGCTTGAAAGGGACCTCAAAAGGTCATCAAGCCTAATCCCCGCTGCCAGAGCAGGATCTCCTAGGGCAGGTCACACAGGAACACACTCAAGTGGGTTTTGAATGTCACAGAATCACAGAAACATCCAGGTTGGAAAAGCCCCTCAGGATCACCAAGTCCAACCTAAACCCCTACTCAACAAAGTTCACCTTAAACCATATCCCTAAGCACCACATCCAGACAACCCTTAAACACGTCCAGGGTTGGTGACTCCACCACCTCCCTGGAGGTGTTGAAGCAAAGCCTGGCTGGGGGCACTTAGTGCCATGGTCTAGTTGATTGGCCAGGGCTGGGTGCTAGGTTGGATGGTTGGATTGGATGAGCTTGGAGGTCTCTTCCAACCTGCTTAATTCTATGTCCAGTAGTACCCTGCAGTGGCTTTACTGCCCTAACAATAAACCTGACTTCAGAAGTGCATATTCCACACTTTTTAAAAGCCTCTTTTCTCCCCCCCCCCCCCCCCCCCCCCAAATTCTTTTGTTTGATCTTTTGTTTAAATCCTTCCCTTGGCAAAGCTGGAAGGTGTCTCAAAATAGCCTCTGTTATTTGCAGAGCCCAGGTGAAGCCTGTCATGCAAAAGTGCTGCCATTTCTATTAAGCCTTGGGAGTGGCTGCTTGGAAATGAATTTTTAATCTTCCAGTGGCACAGACTTGCCAAAGGGTTTGCTTATTTGTGGAGCAGGAGTCGCTGCTGCCTAAGGCAGGGAAATGCAATGTACTACTAATTATTTGTCTCATGTGGCATCAGAAATGATGATGGGTTTGTCAGAGCAACTCATGTCAGCCTTCATTAATAACTTCCCCCTGTGAACAACTCTATAGAAAGCCACTTCAAAAAGGAATGATGTCAAATTTCCAACCTAGTGATCGCCCACCTGCTGCGCTTGTTTGTGTCCACAGAAACCAATAAATGTTCACACAGAATCATTTTTCTTGGGAAAGATATTTCAGATTATTGAGTCCAACCTAGTATCTGACTCTGCCAAGGTTGGGGCTAAAGCCATGTCCTTCAACACCACATCTCTGCCTCTTTGAAACATCTCTAAGGATAGGGATTCAACCACTTGCCTGGGCAGCCTGTTCCAGGGTTTGAGAACCCTTTCAAGTGAGGAAGTTTCTTCTGATCTCCAATGTAAACCTCCCCTGGTGCAACTTGTGTCTGTAAGATTGAAGAGAGAGGGCAGGCTATGAGAGTTTGGGCTCTGCAGCCTGGAGAAGAGAAGGCTTCCAGGAGACCTTGGAGTGGCCTTCCAGTATCTGAAGGGGGCTACAGGAAGGCTGGGGAGGGACTATTGACAAGGTCTTGTAATGACAGGATGAGGAGGAATGGGTTTGAACTGCAGAGGGGAGATTGAAATTAGATGTTAGGAAGAAGTTCTTTGCAGTAAGAGTGCTGAGACACTGGCACAGGTTGCACTCAGAGAGGTTGTGGCTGCTCCCTCCCTGGAGGGGTTCAAGGCCAGGTTGGATGAGGCCTTGAGTGACCTGTTTCAGTGAGAGGTGTCCATGCCTATGGTGGGGGATTGGAACTGGATGAGCTTTGAGGTCCCTTCCAGCCTAAACCATTCTGTTATTCTGTGATGGGCCCTTAACCTGCCCTTCATCTTTGATTTCTCTTTAGATGCCAGCATGGATGCTCTGTGTCCAGGTATAACTGACCTCTGCTGGGGAGAAGGCAGCTTGTCAGAGGTGTGGAACTGCTGCCTGGTTTGCCCTCTGCTCCACGCTGGTGAGATCCCACTTGAAGTACTGCACCCAGTTCTGGACCTCCTGGTACAAGAGGTCTATGGATGTGCTAGAGGGTGTCCAGAGAAGGGCCACGGGGATGATCAGAGGGCTGGAACTGATCTGCTATGAGGAGAGACTGAGGGAGTTGGGGCTGTTCAGTCTGGAGAGGAGAAGGCTCCCAGGTGACCTTATTGTGGCTTTTCAGTATCTTAAGGGGGCCTGCAGGAAAGTTGGGGAGAGACTTTTTGGGATGTCAGGTAGTGACAGAACTAGGGGGAATGGAACAAAGCTAGAAATGGGGAGATTCAGACTGAATGTTAGGAAGAAGTTCTTCAGCATGGGAGTGGTGAGAGCCTGGAATTGATTTCCCGGGGTGGGTGGTGGAAGCCTCATCCCTGGAGGTGTTTAAGGCCAGGCTGGATGAGGCTCTGGACAGCCTGCTCTAGAGTGAGGTGTCCCTGCCCATGGCAGGGGGATTGGACTGGATGATCCTTGTGCCTTCCAACCCTGACTGATTCTGTGATTCTATGATTCCATGATTCTATAATTCTATGACCTCATTATTTGATGCTACAACACAAAGTGATAACTTCGATGTTTTGAAGAGTCTTAACCCTGCCTCACTGCACATTCACCTGCTAATTAAGACCAAACATCATCAGCTAATGCCCCCTGCCATAATAGCGTGGATAATAGCATGGATTTGTGTTTAATAGGAAGATGTAAACTTGGTATAGGTCCCAGCTGTGCTGAAAGGACTGGATGGTTTTCATGATGTGCTGTTCAAAAGACATTATTAATCATAATGATTTTTTCTTCTGTAAGAAATGAATATAATCCTGTCTTGCTGGAATATCAATATTCTAGCCTTGTCTCCTATAATTAGTGATAACACAGTTTGTGTCCCTAGAACAAGAAATCCACAGAAATGGTGAAAGCTTGTGTTGGGGAAGAGTAGAGAAGACAAGGGTGAGAATGAGGGCAAAGAGAGCATCACTTGGAGGAAAATGAGAACTCCTTAACTGGATTGCTTGTGGGTTTGTCTCATGTTCCCAAAGTCTGGCTGTCCTGGGATCACCTGTTAAGATGATAGAGAAAAGCAGGCTTGCTTCTCTCCAGATTGCCTTGCAGTAGTTGATTCTGAGGAGAAATGGTGTGGGTTTAATATTACCCTGAGGTCCTTTCCAGTCCTTTCCACCTCCCTGGGGGTGCTCAGGACTGGGTTGGATGAGGCCTTGAGCAGCTAAGCCTAGGTGAGAGGCATCCCTGCTCATGGCAGGGAGGTTGGAGCAGATGATCTCTGAGGTGCCTTCCAACTTATGCCATTCTATGATTCTATGATTTGTGACATAGTGTGCCTGATACCAGCCTGCAGTGTGATGGCACAATCCAGTCTGGGAAGCCATAGTGCCTGCATATGCCACTCTGGTATCATGGCTCTGTGACAACAGCAGGACCCCATTGAGCAGCACAGAGAACCAGCCTGCAGTGTGATGGCACAATCCAGTCTGGGAAGCCATAGTGCCTGCATATGCCACTCTGGTATCATGGCTCTGTGACAACAGCAGGACCCCATTGAGCAGCACAGAGAACCAGCCTGCAGTGTGATGGCACAATCCAGTCTGGGAAGCCATAGTGCCTGCATATGCCACTCTGGTATCATGGCTCTGTGACAACAGCAGGACCCCATTGAGCAGCACAGAGAACCAGCCTGGTCTGTCGATTCAGGGATACTCAATGACCCCAAGGCCTCTTGGGTCAGGAACAATTTAGAGGAATCTGCTGGGCTTGCAGGGAATTTGCAAATCATGCACGATCCAAAGAAACCTAAACAAACTCTCTGGATTTATGCTAAAGCTGAGACAAAGGCAAACAGCAGCTTTGGAAACTCGATTCTGAGTGTCTTATATGGGAAAAGTCTTGTTTTAAAAAGCAGTTGTGAAATTTCCTGCTTCAATTCCAGTTAAATTGACAAGCTGTTATTTCATCATGATATCCTCACCAACAATGGATACCCCAAGCACTCTTCAGAGCTCTTTGTCTCCTGCTCAGGTTCAAGTCCATCTGGGTCTGACAGGAGCTGAAGATGATGTGAATCATAGAAGTACAAAATCATGTTTAAGATCATCCAGTCCGATGATCACCTAACTCTCCCAAGGCTGGGGCTAAACCATGTCCCTCAGCACCATATCTCTGACTCTTTGAAACACCTCTGGGGATGGTGATTCAGTCACCTGCCTGGGGAGCCTGTGCCAGGCTTTGAGAACCCTTTCAATAAAGGTTTTTCCAGATATCCAATCTAAATCTCTCCTGCTGAAACCCTTTCAGAAGGGTTCTTCAAACATCCAATCTCAATTTCTCCTACTGAAACCTGAGGCCATTTCCTCTTGTCATAATATTTTTTACTAAGCTGACAAGACCAACCCCTGCCTTGCTACAACCTCCTTTCAGGGAGCTGTAGGTCTCTCTTCAGCCTCCTTCTCTCCAGGCTAAACACTCCCAGTTTCTTCAGCTGCTCCTCCCCAGCCCTGTTCTCCAGACCCTTCAGCTGCTTTGTTGCCTTTCTCTGGACCTGTTCCAGCCCCTCAATGTAATGAGGGCCCCAAAACTGATCCCAGTACCTGAGGTGTGGCCTCACGTATAGGGTTAACACTCCAGGAGGAGTGTCCCTGAACTCGACACTTGACCTCAGGTGGTCCTGACCCCTCCCCAGGGGTGGGTCTGGACACCCTCAGGTGATGGTTAGCTCACTGCCCCCTTCCTGTCCCATAAAAGCATGGGGACTGCCTGTTCCTCTTGCTCTCTGGACCACACTGCAGCTCGCTCTCTCTGCACTCCTGCATCTCTCTACACTCCTGCATCTCTCCACACT
>WAAF01011605.1:175875-259673 GCA_013400475.1 Tricholaema leucomelas
GCATCTCTCCACACTTCTGCATCTCTCCACACTTCTGCATCTCTCCACACTTCTGCATCTCTCCACACTTCTGCATCTCTCCACACTTCTGCATCTCTCCACACTTCTGCATCTCTCCACACTTCTGCATCTCTCCACACTTCTGCATCTCTCCACACAAGTGGTCACCACCATCGCAAACTTGGGTTGTATTTATACCTTTTGGTATTTGTTATTCTTCCTTCCCTACACCTTTGTAACCTCCCTACCTCTTAAGTTATTGTTAAACTTTTTTTGTTCTTTTTGACTTCCAAACGGAGTGAGATTGATTTATTTGGGTGTGCTTACCTTTTCCTCTCTACTTCTAATTCCTTTCTTTGGGGAAGGAGGGGGGAGAGGGAAGGGCACTTTACAAATTGTCATTGGTTCTATCAAATTTATTAGAGTCTCTGGGAATTTAAATCAGAACCTGAGACACCTCACCAGTGCTGCCTACAGGGGGAAATCACTTTGCTGGGCCTGCCATCCTTGATGGCTTTTCAATAGTCTGGCTATATTTTGCTCTTCCCTGTACAGGCCCTGGAATGACACTGACTGGAGTTAGCAGTTCCCAGCCAAATGAACCAAGCATGGCTCCAGGAATAGGTTTTGGAAGAATTTCATCTTTGCTGTCCTCTTGACTCGGAGGGCTGGAGAGCAGTAAGTACGGGACATTGCTTTATTCTGGAGCAGAGCATGGTTCCAAAGCATGAGTGGGGCAACAAAACTGTGTGCTGGGAGAGGGACGCTGGGTTATCCACAGCAAAGGTGGACACAGTCTGCAGCAACAGGGACTGCTTCCAACAGCGCTCCCAGGTGGTGGATGAGAAGAGCAACTGTGCTGCTAGGAGTCTGGCCCTCCTCTCAGGTACCTGCCTCCACAGGAGCGGTGTAAGGAAACAGGGACAACCAAAACCTCAGCCTCTGGGCAGCTTTGCTCTTGTCTAAACCACAAAAGGGTGAGTGTCAGGAGGCTGGCGCCAGGCTCTGCTCAGTGATGCCTGATGCCAAGACAAAGGGCAACGGGTGGAAGCTGAGGCATAGGAAGTTTCATTTAAACACGAGGAGGATTTTTTTCCCCTGTGAGGGTGACAGAACACTGGAACAGGCTGCCCAGGGGGGTTGTAGAGTCTCTCTCTGGAGATATTCAAGACCTGCCTGAATGTGTTCCTATGTGATCTGGTATAGGAGATCCTGCTGTGGCAAGGGGGTTGGACTGGATGAGCTTTGGAGATCCCTTCCAGCCCCTGATGTTCTGTGATTCTATGATTCACTCCCCTGCTCTGGAGCCCTCCTTGTTGGGAACCCAAAGGGACAGGGCACCTGCAGAAGCCTGCCGCCCTCATGACAGTCTGCTGGGCTGGTGCAGGGCTGATGGGTAGGCCGCAGTGGTGGTGGTGGTGGTGGTAAGGCTGCTGTCGGGGTGGTGATGTAGTGGAACTGGTGGAAAGGCTGTTGTGGTGGTGGTGGTGGTTAGGCTGCTGTGGGGGTGGTGATGTAGTGGAAGTGGTGGAGAGGCTGTTGTGGTGGTGGTGGTTAGGCTGCTGTGGTGGTTGCAGTGGTGAAGCTGCTGTGGGGGCGGTGGCGAGGCTGGCGTGGAGGGAGATTATCTAGGCAGCTCTGAGGGTGACGGCTAAGCCATCGCGGGGCCGGTGCCGTGGCGGCGGCGGGCGCTGGCGCGGGGCCGGTGAGGAAGCCGGCGCGGGGCAGATGGCCAGGCCGGCACGCAGCTGCCGCTCGAGCTGCTGCAGGCGGCGAACCTGCGCCAGTGTGGGGGCGGCACGCGAGGGGCCTCGAGCAGCCCACCCCGGGCCGGGCTCGCTGAGGGGAGGAGGCGGGAGGAGGAGGAAGGCGGCAGCGGCGGCAGCTCTCGGGAGGAGCCTGTCCAGCGTGAGACAGCACATTCAGCCGGCGGCGGCCGTCCTGCGGCAGCGGCGCGGCACGGCACGGCACGGCACGGCAGCCTCTCGGGCGGAGGAGGTTCCCCATCTCCCGGGCGCCGGTAGAGGTAAGGGGCCGGCGGGGTCGGGATGTGTGGCGGTGGAGAAGGCGAGCGGGGGATTCCCTTTGGGGGCCCGCTGCGGGAGCCGTGCGGAACGGACGCTCCTCGGATTGCGCATCGGGCGCGGAGCCTGGGGGCAGCCGCCGGATGCCAAGCGGGGCAGCCGGCCCCTGCTGGGTTAGCGGGCATCCCCGGCTGCTCCGTAGGGACCGGCCGGCCCTGCCCCGGCTTTCCCAACCCGGCAGCTCGTCTCCGGGGCGGGGAGGGCTGCGGCGAACCCCGCCGGCCTCAGCGGCACCTGCTCCGGTCCCTGCGGCTCCTCCCGGCACCGGCGCCGTGCCCCTGGGCCGCTCCGCAGCGAGAGGCTGCCGCAGGCTCCCCGGTTGTAGCTCAACCCGAGCGGCTTAAAGCAAAGGAAAAAGTTTCCTATCTTTAATTCTTTGCACAGCCTGAGCAGCAGCAGGTTCGCTCCAGGCCAGCAGCACGGCCGCCGAGGAATTAGAGCTTTCCCCGTTCCTAAGGAAATTCCCTAAAAGGCCGAGAGAAGGAAGGAATCAGCCAGAGTCTCTTTTTCTCTGGTAGCCCATTGAAAGACATTGTCTAAAGGGTGTTATTGTGGTTACATCACTGCAGGAATCCCCCTGGGTCAGCAGAGTGCAGTAAGCCCCCTCGATATTTCCTGGCTTAAAGCCCCTCGTTTATTGATCAGAACAAATGATGTTTGCCTGTCGATGCTTTCCTGTCAATATTGCTGTTTACAGTACAAACGTTCCATTATAAATACATATAAAGTAAGGGTTCTCAGCAGACCAAGCAATCTAACCTGCTGTTACAGAGGGGATGAGATGGAAAATCCCACCATGAAGTGGGCCCGCAGCTTTGGTGCTTGCACCTGGCGATTTATCCTGATGTACAGGGGTTGGTCAGCTCCTCGCTTCTGCCTCAGGACATTAAATTGCCTCTGATCTGGCTTTAAATGTCGTGAAGCAAGGAGGGTGCTGCAAAACCTGTTTCAGAAGGGAAATCCAAATCCCAGCACCCTCTATCTCCTGGCAGCTGATACTGTCAGAGCCACCAAGGAATGTGATTTCTGTTGCTATCGCTGTACTTTGTTGAAGTGCCTCATTTGTACTTGCTGAGTTAATAGGAAGAAGTTCTGAGTGTTTGTTCCTGGTTCTTTTAATTTCCTCTTTTTACCTTCTTCCCATTTGAGAGGGTATCTTTAGTAGCAGTCTCTGCATTTAATGAAGCTGGACAAAATCCTTTCTGTAATTTCTGCCTAGCATTTCTCAGCAAGAATGGCTTTCCTCAACACAAATCTTGAGGCTATGCCTAGGTCTTCATCCCCGGGAGTGCTCACTCTGATAATTATCCTCTTCTTTATTTTCTTTTTCCAAACCCATCCATGTATAGTCTGTGAATATATAAAATGTGTTGCCTCTTCCTCTCCCTATACAAACTACTGTGAGGATTAGGAGTTACTATTCTCTTCTTTGATATGTGAAAGGCTTCCGAGGGTCAGGTATGTGGAGGTCCGAGAGGATGTTTAGAGTTGGATGAGCTAGCTTCCTCCTAGCTCTAAACACTTCTGCCTCAAATTAATTTACCCTAAGAGTGCATTAACTGCTGTGCTGCCTTATCCACAGTTGAAGAGAGGAGTCTTTTAAGGAGCAGCAGTAAACCACACCCTACTCATGCAGAGGTTATTGAGAGTTTGGGAATTGGCTTCTCTAGGAATAGTTAGGCAAACACTCATTTATACCCTGCAGATCTTCAATTGAGAAACTGACCTTCCCCCTCTCTATAGGAGGAAGGGCAGTGAGCTGCCCTCCTTTGTGATGCCTTTCAGTGGCCATTTTTTTTCATTACTGAAATACATTTGTGTTCCAATCTGTGTTTTTCCAGCTTCAGGTTCCTTATTCCTCTTACGTCTCTCACAGATAAAAGCCTCATTTTAGCAGCTGCCTTCAGTGTAGGCACTCCAAATGGTGCAGAAAGAACTTAACTGCTTTCTTGCCAAATAAATTAACAGGTCAAGTGTTGGTCTCCTTTCCTTTTGTAAGATGGTTCCAAGAATACTTCCTTGTTTCCCTCAGTTTTCCAATCTGCAAGCAGAGATAAAGAGAGTATTGAATAAAGCTGGACACAGTGGGCTGTGGTAGAGGTCTCACCACTGCAGGGTGCTGGACAATGAGCTGAAGTGGGCTGGGAAGGAAAAAGATAAGGGAGTGAAATATAAAAACATAGGAGTTTGAAAGGGCATTGCTGTTTTTCAAAGCTTCACCAACATCAATTCTCCATCTCTGGAGACATTCAAAACTTGATGGAGTGTGTTCCTGTGTGATTTATTCTTGGTGATCTTGCTCTGTAAGAGGAGTTGATGATCTTGAGAGGTCATTTCCAACCCCCACTATTCTGTGGTTCAGGTAGTCATGTGGTACCTTCCATCTCCACAAACCTGTTGTCTTCTCACAGTGGTTCACAGCCTCTCTCTAGGACTAGTTAGGCTTATTAACTACTCCTGTGCTGTGTTGAGCTCCTGTGGCTTGGCTTGGCCAACAATAGCATCAGTAATTAGGAATCCTTCAGAGTCACTGTTGCATAGTGCCAAAATGAGCTGCTGGAGGTGATGGTGGGGTGTTAACCAAAAGTTCTTCCCTGTCTTACTTGTGGACTTCAATTTTCAGGGGAGCTAGAGGCAGCTGATGCTAGGATCCTCACTGAGGTGCATGGGGGAATTCCTCTCTGCAGAGATACGGTCTCAGGCTTCCTGCAGCCATAGCCAGACATCGTGACCTCAGTGCAATACTCATCTGATGTTTTCATGTTTTTATTTCAAAAGCCTTAAATGAAACCAACCATAATGACTGCAAGACGTAGTCTGCATGCAAAAGGGACAGTCTCCAGCAGGAATACTGATGGAGCATGTTGGCAGAGTGCCCTCAGTACAGATGCAGCTTGTATTAGTGAAACTGTGCTTTTACCAGTGCAGCATATTTTAGTTCATCTGAGCACCACCAGCTATACAGGTGAATAGATATTTCTGTATCTCATAAGCAGGGTTGCTTGCCAGATGAGGGATGGTCTGGTCTTCCTTTCAGCTGACCTATATAAGCAGTCAGAAATGGTTGTGCAGGATCATAGAATAGATCATGCAATCAAACAGGTTGGAAGAGACCTCCAAGCTCATCCAGTCCAACCTAGCACCCAGCCCTGGCCAATCAACCAGACCATGGCACTAAGTGCCCCAGCCAGGCTTTGCTTCAACACCTCCAGGGACGGTGACTCTACCCCCTCCCTTGGCAGCCCATTCCAATGCCAATCACTCTTCTCTGGCCAAGAACTTTCTCCTGACATCCAGCCTAGACCCCTTTTGGCACAGCTTGAGACTGTGTCCCCTTGTTCTGTTGCTGGTTGCCTGGCAGAAGAGCCCAACCCCACCTGGCTACAGCCTCCTTTCAGGTAGCTGCAGGTAGTAATGAGCTCTGCCCTGAGCCTCCTCTTCTGCAGGCTCCCTCAGCCTCTCCTCACAGGGCTGTGCTCCAGGCCCCTCCCCAGCCTTGGTGCCCTTCTCTGGACACCTTCAGTACCTCAACATCTCTCATTGCTTAAAACCCCAGAAAATTTGAAGAAAATCTGGGGGACAAAAAGGATCTGAAAAGCTGCAGTTGCAGTCTAAGACCTCGGCTCAGGCTAAACCTCAGTATATCCCTTTCACTACTTTGTAATTAGCCACCTAGAACCATGCGAGATCTTTTTAGTTAGAGCTGGGATCTTTTTAGTTGGGAGCTGCTGTTGGCTCAGCCATCTGCAAGCATGCAGAGTGAGGCAGTATAGAGTCTATGTGAGCTTACTCCCCCAGGACTATTCATGTGAGGTGGCATCATCTTGCCAGCTTTTCTAGGGAATGGCTACTTGCAGGCAGATGGCAGGAGCTGCGGGGAGCTCTGGGGCAGGCTGATGTGAGAGCTGCTAGATCTCTTAGGCACAAGACACCTTTGATCGTCTGTGAGGGCTGTGACATACTGATTCCTCCTGGACTCAGAACTGTACCACTTCTCTCTTTTTTTTTTTTTGGTGCTTTGCTTTGTCAGCACTTTTTCTTTTCCCTTTTGAGACAAAAACATCATGGTGAGTGTCTTGAGAGTGCACTGAAGCAGCAGAAGGCATGCAGCAGGAATGACAGTTCTGGAAGTGTTTTGTGGGCAACACACTGTAACTCCATGCTGAAGTTTTAAAGGCAGAGGACTCAACCTTATTGCTGCTGACAGGAATAGGACTTTCCCTGTGCCTTCTTAGGTAGTGGCTGTAGCCTCCAGAGTACGTACAGTGAAAGCTGTGAGACATCAATCAACTCTCTTGCAGCTGATGAGAATCTTTACCTTGACTTCACAGACCTTGGGTGAGGTTCTGTGCAACTGCTGCTTTGACCTGTGTGCATATGTGATGGTTTGGGTATCCCCTGCCCCCCCCCCCCCACTTTTAGAAATTACTCAGACTACACTCAGTCGGCTCTGGAAATTTGAATGAGGCTTATATTTACAGCTGGCACAATTTACAAGCAGATATTTACAGTGTATACAGTTATAGACAGAAATAGACAAGGTAAAAAAAAAGGTAATACAAACACAATTCCCCTCCCAGAAACCTGAGTCCCCAGGAGGGGCTCTCAACCACCCCTCACCTTCCCCCTACCCCTCTCAACCTTACCCCAGTCCCAAGGAAGAATGGAGGTTCGGCCAAAAGGGTTAAAAAGCAAGGTGAAGCAGCCAAGCAAAGGAGGGTGAGGTTAGAAAGCAAGATGGAGTCCAGCCAGCAGCCACGAGCTCCCCAGCAGGCAAAGTTCCCCAGCGAGGAGAAGAAGCAAATGCCCTAATCTTTGTTTTGCCTTTCTTCTTTTGTATACATCTCAGCAAGACTGTGAGGGAAGTAGACCTCAACATTGTTTTCATTTTACAGCCTATCATCCAGTTCTTCTCACCAAAACATGCTAGCTAGGCTCAAACTAGCACAGCATACCTGTGTTACCTGGTGGATAATTGCTGCTCAGATGATAGTTGTGGTTCTTGGCTGTTAATCTGAGAGTGAAAGCACAATGTGATCCTCTTTGGGGATTTAACGCTGCTTCCATGCATGTGGATCTGCTTACCTGACCTGCAAAGGCAGGTTGCATCGACCTGAGGGACAAAGCTCCCCAGAGCCTGCCTGGGCCAGTGCAGTTCTACCCTGTGTGTTGCCCAGGTGCTGGAGACTGTCCCTGCTTAGCCCTAGAGTAATTAATGAGTAGTTCAGCAGAGGGCTCATTGACTGCCACTTGGCAGAAAACAATTACAGAATCTTCTAAGGACATAGATTTTTGTCCCTGGTAATATCATCTCCTCTTTACATTTCTTTTCCTTCTGGCTGTCGTTCTCTGAGGCTTATCCTTTTCTCTCTTCCTCAGTAAGAGAGACCTAATTGTGGCTTTCCAGTACCAGATGGGGCCTGCAAGAAAGCTGGGAGAAGACTTTTTATAAGGACTTGTAGGGACAGGATGAAAGGCAATGGATTGAAGCTTGAGGAGTGGAGATTGAGACTGGAGATTAGGGAGAAATTCTTTCCAATGAAGGTGGTAAGACACTGGAACAGGTTGCTCAGGGAGGTCATGGATACCTCCTCCCTGGAGGTGCTCAAGGCCAGGTTGGATGAAGCCTGGAGCAAGCTGGGCTGGTGGGAGGTGTCCTTGCCCATGGCAGGGGGTTGGAACTGGCTGATGTTTAAGGTCCTTTCCAACCCAAACTATTCTGTGAATCTCTGAATACTGGTGCCATGGTCCTGGTGCCATGTTCCCTCCTTACTGCTCTTCCCTTCCCTTTATGTCTTCTCTCCCTGGGACAGAACTGCTTTCAGTTCCCTGTTCTTCTTCCCTCTGCAGTGGTGTGCTATAGGTAATTCCAAATCCTGCTCCTCACTCATTTTTCCCTTCAGTCCTTTAGAAGCAGGTGATGTGTTTTGTGTTTGAGCAATGAATAAAGCATAGATAAAAAAATCTGCCTAGTATCATTAAATGTAAATAAGTATAATGCAAGATGTCTTGTTTATCTGTTTAGGAAAGGCTTGGGGCTAGAGATATAATGCTTGATTCTAATATTTTCAGGCTGAATTTCACAGGAAAAACAGCTATCCCCCAAATTATGTCAGTGTGAAAGGTAATAGCTGTAGGTCCTAGACCACATGCGGAGAACATACAGATATGTCTTGCTTTAAACTGCTCAGCCCTTCCTTTCTGTATCCATTAGCACACATCTTAGCTTTTCAAGCCCAGAGACAACAGTATTAAATCCATACTATTCAAGGCCTGCCCTTGTTTTCCTCTTTTGCACATTTGGCCACCACTGTTAGGATCAGGGTGGTTACCAGGTCACTTGGTAATTGGGGCAAAGGCATTTCAGATGATTGCTATTGTATATTTTTCAGAAATTAAAATACTGAACAAAAAAAGGTCTCAGGGAAAAAAAAAAAGGAATAAAATAATTTTAAAAAAAGAGGAGGAAAAAAGGAAGGAGAAAAAAATCAAACCAGCAAAGAATCCCAAACACCCCCCCCCTAGAAAAACAAACCAAACCAGACTGCTATCTAATATGATTCCTCCTGTTTGAAGCAGTCTGTCCTGCTCTAAGGACTATTCCACTGGCTGAAGGTTTGAAAGAATCTCTTCTCTGATTGCCACAGCACAAACAAAATTGGGGGACTATCTAAACTCATGTGACTTGCTTCATAATAGGTGTTTGTCTTCTCTTGAAGTGGTGTAAGAGAAGCAGCGTTTTCATTAGTCACACCATTCACAGTGGTATGGCTGGGTCGGGTTTGTGTTTTGTTTTTCATCAGTTTGTTTCTGGTTACATTTTGAGCAGTTGCTGAAGCAGAAGGTGGTTTGTGTCATAATCCCCAAGGATTTTGGTTCTCAGTTTGCCCCTCAATGAATTCTTATTTTCTTTGTCCTTTGACTGCTGGTAGAGCTTTGTGACAACGCTCAGAGCAGTTTGTTACAGACTATCAACTTCTGCCAGTCTTCATTGCTTAGGAACATAAATTCCTTCTACAAAAATGCAAGAGAAAGGACAGTTCAAGTTACAGATCTGTATGGATGTAAGTTGTGTGGCTTAAAAATCTATAACCTTTCAAAATGAAACAAGAATTTTGACCTAAATCATACCCCCTAGTGTGCACTTAGCCATTCATGGATGTAATCTGCTGCACTTGGCAGAGACTGTGAATGTTGTATTCCTGCCTTTCACTATCTCCATAGTAGTAATAATAATCCACCCCCCCAAAAATTGTGCTGATGAGATAGGAGGGTATTGTGCTGGAGACAAAAAAACCCTGACAAACCCAAACCAACAGTGATGCCATTCTCTGTTTGTGCTGAAAGAGCCTGTGGGAAAACCATCCCATTATTTCCCACAGTATTTTCTTTTTCACAAAAAGTTGATTAACAGCAAGAAAACAGAGGGAAGAGAGTTTCTCAGCCTGCAAATGTATTAACAATACCCTGTGCCAACTCAGAACTGTGAAGTATTGAGCTTTGGGTTTTTTTCTCCTGTGTTTAAAACATAGAACTCAAGAGGTGATGATAAATTATATTCCCTGGAAGGGGCTAAGATGTAATAAAATAAAAAGAGCTTTACTACTCCAAATCTTTTACAGCAGCACTTCCTTTATGTACATAGCCCAGACTGGGGTTTATTGCTTCATAAAATGGTTTAGGTTGGAAGGGACCTCAAAGCTCATCCAGTTCCAACCCCCTGCCATAGGCAGGGACACCTCCCACTAGAACAGGTTGCTCAAGGCCTCATCCAGCCTGGCCTGGAACACCTCCAGGGAGGTTGTGGAGCACAGAATCACCAAATGTAATTCAGGAGGAAGCAGTAAGGGACCTACTGAGCCACTTGGATCCTCACAAGTCCATGGGACCAGATGGGATCCATCCTGGGATGCTGAGTGAGCTGGCAGATGATGCTGGACACAGTACTCCAGGTGAGGTCTCACCAGAGCAGAGTAGCAGTGCAGAATCTCCTCCCTTAACCTGCTGCCCACTTGTCTTTAGATGCAGCCTCAGGACACTGTTGGCTTTCTGGGCTGTGAGCACACATTGCCAGCCCAGGGGCCTTCTCTACAGGGTTGATCTTCATCCCTTCTTCCCTCAACCTGTACTGACAACTGGGCTTGCCCCAGCACACCCAGGTGCAAGACTTGCACTTGCCTTGTTGAACCTCATGAGATTCACATAGACACACTTCTCAAGCTTGTCCAGTTCCCTCTGCGTGAGATCCCATCCGTCAGGCATGTCAGCTGCACCACTCAGCTTGGTGTCACCTGCAGACTTGCTGAGGGCATGCTTAAACCCACTCTCTGTGTTATCTTCATCTTGTTGATGAAGATACTAAACAGCAGTGGTCCCAGTATGGACCTCTGAGGAGCACCACTTGTCACTGATTTCCATCTGGACATCAAGACCTTCTGGATGTGACCATCCAACCACTTCCTTATGGATGTGCTCCTTTGAGTGCACCCTAGTTTGAACAAGACTCATCTAAACTAAAGGAGTCTTAGATTATTTTTGCCTTTGCTTAAAGAGACATTTGCTTTAATCTAGGGTCTAATCAGCAAGCTTTGTATCTTCTGCAGCAGGGACCCTCCCAGTCTCTCCCGTTGCATCTGCTCCATATTAAGCCTAAGAGTATGAAAGACTCTTTGGGTGCAACAGAACATACGAAGAAAAGAGAAAGGACTCTTCAGCACCTTCATTCAAGTGCCCAGGAAGAGGAGTCTTGGCCTTCAGATGCTAAGTACAGCCTTGTGTTTTAAACTAAACAGTCATGGCATGAAATATAAACTGACTCTGAAACAGGGACTAGAACCCAGGGGCCTCCCTTAGGGACTGATGTTTGCTCTCTTACATCTGCTCCTTGTGGTCTAGTGAACTTTTCCAGAAAAGAATAGAAAAGAGCTTTAATGGTTAAGAATGCAATCTCCATTCCCCACCTCTTGCTTACCCATTAACCAACAGTCACCCTAAGGTCACTCCTCTCAAGAGAAAAAAACCTCTTCAATCTCCACTCCCAAACCAAAACACAAATAAATGACCCTCCCCAAACCTATGTCTCTCCCATTTGGGTGGAATACTTTAACCAAAGAGAAGGTAAACACAAGACACAGACCTCTTGAGTTTCGCTCCTCTCTCATATTGAAATCTCTGCAGTCCATTGAATGATGCTGACAGACTTCTGCATTTATTATCTTGCCTTTTTGTCTTGTCTTCCACTTACTCATCTCAGCAGGGATGATTGGCTAAGGCTGGCTCTGGCCAGTCACGTTCCTTTATTTAGTACAGCCAAAGAAGCCTTCAGAAGTAGGAAGGGAATGGTTGCTTCTTCCACTTTCATAGAATAGAATCATAGAATCAAGCAGGTTGGAAGAGACCTCCAAGCGCAGCCAGTCCAACCTAGCACCCAGCCCTGGCCAATCAACCAGACCATGGCACTAAGTGCCCCAGCCAGGCTTTGCTTCAACACCTCCAGGGATGGTGGCTCCAACACCTCCCTGGGCAACACGTTCCAATGCCAATCATTCTCTCTGTCAAGAACTTCCTCCTAACATCCAGCCTAGACCTCCCCTGGCACAGCTTGAGGCTGTGTCCCTTTGTTCTGTTAACACTTTGCTTCCTTAGAAATGATCAGAAGTCATAGGAGATACTCTGCATATTTCTTACAGGACTCTCTGCCTTGCTTTCTAAGTCTTCAAGTGTGTTGACTTCAGAGATGAAATCAATGTGTGAGATTTTTAGCCTAATTACATCCTCACAAACATCAGCCACAAAGCAAGTTTTCTTTTTGTTTCAAGAAGGAAGTGATAACTGGGTTAGTCTTGCAGCAAAGCGGGCATGCTGACAGCATGGCTCAATCTTTGATGTCTGTCTGGCAGTTGTCATAACTGGGTTAAGAGGCAGACACTGGAGCATGCAGTTTTCATGTTTGGGTAAATGGCTTTAAGTTTCAGTTTGCTGGCCATAGGCCATGAGAGGTATTTCAGGAGAAGGGTGGAAACGTTGGAGGAGGCAGTTTTGGAATGGGAGTGCATGTTTGCAGGGTGGAGAAAATGAATCTTCTTTCCATTTTAGGAGAGACTGGAAGACATCTTGAAGTGAAACTCTATGTTAGGTCTTAATAAGTCATGAAATATGGTGGTCTTAAAGTGACACTCTATGTTAATTCTTAGTAAGTCATGAAATGTGGTGGTCTTGAAGTGAAATCACAGAATTAACCAGATTGGAAAAGACCTCTGGGATCATTAAGTCCAACCTATCACCTAACCCTTCTAATTAACTAAACTATAGCACTAAGTGCCTCATCTAACCTCCTTTTAAACCCTTCTAGGGATGGTGACTCCACCACTTCCCTGGGCATCCCATTCCAGTGGGCAATCACTCTTTCCATGAAGAACTTCTTCCTAACGTCCAGCCTAAACCTAAGTCATAAAATATGCTCATCTTGTCATGAAAATCTATATAATCTATATTAGGACTTGCTAAGTCATGAAATGTGCTTACCTTGAAATGAAATTCTATGTTAGATCTTAGTAAGCCATGAAATCTACTCCTGGGAGGTGCTTTGGTATTGTTGTGCTGAGCCAGATATTTTTGATAGCTTTTGAAGTGGTGATAGCAGCAGATACTGAAGTCTCAGCATCATATAAGAAGTACATAAGAAAGAAATTGACATCAGAAACAAAACTCCATGGCTGTTTTTTTCTGGGTAAGTGATGTGCATCTTGAGGATTAGATTCTGTAGCTCTCTGGCTTTACCCATCTCTAAAATCTGACCAATTTCTAGCCTGCATTTGGCTCTCTTGGAATGGGCTGCTCAGGGAGGTGGTGGAGTCGCCATCTCTGGAGGTGTTGAAGCAAAGCCCGGATGAGGAACTTAGTGCCATGGTCTGGTTGATTGGACAGGGCTGGATGATAGGTTAGACTGGGTAAGCTTGGAGGTCTCTTCCAACCTGCTTGATTCTATGATTCTATGGTTTAGCGACAGACTTGGTGGAGTTAAGTAATCATTGGACTTGATGATCTTAAAGGTCTTTCCCAAGCAAAGTGATTGTTTGATTTTGTGAATATCTGGAAGTCTGATGCTCCACAAGCTCAGAATGTTGTCAGGCTTGCAATTAGCTGTTTTGTTAAAAACGTCCTCTCCTCATAACTGGAGCATGATTGCTGAGTCGGTTGGAGCCTGAGGAGGTACCAATCGGGATTGCCTGCGTCACTAAGGATCATCTTCAAGCACCATGTCTGCCGTCATTGTGCAGCCTCAACTGTGCTCATTAATCCTTATTGAAGGAAAATCCAAGACACTTGAACAGACCTATTTAAAATCCTGTTTGCTTGGCAGTCAGTTGTGTGGAACTCAATATGAAGAGAGCACATTTGGTGGGAAACATGCAGCAGCTGTGCTAGAGAGACCTGTTATTATGTAGCACTTAAATTCATCCTAATCCTATCTGGAATCTTGTATGTTTCTTCTGTGTCTCAGGGAATTGTTAGCAGCAGCACCTTCTCTTGATGTCCTTTCCATGAAGCCTCTTCAGCCTTAATGTCTCATTCATGCAACTGTGCTTGTTGGAGTTGAAAAGGTAAATTTAAGAGGCTAAGGTGACATAAGAGAATGGGCTGATGAGAAGGTGATAATGTTTCACTGGCGCTCTACCTGGTGCCAGGGGATGGACAACAGTAGAGATTTGCCATGCAGGGACCCTGTAGTTCTGCTGCAGAAGGGCCGTTAGGGAGGGAGCAGAGTGGCAATAGGTTGTAAAGGATGTGTAACTGAATAGTTGTGAGTAGACATGTTACACTCTGCCAGCCTTAGAATAAACAGGCTGGAGGTGCACTGACCTGTTGCATAGCAACCAGGAGGAAGCACAAAAGCAAATCTCTGGATACTGGGACTTGTAAAACATTTCCAGAACAAAGTACAAGACTTTGGTCCATCTGCTAAAAATATTCAGAAGCTGAAGGATGAAAAATTCATCCTCTGAAATCTAACAGCTATCAGCTGGTTTTATTTATGGATAAATATACAAATGAAGCATTAAAAGCTCCACTCTTTTGCCTCAAGGTTATGCAGAGAAGAACTGCTTAGTCTCTCCAATTTTACATAGTGCTTCCCTGAAATCATCACACAAGAGACTCCTTAAAATACTGCAAATGCAAAATGTTTGCAGGGGCAAATATTTGCCCATTGCTGTGATCTTGTAACCACTGATGTGCCTCTTTGGTAAAAGTATTTCTGCTGTTTGACTGAAGTCAAGAACAATTTCTGATGCACAATGAGAGGAAGCAGTTGTGTGTTTACTTAAAAATGGATGTCAAGAAGACGATTCTAGTCCCTCTTGCCTGTTTGAAGTGTTTCAAACACTATTTCCCTAGCAAATACTATGGATTAGAAGGTGTTTGTGCTCCCTCTGCTTTCTTGCAGCTGCTTTGTACAATTTCATATTTTGCATGCACACAATCTAGCTCAGGTCACACAGGAACACATCCAGACAGGCCTTGAAAGGCTCAGAGAAGGAGACTCCACAGCCTCTCTGGGCAGCCTGTGCCAGTGCTCTGGGACCCTTCCAGGAAAGAAGTCCCCCCTTGTGTTGAGCTGGAACCTCCTGTGCTGCAGCTTCCATCCATTGCTCCGTATTGGACTGGATGATCTTGGAGGTCTCTTTCAGCTTGGCTGATTCTATGATTTTATGATTCTATCCCAGGGAGCGAGTGAGCAGTGCCTGACCCCCTCCTCCTGACACCCATAGGTGTTGAGTTTTTTTCCTGTTGTAGAAATGTCTGATATTCCTAACTATAGGAAATGTGTCAGCTTGCACAAGCTGGAGACAAATACAGTATGTAATAGAAATGAATCTCTTGATTTATTTATTTTTTTACCCAGGAGAAAACTCCATCTGTAGTAGCTTCAGTAATAATAGTACTCCCACTCTACAAACCCATTCTTCAAACCCAGAAATCACTGAGTAATGTGTTTTATTGTGCAGCTTCCATTGCCTTTCAAACCGCTTTGGACTCAGGAGTAGCTGGCTCTTTATGCAGCTGAATGAATAATACATGTAGAGCATTTGCAAGGACTAGATGCTGCCTGCTTCCTTTAGAAAAGTATATTAATGAATCAATTATTTATAATTACTTATATAGGATGAGTAATGCCATATGGAACAGTATTTAATGAACCCGTTTGGTAGTTGCAATGGAGATAATAATGAGAAGGACAACACAGAAAGTCACAAACCAGGCAAGATGTTGAGGGTCAGGAAGGGGTGAGTATAGCTGTATTTAATGCAGCCTGATGGAGGAACAGCCTGTAAATAACACCCAAACACCAAAAAGCAATAAAAGCTGTAGCCTTTTCTTATCTCCTACAACATTTGGAGATTTGAGTTTCTTTATAGATGAGCCAGAGGCAGGATGCTGTGCTAGGAGACGTAAAGAGAATCATAAAATCAAGCAGGTTGGAAGAGACCTCCAAGCTCAGCCAGTCCAACCTAGCACCCAGCCCTATCCAGTCAACCAGGCCATGGCACTAAGTGCCCCAGCCAGGCTTGGCTTCAGCACCTCCAGAGACAGTGACTCCACCACCTCCCTGGGCAGCCCAGTCCAATGCCAACCACTCTCTCTGCCAACAACTTCCTCCTAACATCCAGCCTAGACCTGCCCTGGCACAGCCTGAGACTGTGTCCCCTTGTTCTGTTGCTGGTTGCCTGGAAGCAGAGCCCAACCCCACCTGGCTACAGCCTCCCTTCAGGTAGCTGTAGAGAGCAGTGAGGTCTGCCCTGAGCCCCCTCCCCAGCCTTGCTGCCCTTCTCTGGACACCTTCCAGCACCTCAACATCTCTCTTGAGTTGAGCAGCCCAGAACTGGACACAGCACTCAAGGTGTGGCCTGATCAGTGCTGATTACAGGGGCAGAAGAAGCTCCCTTGTCCTGCTGGCCACACTGCTCCTGATCCAGGCCAGGATGCCATTGGCTCTCCTGCCCACCTGGGCACACTGCTGACCTCATCTTCAGCTACTATCTACCAGCACCCCCAGGCCTTTCTTTGCCTTACTGCTGTCCAGCCACTGTGTCCCCAGCCTGTAGTGCTGCTTGGGGTTGACTTTAAGAGGAGGGAGATGTTGTGTCTCCTTCTCTTTTTCAGCCTATAAAAGGTGCACACTGTCACCATTGTCTTTGGTTTTATTTTATTCATTATACATTTGGCACTTTGTATTTATTTTTTCTTGCATTTAGTCCAAACCCCACACATGTTGCCACTCTTTTTACCCCTGTAACTCTGGGTTTTGTTCATCTGGCAAACATCAGCTTGTTAGTTTTGTAGTTGTAGTAAGCCTCTCTTTTTCTGAGATGCCTGTGACACTTCCTGATGTTAAGCACTTATATAAATGGTCCAAAACCACCCCAAACATCTGCTCAAATATTGTCATACTAATCATTGATAAAGATCCTGTAGCTTGTCATAAAACTGTAATGAATCTATTGGCTTGGATCTTGCATGGCTTTTAGCCCAGTGGAGGGTAAAATGCTGTTTGCATCATCCATGCTTATGTGCCTGCCACTGCCTCTAATGAAATGGTTGTGAGATGTGAGTGGCTGTGAGGTAAAGCTGGTGGAGTGGTTCTGCACATGTTCTGCTCAGCAGAGGAGTTTGTGCAAACAGCATTATGATAGAATCACAGAATCGTTATGGTTGGAAAAGGTCTTTGAGGTCATCAAGTCCAACCATTAACGCAGCACTGTCAGGTCACCACTAACTCATGTCCCTAAGCACCACATCTATACCTGTTTTAAATACCTCCAGAGATTCTAACTCAGTCACTGCACTTCCCTGGGGAGCCTGTTCCAATGTTTTACAGCCCTTTCAGCAAAGACATTTTTCCTAATCTCCAACATAAACCTCCCTTGGCACAACTTGAGGTCATTTCCTCTCATCCTGTCACTTGTTCCTAGAGAGAAGAGCCCAACCCTCACCTCACTCCAGCCTCCTTTTGGGGAGTTGTAGAGCGCAATGAGGTCTCCATCACAGCCTCCTCTTCTCCACACTAAGCAATTCCATTTCCCTCAGCTGCTCCTCCTAAGACCTGTGTTGTAGACCCCTCTCCAGCTTTTTGTCCTTTGGATGTGCTCCAGCACCTCAATGCCCTTCTTGTAGTGAGGGGCCCAAAGTAGGGCCTGAAGAGCACAGGTGAGTGATCTCTCTGCAAGATGTTTCATACCCACATGTCCTGCTACATCATAGAATCACAGGATTGGCAGAGTTGGAAGGGACCCCAAGAATCATCTTGTTCCAACCCACCCTGCTGTGGGCAGGGACTCCCTCCACTCCATCAGGCTGCCCAGAGCCAGCAACAACCTGTCTTAGCACTTGTGTGATAAGCTCTTCTGGAGTGGGAGGACTCTTCTTTTAGTGTCACTTGACACTAGAACTGAGCCAAACAGGAACCAAAATAAGATGAAGCACCTCCCTTGACAATACTGTTGCTGTGCTGTGGGTACTATTGATACATTTAATGCTGCAGTCAGTCTGTTTCTTCCTATCCATTCTTTCTCCCACGTAGGTGATTTAATTGCTTCACTACCAAATGTGCTCCTTACTGGTTCCCTCTATCCAATGCCATCTCCCAGGCTGGAGAAGATTAGGTCGTATATAAGCCTGAGGCTGTTACTCTGTACTACAGAGAGTGCTAAAAGTAAATCTTCTTTACTGTTTGCCTTAATCTCTCTTTGTGTGGTGTGCCTTTGAGCACTCAGAACAGCAATAATTAGCTATTAGTTGCCAGTAAATGAACACAGAGTGTTAGCTGCATGGTTAGTGCCAAGCAGAATGATGAGCAGCTCTCCCCCTTGCTTTTGGTGCTGGCTTGCTGACATCTGAGGAAGGTGGTTACATACCCTGGGTCTTTAATTTGGGCTAAAATTACTGAATCACACAGAACCACAGAATGGCAGGTGTTGCAAAAGGACTTCTGCAGATCATCTAGTCCAGCCTCCCTGATAAAGCAGGCCACCTAGATCAGGTTCCAGAGAAGGAGACTCCACAGCCTCTGTGGACAGCCTGCCCTAGTGCTCTGTCACTCTTACAGAAAAGAAGTTTCTCCTTATGTTCAGGTGAAACCTCCTGTGGTCTAGTTTGTACCTGCTGTCCCTTGTCTTATCACTGTCTTATCACAAGCCCTACAAGAATCTGAGGAAGCTGGGGTTGTTTAGCCTGGTGAAGAGGAGGCTCAGGGGGAACCTTATCTCTGTCTACAACTACCTGAAGGGAGGTTGTGGCCAGGTGGGGTTGGTCTCTTCTCTCAGGCAACCAGCAACAGAACAGGGGGATGCAGTCTCAAGCTGTGCCAGGGGAGGTCTAGGCTGGATGTTAGGAGGAAGTTGTTGGCAGAGAGAGTGATTGGCATTGGAATGGGCTGCCCAGGGAGGTGGTGGAGTCACCGTCCCTGAAGGTGTTTACAGGGAGCCTGGACGTGTCACTTGGTGCCATGGTTTAGTTGATTAGGTAATCATAGAATCAGCCAGGTTGGAAGAGACCTCCAAGTTCATCCAGTCTGACCTTTCACCCAGCCCTATCCAATCAACTAGATCATGGCACTAAAAATCATAGAATAGAATCATAGAATCAAATATAGAAAAATATAGAATCAAAGATAATGTTGGGTGATAGCTTGGATTCGATGATCTCAAAGGTCTGTTCCAACTGGATTGATTCTGTGAGAAGAGCCCAGCCCCATCCTCATGACCCTTTAGATATTTGTGTGTATTTATTAGATTTCCCTCCCACTCCTCTTTTCCAGGCTGAGGAGCCACGGGTCTCAGTCTCTTCTCTAAGGGAGCTGTAAATAGCCAGCTTGAAGCTCTTTGGAGGGGCTAAGGCATGACTATAATATATGCAGGATGAAAGCAACTTGAGATTAATTTCTTTCTATAACTCAGCTCTGGCAGCATCCTTTGAAGGAAAATTTACTATGTGGTCTTTGTTGTGTGTAAGATCTGTTTTGTTAAAAACAGGGCAAAGTTCTAATAGGATTTGATCACCCTGACTGGAGCATTGTAAAGAAGGGGCCAGGCACTAAATCATCCATGCTGAAATCAGGGCAAAAGCGAGTTAGCTTCCCTGACATTGAGGGAATGAGTTTTTAGAAAGCAATTCATTGATATCTGACAAACAGCTTGAAAGGGATGCCAAAGCCTCAGGGTTTCTGTCATAAGCCTTAAAACACATTTGCATATTATTTTTTGCATAGAAACAGGAGCTTTCACTCTCTCTCTCTCTCTGTTGCCAAACTGCAGAGCTAAAAGGATGCCAAAAAACCTGTTATCTAGTCCACAAGGGCTCTGAGGGGGAATGTCAGAACCAGAACTCAAATGTGTGCAACAGATTAGGAAAATGACTTCAAATGGGATTTCAGCCATAGCTGTGAGAGACCCACAAATCCTGAGCAGATTGCTAGGCAAAATACTACCTGCAGTGCCATGAAAAAGCTTGTTTTCTCCTCTGGGCATCTCTCAGGCTCAAAAATAGCTCACTGACGTCAGCTGGCCGCACAGATTAATGCTGGTGGAGGTGCTGCTGCTGCTTGGTGTTCTTGCTGGCTTTCTGACAGCTGTGATTTCTCTGTCTCAAATTGAAAACAATATCATCATGGGCAGGACCGAAGTGATGGAGGTCAAAAAGGAATGCTGATACTCCATGTGCCCAGTACACCCAGCAGTACAGTTGGTTAGCAGTTCCACATCATGCCCAGCTTTCCCATTCACTGGGAGTTGTTGTGGGTTGACCTGGAGTCCCCAAGGACTGTAGGTTACCTTAGCAGGGTTCACAGATTCACATGTTGCATTGGGTAGGAAGTTACTCTCAAAGGTTATCTTGTCCAACCACCTTGCAGTCAGCAGGAACACCTCCAACCAGATCAGGCTGCCCAGGGCCACATCAAGTCAAGTGCCTTAGCCACATCCCCGGAAAACCTGTCCCAAGTAGCTCCACATACCTTAGACAAGCAATAACTACCTGAAAGGAGGCTGTAGTCAGGTGGGGTTGGTCTCTTCTCCCAGGCAACCAGCAACAGAACAAGGGGACACAGCCTCAAGCTGTGCCAGGGGAGGTCTAGGCTGGATGTTGGGAGGAAGTTGTTGGCAGAGAGAGTGATTGGCATTGGAATGGGCTGCCCAGGGAGGTGGTGGAGTTGCCGTCCCTGGAGGTGTTGAAGCAAAGCCTGGATGAGGCACTTAGTGCCATGGTCTGGTTGATTGGCCAGGGCTGGGTGCTCGGTTGGGCTGGATGAGCTTGGAGGTCTCTTCCAGCCTGGTGAATTCTATGATTCTAAGTGCCATAGAATTTTCAGCATCTAAATTTACTCCCCAGTCATCCACCCACCCAGGCAGCAATGAGGGGGAGGAGTTCTCACTGCACTAGCAGAGAGCTGCTGTTTAATTTTCCCCACGCATCAAGGAAACAGTAAAGTTCCATTGCGTATACGTGGCAGTGCCATTGATCTGATTGATTCGGGGCTGCAGTGCTGCACGTGGGCAGTGATGTGTGAATGAAGAGGAAAGTTAACTCTGAGTCAAGATTGTCTTTGAATTACAGAATGTCAGGGGCTGGAAGAGACCTTGAAAGCTCATCTAGTCCAACTCTGCTGCCAGAGCAGGATCTGCTATACCAGATCACACAGAAACACATCCAAGTGGGTCTTGAGTATCTTCAGAAAGGGAGACTCCACAACCCCCCATGGCAGCCTGTTCCAGTGTTCTGTCACCCTCGCAGTGAAAAAATCCCTCCTCATGTTTAAATGAAGCTTCCTATGGCTCAGCTTCCACCCATTGCCCCTTGTCCTGGCATTAGGCATCACCCAGCAAAGCCTGGCTCCAGCCTCCTGGCACTCACCTGCACATCTTTATAAACATTGATGAGGTCACCTCTCTGTCTCCTCTTCTCCAAGCAGCACAGCCCCAGCTCCCTCAGGCTCTCCTCAGAAGAGAGATGTTCCATCCTTTTTAATCATCTTTGTGGCTCTGCGCTGGGCTCTCTGAAGCAGTTCTATGTCCCTCTTGAACTAGGGGGCCCAGGATCATAGACTTGTTTAGGTTGGAAAAGACCTCTGAGATCATCAAGTGCTAATACAAAAATGAGGTTTGATGCAGTTAGATCACAACTCAAATGATTATGATATTAGAAGAAAAATAAATCATCTGTGACTGAAGCTACAGTCTTGTGCGAGGCTGTTTGGGGATTAAAACAGCAGGCAGAGGTTGGGTATCATGTGGTCTGCAGAGATTTGTCTCTGTCTCTGGGTGATGTCACTTCATATCTCTTTACTCTTCATTTTCAAGGCTCACATAGCAGAAAAGGTTGGCAGATTTATAGCACAGAGATTGTTTTCCTGGAGAAAAGGAGGCTGAAGGGAGAACTGCTGGCTCTCCAGAACTCCCTGAAAGGCTGGAGCCAGGTGGGGGTTGGTCTTTTCTCCCTAGAAACAAATGATAGAGCAAGAGGAAATGGCCTCAAGTTGCAGCAGGGGAGGTTTAGAAGAAAGTTCTTGGCTGAAAGGGTTCTCAAACCCTGTAACAGGGTGTCCAGGGAGGTGGTTGAATCCCCATCCCTGGAGGTCTTTTAAAGATGCAGAGATGTGATGCTGAGGGTCTAGCACCAGACTTGCCAGAGTTAGAGAGTGGTTGGCCTTGATGATCTGAACCCAGAAGATTCTATGGTTTCACCTCACTGGCTTACAGAGATTTGTATTTGAGACCAAATGGTGTGAGAAGTCTTTCAGTAGCTCAGGAGAAATGCTTCTGCCACGTTTGTGTGGTTGGAGTCAAATCAAGAGTATGAGCTGTATCTTCTGCCTCTTGAAAGGATGATCTGGGCACGAGCCTCTTGGCAGAGCAATGTGCTGCTCCATGTTTGTTAGGTTTGTTAAGTTACTTGGTTTTGTGCCTTGCCTGCAGCTTTTTTGGACGGGAATGGCCCAGCTTTGCCTGGAAAGGGTGGAGGAGATCCTGTGTTTGGTGAGGGTGGTCCCCGGAGGGGTGTGAAGGATACTGAAACTGAGCTGATGGTCTGTGTGGGGCTGTACTGGTGGCACCAGGGGAGATCCTGGGAGATCCAAGGCACCTGCAGAAGCAAAATCTATCACAATTTCCATTTTTTATGAGTAAATTTCTTGGTTGTCTAACATAGGAGGAGCTGCTTGAGGCACATCTTGTCATGCTTTGAGCTGGAATCCATTTGTGGCTCAGGGTGCTGCAGTCTGGCAGAGCTGCTGAAGCTGCTGAAAATCAGAAGGCTTTAGCTTCAGCGTGTGAAGGCAGTAAAGCATTATTTTGAACAGCAGACAAAAAAAAAAAGTAGGCTTATTCACAAAGGCAGTGATAATTTGAAAGTATAATCCCTCTTTGGTGGTATTTTGGTTTCAGTTCTTGAAATGAAAACAGGGGAACAAGCACCTTGCCTGCTACAATGTCAGTAAAGTCCGAGGGCCAGTGCTTGTGTGGAAATGTGTTTGTGTACTTTTAGTAGCACTGCTCTTTTGTCTTCAGTAAACAGGCAAAGTATTTACTTGTGTTTTCACCTTGATTTCCTTGTGTTTGCTTCCAGCAGAGTCAACATGTCAGACAAAAGTGATTTGAAAGCTGAACTTGAGCGCAAAAAGCAGCGTTTGGCTCAGATAAGAGAGGAGAAGAAAAGGAAGGAGGAAGAAAGGAAGAAGAAAGAGGTAAATATGCAAAAGCACTTTTTAGCCGGCTCTTGCTTGCAGAAGGGGCTTGCTGAACTTCTGACATCTCAGTGTTGCATGCCTCAAGGTATCTGTCATGTGGCATGAGATCCTCCAAGCAGCATCAGTCTAGCTTTAAAATCAAAACGCTGATTTTTAGGCAGGAAAGTTAGGGTGAGGGAATTGCTTTTAAAACCGATGCGCTGTCAGATGACAACAGTTTGGACAGCGTGATGTGCATGTGTGCCTAGAAAGAAAAACCCATTTGCCACCATGCTTCCTCCTGGCCTTTCCTTCAAAGGAAGGAGAGAGGAGAGTGAGGAAAGGCAGAAAGAGGGCTCACACTTCTTTTTTTCCAAGCCATTACAATCTAAATATGTATTTTTGTGCTCTGAAGGCTAGTTTGATTACTAGCTAAGCTAACACATTTCCAATTACTATTCTCCAGCACAGTAAAACATAATTGCAATTGCATTTTTGTCTGCTGGCATGGGTGCATCTTTCAGTTCTGGGAAAGTTTGATTGGCATATTAGTTTGTTTGTCCTTGACAAATATGCATTAGGCTTTTTCATTAAGGGATTTGGACTTCTTTGTATTCAGTCACTTCGAGGAATAGAGGTGAGAATTGACAGGGAGTGGATATTCATTTTCATGCAAAGTCAGAGAAGCATTAAGTGATTAAGTTTCCTTTCCTTCAAATGTCAACACTTAGTAGAGTTTAAAGCACCTGTTATCCTTTACTAATAACTGGTTTCCTTTTAAACTGACACTTTAATATTGTACAGGAATTTCATGGAAATACTGTGCAAATGTGATGTGATCCTAGAAATCAGCCTTACAATTTTGCCTTTTTAATCTCTCTCTGTCTTTTTTTCCCCCCATTTGAGCCCTTTTAGTGCAATTACCAACACACCCCCCAGTGAGGCTGCTGGAGTCACCAGGGGAGTCCTCTGCAAGCAGGGCTTTAAATGTTAACATTTTCAGTTTTCATTACTATCCTGCTAATGAATTAGAGGGAAGGGAGCCAAGCTAATGACTCGAGGAAGCTATTAAGCCCTTTTCCTTTGTCCCTTGCCTCTGATTTTATGCCTCGTGGAGATCTTGTGGTGGTTGGAACTTTCCATTGGCCCCGATAGCCTGATCCAGTTCGGGACACCCAGCTCTGCAGATTATGCTACAGTGTCTAACTGTGGTGCTGTAAATTGGATGCACTCTGATGCCTGATGGCCTGCAGGAGTGAAGCCTAACATTCACTTAGGTGCTTAGACATCTGCAGTGGTGCAAAAGAGTTGTTTGCAACCCGAGGTATTGTGACATGCTTCAGGCTAGCTTATTGGAAGAGCTGAGCACAGAGCTGCCCCTTTTACTTTGTCAAAGCAATTTCCTTCTGTATTCTGGCTGTGTTGGAACTGGAGCACATGGGGATGCTTCTGAACTTCAAGATTTTACATTCAACAGGAGCCAGCATCAACATCAGGCTGAGGCACTGTGCAAGGCTTCTGTCCTCCACACTCCAGCAGAAAGGACAACCTCTCTGGGTGGAGGCTAGACAGGGGCAGCTGTTTTAGTAACAAGCTTGGGATGACTACACCATAGACAGAACCACTTGCATTTTGTTCTGTTTGCTTTACTGCACCAGACTGTGAAGTGGGACATGGGTTTGGTTTTCTCATCTGCTTTGGAGAAGGGCTGCCAGCCTCTTTCTTTCAGCAGTGCTCTAGCCACTAGGCTGGCACATCAGTGTTTGCCTTCCAGCCTACTGAATTGGGGAATGGTGAATCAAACAGAAGGTGTTCTGGTTAATGCAGGTGTTGCTCCTCCAGTTTCTAGGTGCTAGTACCTGCTCCTTTCAGAGCAGGAGGAGGCTAATACCTCCAAGGATGTAGCTATGGAGACAGGACTATTAGTGTGATGGTTTGGGTGTTACCTGGCCCCCTACACTTTGCAAAATCACCCAGACTAGACTCAGCCACTCTGGAAATTGAAAGAAGCTTTGTATTAACAGCTTAGCACAACAGACAAGCAGATACTTACAATATAAACAGTTATATACAGAAATATACAAGTTAAAAAGTAATGCTGAAACACAGCTCCCCTCCCAGAAGCCAGAGTCCCCAGGAGGGGCTCTCAGCCACCCTTCCACCTTTCTCCCACCCCTCTCTACCTTACCCAAGACTTTGCCTTATGCTCAAGGTAGCTTGGAGGGTCGGCCGGGGGGGTTAGGAGGCAGATGGATTAGTCACACAGACGGCAGGTTAGGTTAGAGAGAGAAGTTCAGCCCAAAGCCCAGACAGAGAGCAACTCCATTATCTATGTTTGTGTTCTTGTTCTTATACATCTCAGCAAGCCTATGAGTGAAGTAGACATCAGCATTGTTTCCTTTTCACGGCCTGTAATCTAATTCTTCTCACCAAAACATTCTAGCTAGGCTCAAACTAGCACAATTCTGGTGCCCAGGGCTGCCAAAATCCTATTTGAGACATGTTAGACCTTTCTTTTGCTCCTGTTAACTCATGGAACTTAGGAGAAAATATTTTTACTGCCAAGTGCTTGGGACCAAATGTAAGCCCTTAGGCTACATCACTGAAGTTCAATGGAATTTTATTTCTTGATTCAAGTAAGAAGGGCCCACTTTTATTCAGGGTAATGATTCCTGTTGTTCTATGATCACCTTTTGTACACTAGCTGAATAATTTTAATCTGAAGCAGTTTTCCATCAAAAACTCCTTGCAAAGATCATTCAGGCAATACTGATATATGCAGTGTAAATTATCAAAGCTATAAATTATCTAAACATATCTAAGTGAATGTCAGAGTGCACAGAAATGTTTTCCACACATCTGATTGTATATGGATGAAATTCCTCTGTTCTCTTTTAACTCAGGCTGATCTCCAGCAAAAGAAGGAGCCAGCTCAGGAGGACTCTGACCTAGACCGCAAAAGAAGAGAGACAGAAGCTTTGTTACAGAGCATTGGTATATCCCCAGAGCCACCTCTAGGTATTTAAGAGAAGCACACTGCAAAGCATTCAGCTCTGCCACAGTGAATGCATTCTTTCTGTAAAAGCATGCTTGGCTTTCTTTGGTTATTGGCTGTGTTAGTGAAGTGAACTCTTCTGTTTGAATGCCTGCCATACCATTCCCATGTACCAGCTCATAGCATTTGGAGTGCTTGTCCTTGCCAAAAAACATCTGTTTCCTTTCTTCAAGAACTTTTTGGGAAGGTAATGCAGGTGGGGTTTGCATACCAGCAGTGATTTCTTTTCTGATGGACTGCTTTAGTTTCTCTCACATCTGTGACCACAAAACAGTACTATAAAAGCTGTGCTTCGGCAGCCCTGAGTTTTGTTGCAACAATTCAGATTAAACTCTTGCTAAGGAAGGAGAAGCACAGTTGTGTGGGAACTCCCACTGATTTTCTTGTAAAATCAAGCAAAACTGGAGAGGGGAAATAAAAAAATGAGCAAAAAGCTCATGAGCAGATCATTAGTGTAAATTTTAGCTCTGGTTTCATGAGCTTGACCTCTTTTTATTTGTTTGTTTTGATGTTTCAGTTCTAGAATCTGAAGTCCTCAATCCAAAAACATATATGACAAAGATTACAGCAGCTGAATGTTTGTTACCTTGGTTACATTCCATCTCACTTCTTGCGTGGCCCTAGAGTGAGAAATTTCCTTGCCTCCTTCGTTGCCTCACTCATCTCCTTCCTTCCCTCCTTCCTTGTTTCAGTCCTTGTCTCCTTCCTTGCCTCCTTCCTTGCCTACTTCCTTGCCTCTCTCCTTATCTTCTTCCTTGTCCTCTTCCTTGCCTCCCTCTGCCTCGCTCCTTGCCTCTGTCTTTGCCTCCTTCCTTGTTTCTGTCCTTGTCTCCTTCCTTGCCTCCTTCCTTGCCTACTTCCTTGCCTCTATCCTTATCTTCTTCCTTGTCCTCTTCCTTGCCTCCCTCTGCCTCGCTCCTTGCCTCTGTCTTTGCCTCCTTCCTTGTTTCTGTCCTTGTCTCCTTCCTTGCCTCTGTCCTTATCTCCTTCCTCATCCTCCTCCTTGCCACCCTCCTCACCTCCCTCTGCCTCACTCCTTGCCTCTCTCTTTGCCTCCTTCCTTCCCTCCTTCCTTGTTTCTGTCCTTGTCTCCTTCCTTGCCTCTATCCTTATCTCCTTCCTCATCCTCCTCCTTGCCACCCTCCTCACCTCCCTCTGCCTCGCTCCTTGCCTCCCTCCTCTTCTCCTTCCTTCCCTTTCTTTTCTTCTCTCTTGAATCCAAGATCTTTCTCACTGTTTGAGCTGCAGTAGTGCCTCATGGAGGTATCAAACCTTACCATAAAATAAATTGGAGCTGAATTTGGGATTTTTATCTCCAGACACTCTTGTCTCCGAGCTCCAAATTTAATAAAATACTGAAACTTTAGGAAAGCTCCTAAGCAACTTGGGTGCATATACAAGTAGGTTGTGACATTTTGAGTTAATTAGTAACTTGAATCTAGCAAAACTGAGGCAAGTTAATATTTTTTATAAGTTCTGATGTTGTGACTGAAGCTTTTAAATACTTCTCACAATCGGCTGACAAGTCATGACTGGGTTATTTTTATGTATCATGAAACATGCTGTGGTAATTCTATGGTGAGATTATAAGGGCAGATAGATTTTTAATGTCCTAGCCCTTAATATACTAATTTTAACCTAAAATGGAGATTGTACTTTCTTATCATATGAGCTGACCATGTATAACCACACTGCCAATTAGCAATTCTTACTTTAGTTAGTTTGCTGCTGTCAAAAGAACAGGAAAATTCCCATATAAGTTGATTAATAATGTTTTTTCCTCTTCCATTCCCTGCCTAGACACTCACCATTAATATCCAAAGGATGCTTTAATTATGCTTCACACACACAGATGATCCTCAGCCCCCTTTGTGAATATGCAGTATATAACCAGCCACAGCCTACCTGTAACCTGCCAAGAGGCTGTCACGACCACCAACTCACTTTTCTTGCTGCAGGCATTCCTGTGACAGCCTCTAGTGAGAACCTGCATGAAATGTTTGGCCAGATGGAAAATCCCAATCTCCTGACAGCTCTGCCATTACACATTGCAGAGCAGAACACAACGCTCTAAAGTTCCCCTCTGCTAAATCTACGAGGGGGAATTCACATGATTTAAACCAAATGGCAAACTTCACTCTTGCATGAAAACCCCTTCCTTTTTTTTGGATGTGTTTTATCCAGTGTGGCCTCTTGGCATTAAATCTTGACTGGAGCCATTGCTGCAGGTGAAGTATTTTTGGAGAAACCATTTTAAAAGAAATCAGAATATTTGAACTTCTCCTTTTTTATTATTTATGATTTCCTTGCTGAAGAGCTTTGACTTGGGCTGACCTGGAGCTATGAACTTCCTTTCCTGTTTCAGGAAATCAAACTGCCTTTGCATGAAATATGCTGCAAAAAGCCCTGGCAAGCCAGAGAGAAAATAGTTTCTAAAGCTTGGGCAAACAGTACCTAAAGCAAGGGAAACCTTTCCCTGAGCCTTGAAATCATGTCCCACCTCAAATGGAAACTTTGTGTGACCTAAATTACTGAAGGAAGCCTCATCACTGAGCAGACTAATGTGGATCCTCACCATCTTTGGGAAATGATTTTAACTCAGCTGGATTTCCTTGTTTAGCTTTTATTTTGGATGCCATTTCCACCCTGCAGCCTTTAGACCACATCTAATGGACACTGCTTTTGATTTCAATTCACTGTTTGGGTAGGATGCTTGTTCTGTTGCCTACTTGGCTTTGCCAGAAGAGTTCACTTGGTTTTTTTGACAAGACAAGCCCCCTGATATTTCTTCATATCCTTTAAAACCTTTTTGCAAGCCACCTTTAAGCTCTTACCCGAGAAAGCAAGCGCTGTTTATTCCCACAGATATCTCCTCCATTGATTTGCTGTAGATCCCCAGCAGGCTTTCAACCCTGTCTTAAATTCATATCAGTTTTAACACTTCCAAAAGACTTAACATTCACTTGACTCTCTTCCTTTTTCTTTTTCTTTCCTTCCTTCTCTGCTTTCGCCATTTCAAACTCTCCTCCTCATTCACCCACTCTCCTTTTGCTCCCTTGGTTTTGATTTGTCTGACACTGCTCTTCATCAGTGCAGTCGCTGCATGTGGTAACATGGGATACCTGTTATTTTCATTATTTAGTCCCAACCCCTATGTCTCCCTCTTCGAAATCAGTGAGCACACCCAGTGATGCAGGCAGCCAGGACTCAGGAGATCTGGGACCCCTCGGAAGGTAAGACCCAGAGTCAGTGGGGAATGAATGTCTTGTTTGAGTTTTCTGTTGGTTTGGGTTTTTTTTTCCACTTCCCCATTTTTACCTTTGCTTCTGAAAAATGAGAATGTGCTGTAGCTAATGTGTGCTTTTCTTTCTGCCATTGCCACTGTGTGTTACCAGCCAGTAAGACTGGTAAATGAATCTATGCAGCAAGCCTATCTGAAGTTATGAGCTCCAAAGCTCCCTTTGGAAGCAAGAGCTGAACTTGTGCTTCCAAAATGGCCCACAGGAAGCTGTCACTGTGGATATACACTAAAAACAAGGGGATGTGGTAGAAGCTGTTACTCATGTGAGTTATCTTTGGTCACATCACCAGACCCTCTGGAAGTCTTCCCAGGGTTTAACTCCAGGCTTCCTCACCTTCTTACAGCTCATCACAGTGTTTGGCATTGACATGGCAGGGAAGAGCTCGTACAGAAACAGGCTGAAAGGCCTCAGGATCAACTGAAAATTCTGCTTTGAAAACTGCAGATATCAGAGAGTTTTAAGGAGAATGGCAGCTCTGCACCTCTCTTCCTCCTGGAAAGGGGTGGTGATGTGTAAGGAATGGGCACAAGAGCAACCTTCTTTGTTGGTATGGTTGAAACAGCAAATGAAGTTGCAGTCACTGCATAATTGCTACTCTGGAGTAGAATAGAAGGGAAGATGCTGCTGGTAAAGCAGCATATGTTCAAGTGAGAAGAGGTCCAAACAGCCACACTGTATATTTTGGGAAGTGCAAAACATAGGTCCTAATAGCTCTTTTTGTATCAAATTATTTCAACACAAAGCTGAGCTGCCAGATTCTGTGAGCCAAGACTCTGCTAATGGCTTCACAAGGCGGCAGTTGCTCTCTGCAGTTAACAGTTGTCAGGAGCAGACACCACTGCCTTTGCAGACATCAGCAGGAATGTCACACAGCTTCAGGTCACCAGTTCTCACACCATACCAGCCTTCTGCTTAGAAAAATCACACTTTTGTAAGCTGTGCCTGTATATCTATTTATATTTAGTTTTCCTTCAGCCAGCTGCAGACGCCGTACATTGCGATGTGCACCTTGCACAGATGCTGCTGAGATCTGCTCAGCCCTTCTTCCATGTCTGCCCTCTAGAAGAAAGGGAGGTTGTTAAGCAGGAAAGCCCTTGCCTGTAAGATATGACTGCTCAAACCATGTAACTACATAAATAAATGCAGCAGACTTCAGCAAATCAAAGTACTTTGAGCAGACCAAAAGTGGTTTGTGAGCCAAGCGTGGGCTGCTCTGCAGGATAAAGCTATTTCCCACAGCCCCACATGCAGCCATGCCAACACTGGCTGGAGACTTCTGGTTTTCAGGTTCTCTTCTGAACCTTAGTGTTAGTGGTGTAAATTTTTTGCTGTTCAAATAGTGAAATGCTCTTGGGGGGATTAATTTTGCTCTGACTTCCCCTAGTGCTCTGACTCTGTCAGCAGCCAGCAGTGGAAGCAAGTCACCACCTGTCCCTACAGAGGAGAATGGAGTTTGTCCTCTTCTGCAAAGCTCGTGCTGTCCTGCACTGTGGCCTTTCATTTTGCATCCATTTTCTGTCTTTCTGTGGCCACACTAGGAATTCAGTGGGAATCCCAAGACTCCCTTTGTAGTCCAGCAGTTGGCTTGCCGTCCTCTGGTGTTGAAAGGGCTGTCTTGTGTGTCAGGAAGGCTGCATGCAGATGTTTGCCTGGAGCGATTGGTTCGTGCTAATGGAAATTCGATGATGTCTGGTCCAGGCCCTGGGCAATCTCTGTAACCTGTGGGTAGCACTGAGTGGCAGTTAGTTTGGCACTGGGTGCAGGCAGATGTGCTCAGTGTGTGGATGTGTGAAGGGCTACACTCAAACGTGCGTGTGTGATAGAGCCATCAAACCTGGAGAGCAGAGTGTGTTGGCAGATCTGTCATCACGGTGGGTAGAAAGGATTAAATGTCTCTGCTGTTTTCTCCCCGAGGGGTGCCTAGGCCATCTTCCTGACCTGCCTGCTGCATAGCTGACTGCCTGCTGATTTCTGTAAGCAGGGTTGCTCTGCTTCTTTGTAGTGCATCCTTCCATTTTGCTTTCTCTGAGGGCGCTTCTGCAGGACTGCAAGATCCCTTCTCATGCCGTAGTGCTTTGAAGATCTTCCTCTTCTCCCTCTGCTGTACATCAGTAGACTGAGCACAGGCATTAGAGGAAAGGGGATTAGATCCAAAGCTGCTAATGCCTCAGTCACAGAGATTGTGGCTGCTAAGGCTGCTGCAGGCGTAACGAGCTCACACCGACATCCTGTGTGCAGTCACTGACTGCTCACTGCTGAAGTGTCCTTCAAAGGAAGATATGGATATTAAAAAAGCAAAATAGCTGTGAAGTCACAGATTTTGGTCCACTACAGGAGAAAGGCTCTGTTGAAAGCTTTGGAGAAAGGAAGAAATCTTCATACATCCCCATTTGAGGCAGCAGTTTGTGGTGCAGAGCAGGGTTGGGTTCATACTTGCGTGAATTGTTGGCACTTTTGGTAGTTGTCAGCCTTAATATATTGGTCTCAATATCACCAAGTGTACCTGAGGTATGTTTTGATTGGCAGGTGCTTGTGATTTCTTGCTGAGTGGTGAGTGCAGTTTAGCCAGAAGTCCAGCTTTCTGAGGTCCACTTTTCAGGAAGGGCAATTGATGCATTGGAAAGTGTGAACCGTGTTAAGGAGTTGCTATCCTGCAACCACAGACTTAAAATCATAGAATAATTAGGTTGGAAGTGACCTCTAGAGGTCATCTAGTCCAATCCCTCTGCGGTAAGCAGGGACACCCCCAACTGGATCAGGTTGAAAGGGACCTCTAGAGGTCATCTAGTCCAATTCCTCTGCAGTAAGCAGGGACATCCCCACCTAAATCACGGTGCTCAAAGCCCCATCAAGCCTGACTTTGAATGTCTCCAGAAGCCTCCACCACCTCCCTGAATAGCCTGTTTTCAGTGTTCCACCACCCTCATACTAAAGAACTCCTTCCTAATATCAGTCTTCACAAGATGAAACTACTTGGTAACTTGTTCACCAAGGTTAGTAGTTACAGGGGGGAGCAAAAGGGCTCCAGCAAGCCACATGAGAGAGCAGTACAGTGTTTGGGATTGAAGCTGAACAAACACAAAACTAGCAAAACTTTGTAAAATTTCAACAGTGAGACAAATTCTTGCCCAAAGATCTTCCTCAAGATCCTCCTGGACCTTCTGCCACTGGATGTTGGTCAGGCAGGGGAATGTGCCTGCCCAACAGACTGACAATATGTCAAACAAAAACTCATTCAGAGAAGTCATACAGTTGGGTTTTTTTGTTGCACAGGAGGAAAAGCTGCATGGTCACAACGGTCTCTTCTGCCATACAATCTACAGGCAGAGTAGTGCTGCTGTCCTGCAGGACCATTGTCTGTTGTCCTCAGCACAATAGCAAGAGAAACAGTGTCTTTTCCCTGATGCCATCAAGCTTGTGAGGAGGAGGTGTAGGGCAGACTGTAACAGCACTGAACTATGGAACCATTTCTGGCCTGTGCAGCCCAGCTTTCTGTGGGGATTTTTTAGCTGCTTCATCTGTGGTGTCGCTCTTTGTCCCAGCCTTTTCACTAGGGCTAACACCATTCTGATTCTGAAGAAGGGGTATCAGAATGCCACTGTCCCTTTTAAATGCATAATATACTGTTTAATTAGATAAAGAAGGCAAAAGAAAACAGGCTCACAGGATGTTAGGCATGGGAAGGGACCCAAAGACATCATCAAGTCCAACCTCCCTGCCAGAGCAGGACCATACAATCTAGCTCAGGTCACACAGGAACACATCCAGACAGGCCTTGAAAGGCTCCAGAGAAGGAGACTCCACAGCCTCTCTGGGGAGCCTGTTCCAGTGCTCTGAGACCCTTACAGTAAAGAAGTTCTCCCTTGTGTTGAGGTGGAACCTCCTGTGCTGCAGCTTCCATCCATTGCTCCTTGTCCTATCCCAGGGAGCAAGTGAGAAATGTCTGTTCCCCACTCCTGACCCCCAGCCCCAGATATTTATAGACATTTATTAAATCCCCTCTCAGTCTTCTCCAGACCAAACAGCCCCAGATCCCTCAGCCTCTCCTCCTAAGAAAGTGGATCCTGGTCTCAGTGTCATTTGTAAGGGAAAGCAGGATTAATATTACTGTAACAGGTTGGGTTTTCACAGTCCATGCAGCCTATCTCCTGTCTTCTCTTTGGTGGATCCTGGTCTCAGAGTCACTTATAAGAGAAAGCAGGATTGATATTACTGTAACAGGTTGGGTTTTCACAGTCCATGCAGCCTATCTCCTGTCTTCTCTCTAGCTCCAGAAGATGTCCCTTGCAGACTTTAACAAAACCATGCTTCTGTGAGATGTGCTAACTTCACTAACAGAACCATGCTGCCTAGGGCTAAGCTGCTCTCTCATTAAGCAGATCCATTTGACATGTCCTGTGCAAGAAGACTGTTCCATCACTACCTCTCTGCTTTGCATTAGTGGCATTTCTTTGTGCTACCACATTCACAACTGAGAGGCATCTTTCAAATGCCACCAATCCAAGTGGGCCTGTGCTGTGTTGCCTCAGGAGCAGCAGCTGTATCTGTTTGGTAGGAGACTTATGGGTTTTGTCCAGTGTGGGGTTTTTTTAAGATCAGTTTCTATGTACAAAGTGGCTTTTAAATGACTGTTTTAGTGACATACATATTTCATAAATAGGCTGAGCCAAAGGCAAGCACAGAACAATGCAATGATTTTGAGGGAGCTACAGGAAAAGACCAAGGGAAAAGAACTGCTTTATGATGACCTTCACTTGAATGGGGTTTTAAAGATTGTAACCCTGTGGAACTCTGCTTTCCAGTGAATCTGCCACAGTGCAGAGTCAAGAGAGTCATTTTCTTGCAGTTGAGGCAAACAGGATAACCTGTGGGATGCTGGTGTTGCCACTCTGCTTTGGAGGCTTTGGGCTTGGTGTGGGATGTTTGCCATTCCGTGGTAAGACAGAAGTGCATACCCCAGCTGTGAAATTCCTCCCTGTATGATTTCCCAAGACGCCAAGGTGAGGATCTCTTGGCATGCAAGCTGTACCTCACAGTTTCCAGCAGTATTAGAGGGCAAGTTCTCCTTTAAGCCTTCTTGACCTGAATCAAGCTGGCATCTGTGAAGGAGTGATGGTGTCAGCCTCCTCCTCTTGCCTGGAAACATCCTGACCATCTTAGCTGTCTTTGCCCTGGGAACTCTACTGCTTTTTAAAGTGATGCTGCAACTCTTTCGTTCTTCCTGTCCCCAGCTCATGTATAGGACAGTAACAGGGTTAGCAAGTTCTCCTTCTGTGGCTGTGATGAGCTGCTTGCACACATCACAGTCATAGAATCAGAGTCACAGAATCACAGATTCACAGAACGGTCTGGGTTGGAAGGGACCTCCAAAGGCCGTCCAGTCCAACTGCCTCTGCATTAAGCAAGGACATCCTCAGCTTGATCAGGTTCCTCAGAGGTCTGTCAAAGCCTCACCTTGAGTATCTCCAGGGATAGGGCCTCATCTACCTCCCTGGGCAACCTGTTCCAGTGTTCCCCTACCCTCATCTAAAGAGCTGGTTCCTGCATAGGCTTGCCCTGCCTAGGAAAGCATAGAAGGCTGGAGGAAGACAGGTTCATCACAGTCTTTTCCTTCTCTTCCCCCCTGCACGAGAAGAACCGCAGTCCTTCTCCTTTATATTCAGTGTGTATTTAGCCCTCAGTATCTGAAGCCTCTCCTTGCCAATTTATTACTTTTTATTCCAGCCTGTGAACATAAGCAGACACCTTGGGGACTGATATTTGGCAGTGGCTTTCAAGTGTCTGTGTATCTGACCTAGAAAGCAGGGAGTGTTTTTCATTGCGTGCCAGTTCCAAAGTCAGAGTGGTCCATATTAATTAGAATCATCTGCAATCCTTTTAGCATGTGAGCCTGTGGCATCATTAAGCATTTTCATGCTTTCATTCCTAAAGGATGGATAGGGTTCAGTCCTCCAGATCTTTGATTATTTTTCTCATTAGCAAGCATCTCCCTGCTATAAATTAAAGGAGAAGGAAAGATTGCCATTCCCAGGGTGCTTCATAAAATGCCTTGGAAACCTGAGCCCCAGCTGCCTCCAGAAGAGTATGACTGCATCAAGCCCCACTTAACCATTTAGGTTATCAGCCCAGCTGCACTTACCTCACTGTAGTCATTTCCAGGCATATCATACATACATTTAGTCAGACAATCAGATGATTTTAGGGACTAAAACACTAATCCTCTTAAAACAAAGCAACTTACTTGCTAAGGCCAGCTCAGCTTAAACACTTCTCTTGCATGGAATTTCATCTTGATTTAATTAAATTGTGTGAGATCACCTCCTATGTTAAAGTCTTTAACATTGTTCAGCTGGTACAGATGGGGCATGTAGGTGTTTTCTTCTTCACTAGCCTCATCCACAAGTTTATGTTTAATCTGGAAAATAATAATAATAATAATAACAATCATTATATATTATATGTAACAATATATTAAATGAATATTTGTGATTATTATTATTCTGTATCTGAGTGGCTGTTTCAGTAACTAATATTTTAGAGATCTTGGACTAGATGACCTTTGGAGGTCCCTTCCAACCCAGACTATTTTGTGATTCTATGATCCTCTGATTCTGTGATTCTTTGATTTTATGATTCTGTGATTATGGAGAAGGCTTCAGAGAGACCTTAGAGCTGCATTTCACTATCTGAAGGGGGCTTACAGGAAGGCTGAGCAGGGACTGTTTAGGTTTTGTAGTGATAGGACAAGGGGCAATGGTTTGAAACTGGAGCAGGGCAGATTTAGGCTGGACATCAGGAGGAAGTTCTTTACGGTGAGAGTGGTGAAATACTGTAGCAGACTGCCCAGAAATATGATTGAGAACCTGTCAAGATCAGACTTGGTGTGACCCTGGGCAGCCTGGCTCAATTAGAGGTGTCCCTGCTGACTGCAGGGAGGTTGGTCAAGATCATCTTTGATGGTCTCCAACCTGATGCAATCTGTGAATCTACAAGTGTCCTAATGTGAGTAGTGTGGTTTGTCCTAATGTGAGTAGTGTGGTTCCTCTGAAGCATCTGCAGGAGCTGATAACATGAAGAACTTCTCCTGGCCAGTGCTTTCTTTACATCACAGAATGGCAGGGGTTGGAAGGGAACCTCTGAAGATCATTTAGTCCAGCCCCCCTGCAAGAGCAGAGAGATCTATTTTGCTGCATAGACTTACTCTTGGTAAAAAAAACAAGGACAAAACAACTTGTACCTTCCCCCTCCTGTTTTTATTACTGTACTTTCCAAAGGACTCTTCATGCACTCCAGCATGTGCAGTAAATCTGTGACAGTTCATAGGCTCAGCAGCAGCTTCTGTTGGACCTTCCCTCTCACTGCTGCTCACAGTGACCCTCTTGGTAAACCAGCATAAATTTACAGAGTAAGATTCCTGTAGCTATGGCATAAAAAGGGTGAGAATACTCTTTATGGCATAAAAAGAGTGAGAATGCTCATTACACTGCCAGGAGACTGCAGTCTGTAAGGTGGATCTGAAGCCAGGGACAGGCTTGGAGTACATCAAATATGTTCAGCAGAATGAATTTGACTGTGAAATGGGAACCCACAGGGTACTGGTCCTGTGGTATGTTCTGCCCGTCAAAAGCATGCCAGAATTGTTCATTCTGATGCCTGAAGTCAAGTGGGTTTGGAATGTTCTGAAATTCATTCAGCAGCACAGGCTTGGTTTTAAAAAGAGTTTTGAAATAGATATGTATTTTAAATCTTATCTGTCCATGCTTTTTAATAAATGTAGCTTTAAAGAAAAAGGAAAACAACAAGAAAGAAGAATATTTGAAAGTCAAACCCTTCTGAGAAGGGTTGCTGTGGTTGCCAGGCAGCTGAAAGCTAGCACTCTGCTCTCAGGAAGGTCATAGTTGCTCTTTTTATTGGTGAAGGCTGGAAGTCAGAGGTGTCAGCCTGCTTGGAAGTGCAAATGCAAAGCCCAAGTGCCTGGCTGTGCTCCAAGAGCTGTGCCAAACTCCTTATGCACTGAATGTGTTACAGCATTTTGTTTTATCAGCAGCAGTCCCACTCTGAAGACAAGAAGCCAGAGTGGTGCTGGAGCGTACAGCTCTGCAAGCATCAGTGAGAGTCTTGTTGGGAGAGGCACAAATCCTCTTGGAGTGCTGATAGCCGTCTTGCTCAGAATGTGTTCCAGCAAACAAGAAGCACAAGGAAGGTATTTTCCTTTCTGCCAATCCTTCCAAAGTGGAACAGGTCTGCAGAACAGGGCACAGATGGTAGCAGAACAGTGGCTTAAATACAAAGCATCAGTTGGAGCGAGTGGTCCTTTTCCATCTCTGTGCTTTGAATCTTCTGCTTCTCAACATGTTTTAGCTGGGAGACACACTTGAAATGAGTTATGGCAAATAGCAGGAAGTGAAAATAGCAGTGGAGAAAATTAAGGTGATAAAAACCTGGAATGAAAGGGCTGAAAGCAAATAGCAGCTCATCTATACACATAGAGATCCTGAAACATATGAAACATAACCAACAGTTTCTTAAACTAGATTCAGTTAATGGGTTTAAATTGGCAGAAGGGAGATTCAAACTAGATGTTAGGAAAGGGTTCTTTACAGTGAGGGTGGTGAGACACAGCACAGGTTGCCCAGGAAGGTTGTGGAGTACAGAATCACCCAATGTGATCTTTGAGTAGGTCAAGAGAGGTTCTCCTGACCCTCAGTTCAAGAAGGACCTCAGGAAACTGCATCTGTGTCCAGCACAGAGCCACAAAGATGCTCAAAGCAGTGTAAGATCTCCCTGTTAGGACAGGCTGAGGGAGCTGGGGATGTTCAGCTTGGAGAAGAGAAGGCTCTGGGGAGACATAACAGCAGCCTGCCAGGACCTGGAGGGGCTACAAGAAGGCTGCAGAAGGACTGTTTGCAAAGTCCTGTAGGAATAGGACAAGGGCAACGGTTTGAAATGAGAGCAGAGCAGATCTAGGTTGGATGTTAGGAAAAATTTCTTTACAGCAAGGGTAGTGGAACACTGCAGCAGGTTGCCCAGGCAGGTGGTGGAGGCCTCACCCCTGGAGCTATTTGTCAGGCTGGACCAGACTCTGAGCAAGCTGATCTACTTGAGGATGTCCCTGCTGACTGTCCCTGCAGGGAGGTTGGACTGGATGACCTTTAGAGGTCTCTTCCAGCCTGGGTGATTCTATGATTCTGTGATCTTCTTTACTCACCTTCTCAAGTCACCTACTACCTCTTAAACCTACTCAGAGCTGGAGTGGAGCCTGAGCTGGGTGCTCAGAGCTGCTGAATGGAGCCATCTCCTGTCTTTCCATCCCCATGCAGGGAGCTGATGGTGACAAGTTTCCATGCTGGAGCACAGGCAGTACAAATCCTCATGGTCAAGTTAAGACTCCCTGGTGAAAAAAAAAACCAACAAAATGAAACCAGTCATTTCTTCCTAACATTCAGGTCATTTTGGAACCTTTACCCTGGTAAGCAAAGGTGCTATGAGACTTCACATGCTGTGGATGACTCCATGTGTTGTGTCTGAGTCTCTCCTTCAATTCTTACCTCTCTGTTTAGTAACAATCTCTGCTCTGCTTAATAGGATTGGCCTTTGAGCTCCCCAAACCTCAGCACAGCTTCAGCTGTGCAGTCCTGGCACCCCTCCTTTCACTGCATTTAGGGTTATGAGGGCACAGCTATTTCCCACACCAAGGGTCATTTGGGGACATTGCTGATGCTGCAAGGGAAGGTGCTGGGCTTGGGACCTGTCAGGTCTAATGGCATTGCATTAGGGACACATATGGATATCTTACTGTAGCAGAGACCTGGGGACTCACTGCACTGTCAGTGCAGTTTGCTCCTGGTCTGGAAAGCACAGGCTCTTGGTGACAGGAGGTGCCAGAGTTTGGTGTTTTGCTTTCCTCCAGTTCTGCCTGAAGGTGTGATATGCAGTGTTGCAAAGAGATTTCTAGCCTGCAAAAGGCCCCACGGGGAAGCAGGCTTAGCTGTCATTTCTGGGAGCAGCCTTTTACAAGGCATGGCTCTTCAGGCCTGCTTGCTCTTGACCTGGGAAGGGAGAGTAGAGGCAGAAAAGAAGTCAGACAGGACACGTTGTGCAGCTCCTGCAACAGCTGAGGGAGGATTTGATTTTAGCTTCAGGGGAGCAGAGTCAGAGCTAAGCTGCCAGCAAGCTGCACGCTGGTTGAGTGAAATGTGTTGGACTTAGCAGAGAGCTGGCACTCAGCAGAGCCTAATTGTACTGCAATTTGGCCACGATTCCAGATATTAAGTATCATTTTATGATGCTGATTGAATAAGTGTATGTATTGGCAGTGCTGCCTTACATCATATACTGGCACTAGGGCCAGACCCAAAGTTGCTTAAATCAGCTGAGAAGTTCTCAGGGGTTCCAGACAGTTTTAGATGTCAGACTCTGTGCTTCATTAATGCATTCTGAGGCTGGGAGCTTTCCAAAAGAGGTCAAACGTTTTATTTTGTTTCTAGTTGATTTATTTCAGGTTCCACCCCCCCCCTTTTTAATCTACATAATTGACATTATGCAATCACAATAAAATCTTCTGGAGGTAAGGTTCCACAGGGCACTGGAACAGATGGCAGAGTGCCTGGTTCTCAGTGGTAATAACAAATACAGGAAAGGGAGTGGTTCTATTCAAATTCCTTTCACCTCCCACCTTACATTTTCTCCTTTTGCTTACTGGGTCTCCTCTCCCTAGTATCAGGTGATAGAATGAGAGGAAATGGACTGGAATTGTGCCAGAAGAGGATTAGTTTGGATAGTAGGAAAAAATTTCTTTCCTGAAAAAGTGGTCAGGCACTGGAACAGGCTGCCCAGGGAGGTGGTGGAGTCCCTGGAAGTGTTCAGGAAATGCGTGGACATGGCACTTTGGGACATAGTCTTAGGCTGGTGGTTGGACTTGATGATCTTAGAGGTCTTTTCCAACTGGGGCATTTCAATTCTGTGATTTTGCAATGATCCCTGTCCTCTAAAAACTCTGCTCTGAAGATCTTCTTAATGGGTTCAGAACAGAAAAATATCCCAATTAGCTTTACCGTCTGATTCTTTAATAGATGGCCTGCATCTGAGCCTCTTCTTCCTTCTGGCTTCCTTCTGCAGGTTATTCCTGCTTCTGGATTGCATCAAATTCCTCCGGTGCTTTTTCAGCACTAGGAGCTGAAGCAGCACTAGCATTGATACTGTCCCAAATTCAATGATTACTGCACTCACAAGGCAGGAGGAAGAAATAGCAGACCAAAACATGCCTGTCTGGAGGAAGAGAGTGAAAGCCTACCAGTTTAAGGAGAAGTAATAACACTTGTACCTTGCCTACTTAGTGCAAGCTCTCAAAGCTCCTCGTTCCCTTCATTCTGCTTTAGCACAGTCTGTTATTTGATCATAGTTGCAGCTTTTTAGCCTGCCATCAGCCCAGGGCAGCCACTGCGCACCACAGACCTAAGAGGGAGATTGATGGCAGGGCTATTGTTCACCACTGTGTGGGAGCCTAACACAACAAGCAGCTTTTACACAGCCTTGGTGGGTTGTGAGTCAAAGTAGTGTTTGTGCTGTCGGGGTGGTGGGAACAGGTGGAGGTGACTTAGTCCTGACTCTGCTGCTCACGCTCGGTCAGCTTCCAGGGACCTTTCCCATGCCTTGCGTACCCGCTTCTCCCGCTGGAAGAGCTCAGGTGGCCTGCAGGAGGTTTGTGGAAGGGCTGGGAAGTGCTTGCTGTAATGATCATCCCTTGGCCTGTAAAAATATTCAGGTTGAGAGTGTTTTGTGTCTCCTGTGTGGATCTACACCAAAATCCACTGAATCCGTTAAAGGAGACTTTCACCAACTTGAACTCTCCACAAGGTTCCCTACCTCCCTGACCTATCCGTCAAGCAGCTCTAGGTCGTGCACTTCTCTTCAGGGGCTGTAACACTGCTCCCTCTGCCCTTGTCCTTGGGTGACCAGAAGTCTCAAAGCTGATTTCACTCTTCTTGTATGAAGAAGAAAGGGAAAAAAAGAACAGCAGCAGTGCATCTTTTTCTTCATGAAGAAATCTCTGGAGAAGGAACTCAGGCAGTGGATCAGAGAAAGACTGGCAGCACTTGTGCAGTGGATCAGAGAAAGGCTGGCAGCATTTTGCAGTGGAGCAGAGAAAGGCTGGCAGCACTTGTGCAGTGGATCAGAGAAAGATGAGCAGCACTTTTTTACTGGGATCCACTGGCATTTCACAATCCCCACTCAGAACTGTCCACAGCAGAACAAGCAGAGCTGCAATGCTCACCCAAAACATCAAAGAATGTTGTATGCTCATCACAAAGAGATCAGCTTTAATTTCCTGGTCTGCAGGACAGGACGAGCTATTCAACATCATCTTTGGGTTGCTGATCCTCAAAGAGTCTTATTTACTCCTTTTTCAACCTTATTGCCATGGAAACTGGCTAAATTGCAGGGCCAGAAGGCGTCTTTGCTGTTCACTCACTTTCATTTTGATCTGCAGATATTCTCCAGGTGTCAGGAAAACGCAAAGGACAAATCAATATTGTTCCTTGAAACGTGTAGCCACTGCCTGTGCTCTCCACCTTGCACCAAGCCAGTGCAGCAACTTGAGTTCTGTAGCTCCTAGAGCAAGGGATTCGGTCCCAGGTTAGGACCATGAGCTACCTGGGGCCAGAGGACAGAAATTTCACTAACTCCTTTTGGGGAGTAAGAATCATAGAATCATAGAATGGGTTGGGTTGGAAGGGAGCTCAAAGATTGTCCAGTTCCAACCCCCTGCCATAGGCAGGGACACCTCCCACTAGAACAGGTTGCTCAAGGACTCATCCAACCTGGCCTTGAACACCTCCATGATCCAGACCTGATGACCTGAAAGGGCCTGGAGAAAAAATCTTGTGAGGAGCAACTGAGGGAGCTGGGGAGGGTTCTAGGTTGGACTTGGTGATCCTGAGGGGCTTTGCCAGCCTGCATGTTTCAGTGACTCTGTGATTTAGGGAAGAACACATCTCCATTACATGCATGGCCTAGAAGTAACCAGTGCTGGCCTAAACCATAGGTGGTGGTGTCAGGTTTTGGGGATTTGAGTGCTGTCTTGACTGTGTGAGATCCCTGGATGTATTTTGTTTGGCTATTCAGCTGGCCCTAAATGTGCCCTCTCTTGAAACCTGGTCTGAATTCTTAGAAGTGAAACACAGAGGAGGTACCTTTTGAGAGACCTGTTGCAGGGCCTTGGTTTGATCAGATGACAACAGAGATCTCTATGATGGAATAATCTTCACCCCTTGGGAAATGTTGTAGGTCTGAAAGTGGATGGGGAGAGAGGTAGAAGTGAAATGAGTTGTGTATGTGTTGTTTCAAATGTCTGGGAGACTTGGAGGTGCACCTAGAAGTAGCCCCTGTGATGAGAAACTTGCTGGCCTTGGTGACAGGACAAGAGGAGTTTTGATGCAGGTAGCATTTGTGCTGGAGGATCTGTAATGCATTACTCACTGATGCCTTTGCCTTGTGTCAGGCATCCAGGTCTTTATGTCCACTTTCCACTGCATTGAGCTACAACCAACTTCCAAGGAAAAAAAAACAAGATCTGTTCTTTCTCACTGTATTGTTTTGTCCCTGACCCTTTTGTCATGCAGTTTCATCCTGGAGAAGCTTTTTCTGTGTCACTGTGAAGACTTTCCTGCCAATATACAGCATCATGAGAAACTGAGAACAAGTGCCCATGGGAAAGCATTTTCCCATTGCAATTCCTTGTTCTTTTTGTATGTGTAGTGTGTTGGGATTGATTCTCTTTCACTCTTGACATGAGAGAGTGCAGCACATGCCTTTGTTTGTGTCTCCAAAGAGTGAGAACACCTCTCTGTAGGTGTTCAGGACCGGGTTGGATGAGGCCTTGAGCAACCTTTTCTAGTGGGAGGTGTCCCTGCAGGGGGTTGGAACTGGATAATTTTTGAGCTGTCTTCCAACCAAAACCATTCTATGATTCTATGCGCACTGTGCTTTCCAGGGTGGCCTGCTGTCAGCCCCAGCAGCCAGTGAAGAGCAGGGCAGTTGAAGGCTCAGCCTACCTTACCCTAAAAATGTGATGACAAGAAATGGTGCTTGCAAGTTGCACAGATTATTTTGAATGCATCAACCATAGTTAGAGCCAGAAATCTTCCAGAACAAGAGAATCAAAGTCTGATTAACCAATAACCCAGCTTCTTCCCTCTGTTTACCAATAATATGTACTTTAAATATGCTGCCTGCCCTGTCACAGTTTGACATCCAAACCTTGGCTGACACACCGTGGCTGTCCCTTGTGTTTGGAGGTTGAATGTAGTACCTAGAGCATGTAACTAATGAGATGGGATTTTGATCATCCTTTCAGTTAATTCTGTGTGTTCTTTTTTTCCCCCCCTCCCCTTTGTGCTGCACGGCTGATTACCACCCTAGGACCTTGCAATGGGATACAGACCCCTCAGTGCTACAGCTCCAGTCTGACTCTGAACTTGGGTATATGTCAGCTCTTTTTGTTACTTATTTATCATTTCTTTGCAAGAATTATGTTGGAAATGCTTCCCAGCTGAGCTGGTTTGATGTGATTTTCATTTGCTTTGTGGACTCAAAAAGACCATAATTTAAGTTTCCTTTTTTCAGTTGCATCAAGAAGAAGCTTCAGCAAAGGCAGCTTTCTGGATATCAAACAACTATTTAGAGAAGCTTGTGAGAAGCTAAACTGCTATTTCTGTTGCCTGAAATGCAGTACCAATAACTATTTCATTACAGATGAAATGTTATTATTGTGGCACTTAAAATGTGCATGCACAGTTACATTGGTCTTGTTTGTACCTCTTGATTCAGGCTTTGCTCTGAATCGTTTCTAAGTTACTTCTTCCTCCCCTCCTTCCTGTCTGCCATAGTTATGCTGTTTCCACATGCAGTAACTGCTTCCCCTTTTGCCTTAGGAGCTCTCTATGTGTGCTTATAATGGTGCACTTAGACACAGTGCAAGGGTAATTGCCAGCTTAGCTGAGTTCAGGCCAATCAAGCATTTTATAATTCTACTACAGCTAAAATTCAGATTTTTCTATTTTTGGGATGGAATTTCTCTACCCCAAGCATCTGAAATGCCTACCTGAAGAAGTGTTTAGGATAAACGAGCGCCAGAAAAGATCAGTAGCAGTCCTGCAGGTTCTTGAGTCATAGACAAGATCAAATCTTTGTGTTGAAGAAATTGCTTTATAAAGTTCTGGGCTTACCTGTCTGAGTCTCCAGTGCTACTTCATGTAAAATTCATTCAACGTTCTAGAAGAAAAACAAGACTTGCCCTGTAACTGCTGATTGACAGTGCTCCCAGCTGCAGCTAGGGCTATCCACAGGAAAGACCAGGAGGACTGGAAAGTATTCAGAGAGCTTTCTGAACAGAGTTCCTCCACATTCATTTGTAATTTTCTCTTCATATAGATCCAGCTTTTACTAATTTCACCTGGGCCATATCATAAAGGTGTAAGGTTTTGAGCTGTTTTGATTACAGAGAAACCTTTTAGCTGCTCTTTCCCAGAAATTTGGGTTAAAAGCTGAGAAGTCCCAGTAGCAAGACTCTTCAAAAGACTGTGCAAGGCAAGTTCCTGCATTTGACTAATGAAAGGCAACCCTGAGGATGGCCACAAGGCTTCAATCTTTCATAAGTGGTTGGTGCAAAGACAGAAGAGAACTAAATCCAGAAGGTATACTCTGGAATGGAAGTTCTGCCCCTTTTGAAGGAAAACTGTCTTCAAAACCAAGGCAGACTTCAATTATGTGTGTAGCAAACCACTTCTGGCTTGTGTGTCTTCCTTCTGGTACCTCCAGAGAGAGGAATCATTTTTTGTGGATGAACTTCAGTTACTGGCATCCTACTAGCATCCTACAGGCAGTTTTGAAAGGAATCCTTCAAAGCTTATGTGCTCCCTAACATGAATATCCAGCAACCTGAAGGTGACGAGAATTAGGAGCACCTCAGATGAGAAATGGGGATGGCAAAGCAAGAGACAGCTTAGTGCTGCCCCCAAAAGAGCTAGGGACTAGAACATTGCAGTGTATATTGGGTAGAGTCCAGATACTGAAAGGATGCTCCAGGCATGTCTGGGATGCTTGGGACTAAGGGCTTGGCCAACTTTTAGTTACATAAGAGCCATTGCAGGTTGCTCTTCAAAGCAGAAAAGCACTAAGAGACTGCATTCCTTCTGAAGAAAAATCTCCCTACCTTCACCAGTAATCAGCAGGGTGTGGGTGACACTAGATATCTGTACAGGCACCAATAATCCCTGAATTAGGGGCATTGGAGGTGAAAAAATCCATATATTCTCTCAGCACAGCACTCTGGGATGTAGCTCACCTCTTGGTTAGCACTCTGCAAAGAGGTTAACCCAGTTAGCAGCTAAATCCAGCTCTCCATTAAGATTGGTGTTCACCCATCCTCAGGCAGCTGAGCAGTAACAGAGTGACCTAAACAACCTCAGGTGAAACTTGTTAGAATTAGATGAAGTTCTAATTATGCCCAGGTGAGGCACATAATTAATTAGAGATTACATTTAACCAAGACCACTGTCAGGCAGCTCTTTCAATGCCAAAGGCTTAAGAATCTGAGTCAGTGGAACTAGTAGCCTGAGGTAGCAGAGAACTGGTTACATGGACAAGCCTGACTGACCAAGCAGGTAAGAGAGCTGGCAGGTGTGATGCTGAAGAAGGGAAAAGCACACACAAAGTTTGGCTGTGGGTGAATTCAAGCTCAAATTCACCCCATCCCTAAAACAGCTGCCCAGTGTAAAGCTACCAAAGCTTTCGTTAGCTGAAGTGTATCATGAGCTGTAATTTTTTTTCTGCCCCCAGCAATAATGTAGAAGTTTTTCTTGAAGGTTTTCAAACAGTCACAGCTTTTTGTTCATATTGGCCAGGTCACAGATGGTTGTAAGAGGGAAGGCTTGTTGTATTTTTCCTCTGTGAAGAGAGACTCAGAGCTGTAACAACTGTTTCTGCTCCAGTGGCTTGATTAGGTGATATGGCTGATTCACACTGATTACCTGCTGAATCTAATTGCGTTCAGCTTAACAGCAACTCAGTCAGTGAGAGAGATTAGAACAATGTATAGCTGAGGTAGCATTAACCAGCTGAAGGGTTCAGTTGGTGCCAACCAACGATGACAATTTCCTTTTGAGGTTTCCATTACCTTGCAGACATCAATCGTAATTGAATACCTAAAGCATTGCAAATGAGTTAGATCCAGGCCCCCTTTGACCTCTGTTCCTCTGACCATCTGGAAAATAGAGAGGACATGGATAATGGGTATGCATTTTCTGCCTTTCCCACATTGCTCTCTTCCTCAGCTGAGAAACATGGTGCCCCTTACACCCCAGAAATGTATAAGCATGCTTGTGCTAGTTGACCTAGGCAGCTGGACTTCATTCAGCTCATTTGGTTATTATTTGCATATTCAAAGTTGCCATTTTTTTTCTCCATTAAAACCCTTGCAAGTAGCTGCTTGTTTAGTCTTCCCTCCCTCCAGACAGTCAAACAATAGTCAAGAAATTAATTGACCCCCCCTCCTACATTGTGGAGTGAACTGTGTATGACTAGAAGAGTTTGTGACTATATTCTGCTGTCTCTTCTTTGCCCTTTACTCTCAGTTAGTTGCTTTTAGTAATTTATTTCCATGATCTCTGTGAAGAAATGGAATGAACAGAAAAAAGAAGGCTATTCTTGCCTTGTTCCAGCTGTGTTTCAGAGTTCCCCTTGCTTTAGAGCTCTGCTAATCATAAATCTGCTTCAGCTGTACTGCTAACACTTGTGGAAGGGAGAATCTCCATATTGATGGAAATCACCCACCTTGCCAATTAAAACATCTGCTATTGCTCTTAAGTGAACATTTGACACTCCTAATCCAGCCTGGTTTATGCTCCCTGAGCCCTTCCCACTGCTGTGTATCTCAGGCTGAGGATTAACTCTCATGAGCAGGCAGAACATTGCAGTAATGATGCTCCCAAGGAGGATTGAGCTGCCTGTTACAAAGGGCACAATCAGGTCACTTCTCCCATTTGCAGCCCTCTCAGCAGCATGATCCAGAGCTTCAGTAACTCCACTCTACTGTGGCAAATGGCTCCCAGGTTAATTTTCTTCCCTGCAGTTGGGTACTTCCCATGCTCAGTGTGTTGTGCTGCTTCTTAGCAGGCACTAAAGTGTGGTTTGCTGTATTTTAATCCTGCTCTTAAATGCTCTTGTTCCTGCTGCTGGTTTCCCTTTGACACAACTAACCTTCTGGTGTCCTGTATTCCATCTTAGACGCAGACTGCACAAACTAGGGGTGTCCAAGATCAGCCAGGTTGATTTCTTACCTCGGGAGGTGGTATCATACTCCAAGGAGACACAGACACCTCTTGCCACACATCAGTCTGAAGGTAAGATTAATGTGCTCTTTGGTTTGGTTGTGCTTTGGTTTTGTTTTCTCCAAGCCTATTTTCACAGAAATGAAGCATTCAAGTTAAAGAACATATGAAAAAGAATAACAAATCATAGTAAAGTTATTTATCACACATTTACTGCAAGCCAGGTATTGTTTGTGTGATTAATGCCTGTGCTGGTGAGAATAATTATAATAATGGCTTGCAAGTTAGGTGGTACCAAAGTACTTCTGCCTTACAATAGGCTGTGCTCGGGTAGCAGTTGAGTGAGGACATGTTTGCCGATAAATCATTCTGAATATCATGAGAACAGTGCTTTGTTCTGTTTATTCTTGCTTTCTCAAGGAAGTTTTTCAGTTAGTGCTTTCTAAAGAGGTAGTGAGGGAAAGTTGTCCTCAGATATTTTGGCTGATGTAGTGGAAGTAGATGAATTTTAAGAGCAGTTGAAGCTCAGCTCTGTATGCTGAGGCTTAGATGCTTTGATGTGGATAGTCCTGACTGTACTCATGGAGCTGGCTGTTAGCTGCTTGGCTCTCCTGTTGACCAGCAGCTATGTGGAGCAGTTAGTAGGAGAGTGCTGATCTATCTGTGCTTTAGGCTACACATTTGGCAGTACAAAGTGCAGAAGGCTGAGTACAGATCAGCTGAAACCATGGCAAACGAGTGGAAACCTCTACATTAGGCTGGAGTGTGCTAGTTTGAGCCTAGCTAGCATGTTTTGGTGAGAAGAACTAGATGATAGGCTGTAAAATGAAAACAATGGTGTCTACTTCCCTCACAGTCTTGCTGAGATGTATACAAAAGAAGAAAGGCAAAAATAAAATTGCTAGCTAGGCTCAAACTAGCACATGGAGTAATTTACACAGTTACAAAATAGGGAGAAGGGGGAAAGCTGAAGACAGTCTTGATTGCAATTTTTATTGTTGACAACTGGGGGGTTAAGAAAAATTCATCCACCAGGTGCTTTCCTGCAGGAGATAATGTAGATCTTCAGCAGGCTCCATACAGAGGAAGAAGAAGATTCAAGTAGGTTGCAAATGTGTGAGTTAATCTGTCTAGAGAGAAGTCACTGTCAGGGAAGGTGCAGTGCTAAAGATAGGCACTCTGTTTCCTGCAACTGGTTTCCAGCTCCTCTCTGCTTGTCTGTCTGAAGGCTGCTGAAGCAGGTGAGGTTTGCCTCTGAGGCTTTGCCTCTCTGCTTTGCGACCAGGAGATGTTCAGCCCTGGGGCATTATCATGGAGTCGTTGTTAGGTCAGGTGCAGGAGATGCTATGTCTCCCTGACACAGTTAGCCAGTGCAAGACCCTGTGCTGCTCCTGTGCACCCCTGTGATAAAATACAGCCATTATCTTCCCAAGAGAAACTGTTCAGTTGTTACTGTGGTTGTGTGCTCAGGTGCTCAGTAGCTGAAGCCTTGGAGTTGGAGAAGAGGCAAAAAAAGAGGAACTCCTTATTTACTTAGATGAGTCTTACTTCACCTTTCAGAACTCACTTTTTTCCTGCCTGTCTTGGACACTGGAAATGTAGAATTTTAGGATGATGGTGATAGGTTGGACTCAATGATCCTGGAAGTCTCTTCCAACCTGGTTGATTCTGTGATTCTGCCCTAGGTGACCCTGCTTTGGCAGGAGAGTTGGATTTGATGATCTCTGGAGGTCCCATCCAACCCCTGCCATGCTGTGATTCTGTAACTTTGAGCCCATTCACAGTTCTGCAGCTTTTTGAGATGTCGGTATCAGGTTTTCTGTGCATTGCCTCTCTAGAGAGAAAGAAAGGAACGCTGAGGTACCTTTGTGGCAGTGGCTGTTCCCCACCAAACCTTCTAACACTGGTAAGGCAAAGCGTCCTGGCGCTAAGTGCAGTGTGGCGCCAGAGAGCCAGGCGCTGTGAGCACTGAAGTCTCAGCTTGTCAGCTGCTAATTTCAGAAGAAATAGTGTGGCATTATTCTTCACTGTATAAAAACAGATTAGATCCTCTTTTCAGAGCAGGTAATTCCCTTCATTTCAGGGGAATAATGACATGTCATTTCCCCCACCCACTCCGTTATTTAGAGAGATGTGTGTATGCATCGTTCAACCCTTTGATCACAAGTACCTAATTCTTTTGCTTTATTTAGGTCACAGTGAGCTTCAGCCTTTTCTTCCTTGTTAGGATGACTTCAAAAACGCAGAGATTTTGGCTCTGGAGCTTGAGGATAAAAATGCTCTTTACTTTTTTCCCTTCCTCCTTCTATAAGTGGACTTGAACTTAGGGATCTATAGGAACTCAGAGACGTTTTGTTCCTGTTGCTTTTTGCATCCTGGAGTTGATTAAGACTTAGGCTGTGCCAGATGTTTTCAGGGAGGTTTCTGGGACATGTTCCTTCACTGGAGAAAGACTCTCCCCCTGGCCCAGCATTGGCAGCCTCATGTAGCATTTAATGATTGGAGCCTCCAAAGCATTGCAAAAGTGCCCTTTGCTGAAGGCATACAGGAGAAAGCAGCACCAGAATAGCCCAGGGTGATTCCCTCCCTGCCATATAGCAGTGGGAGGAGGTCTGCATGGCTGCCTGCAAGCTGCCTTTTGAGATGGGAAAACAGCCTGCACGTTCAAGCTCTGCTGGATGCCCACCTCAGCTCCAGTTCCCTTGATCACTCATGGGACAGGAAATAAAATCTTAGAGAGGAAAACATCATGCTGTCCTTGCACTGAGAAAGGGGATACTGCTCTCATAGAGTCAACCAGGTTAGAAGAGACCTCCAAGCTCATCCAATCCAGCCCTAGCCAATCAACCAGACCATGGCACTAAGTGCCCCAGCCAGGCTTTTCTTGAACACCCCCAGGCACAGTGACTCCACCACCTCCCTGGGCAGCCCATTCCAGTGCCAATCACTCTCTCTGGCAAGAACTTCCTTCTAACATACAGCCTAGACCTGCCCTGGCACAACTTGAGACTGTGTCCCCTTGTTCTGTTGCTGGTTGCCTGGCAGAAGAGCCCAACCCCACCTGGCTACAACCTCCTTTCAGGTAGTTGTAGCCCTCTTCTTTTCCATTCTGCACACCCCCAGCTCCCTCAGCCTCTCCTCACAGGGCTGTGCTCCAGGCCCCTCACCAGCCTTGCTGCCTTCCTCTGGACACCTTCCAGTACCTCAACATCTCTCTTGAATTGAGGAGCCCAGAACTGAGCACAGCACTCAAGGTGTGGTCTGAGCAGTGCTGAATCCAGGGGCAGAATGACCTCTCTGGTCCTGCTGCCCACACTGTTCCTGACCCAGGCCAGGATGCCATTGGCTCTCCTCTGGCTCATCTCAGTAACAGTGGAGCAGTAAGAAGGTGAAGGTCTGGCTTTGCTTGGCCACTGTCAGGAACGTTATTACTCTTCTTTTGTGAAGTAGAAACTCCTTCTCCATTGGTAAACTGAGCTATTCTCAGTTTTGTGGCTTGCCAGACAGTAAACACAAACAGCTTGGTCTGAAATGCATTTCTGAAGCAGTAGGTCCTGTATCCAGAGGCAGAAAACCTGACTTTCTGGGACAGTGGAGGCTTTTCCCTTCTACACATTCTCACAGCTCTGCTCCAGTCTGAAGGCAAAGTTGAATCTAAGAATAGCTCTGAACCCCTCATCTAATGGGAAATGCAGATGCAGATTTGTGCATCACCATGCCTGAAACATGCATGTCAGGATACAAGGAACTAGCTGGGATGGAAGCAACATTAGAGATAAGGGAGGGGGGCGCAGAGACGCCTCTGTCCTAAAGCAAAGCTGCTGCTCCTGGAAAACACACCAGAAGTGGGGTAGAAATCACTACTGAAAGAGGAGACACCCTAAGAGGAATCAGCACTAAAGCAGAACTGCTTATAAAGAGCCAGAGCTGAGTGTTAATAGTACTGGGCACTGATTCTGTAGGATGTATTATGGTCTGTGCCAGGAGGTATCACTGAGTACATTTAGTTAGCTATAAAACTCTAGTTTGCCTTTCCCCAAACCTCAGTCCATCAGAATCATACTGTGGATCTCAGTAGCTAACATAAACACCCTGATTCAAGACTGCTTTGTTTGATTAAACCAACAAAGCTTATTTTGTGCTGCTGTACCAGACTGTGCTGAGACTAGAACGAAGCGGAGCAAAGATCTGAGGCATTGTGTTGCCTAACAGCCTCTCCATAATTCCTCTCTATGCCTGTCACACCTCCATCCCCTTGCCTCAGTCACAGGATTTCAAAGGTGCAGTGTTTGACTTTTTTTTGCTCATTTCAAACTGGGCAGAAAACTCTTCCAAAGTCATTCGAGCAGTGCTCTCTGGTGGCCAAGTGTTGAACTAGCACTGGGATGCTGGAGTTGCAGGAGGGATGCTGGCACGACCTGTGGAAAAACCACTTTCCTGATCTTTTGTGAGGCAAGAATTATGATTCAGAGGATGCTTGAGGTGTGTGAATGTAGAGGCTGATGAGAGGAATGTGAGAAGAAATCAAGCTGTTATCTCTTTCATTTCCCCCCCCAGCTTATTATATTTTAACTAGACACATTTAAAAAGTCTTTAAAAAATCAGTTATGGGTATTATGAAAAGATCCAGAGGAACAATACACCAGTGAAATTAGCTGCAATCTCTTGTGCTTCCCAATTGTGTAATGGTTTCTTTTGGATGGGACCTTAAAGCTCAGCCAATTCCAACCTCTCTGCCATGGGCTCTGTTTGCTTAAGACCTTATTCAACTTGGCCTTGAATGCCTTCAGAGAGGGGGCAGCCATAACCTCCCTGGGCAACCTGTGCCAGGGTCTCACCACCCCAACTTTACATAATTGCTTTCTAATATCCATTCTAAATCTCCTCTCCTGCGGATTCAATCCATTCCCTTTTGTCCTTTCACAACAAGCCATTATAAAAAGTCCCTCTTCAGGTACTGGAAGGCTGCTCTAGCATCACCCTGGAGCCTTCTCTTCTCCAGGCTGAACAGCCCCAACTTTCTCAGCCTGTCCCCATAGGGGAGGTTCTGCATCCCTCTAATGATCTTCATGGCCACCTCTGGACCTGCTGTAGCAGCTCCATGTCTTTTCTTGTGCTAGGGACATCAGATCTGGATGCAGTACTCCAGGTGGGGTCTCAGAAGAGCAGAGTTGAAGGGGAGGAGGTAACTCCCTCTCTGGAGTACAGTTAGCAAGGTGCAGTTTATTAGAATACCTATTGTCCAGGAAAGGTACCTCAGGCCAGCACCAGGTGTAGTGGGTCTGTGTTCTGCTCCCAGCAGGCTACATATGTTAGGTGTGAAGCACTGAAGGCTTCCTTCACCAGCTGGCTGATGGTATTTTTATGTAGTACAGGATCAAGGTAAGGCCTTGGCTTTGGAAAATGTGGGTTTGTGTTTTTTTTTCTTGTTCAGAATAATGGATTTGACACTTTGTGATGGGAATATGGGAAAATGCACTCTGCAGTGGTTTTTCTGTCAAGTTCTGTTAATGCTGTTCCTTTTCTTCAGCTTCTTCATCTCGTAGCTATTCTTTGAAGCCTGCACAAACTTTGCTGTGTGCAAGCAAAGTGAAAAAGGAGGCATCTTGTTTTTATCTGAAACCTGTGTAATTATGGACAGCACCTCTACAGCTGAGGTTCAAAGGCAGTAGGGCAGAGAAAAAAACCCAGAAAACTACTTTGCTCTTCTCTTTATTCAATTAAATTGTTTTTATATTAGTCAGAATACTTTATTGTGGAGACTTAGTGCTACACTTGATGTGCTGACACTGATTGTGATTTGCCAAGCTCATTTTTCTGCTCTGTCGTTGCTCAAAGACATATTTCTGTCAGATTTTGCTCCAGTAGTAAAGGTAGAGGTAGAAACAAAGCCTGTCACATCCCTTGCCCCAAAGGGCATCGAGTGGGTATGGATCTAAAATCTCAAATGCATAGCAACCAGCCTGTGCAATGGGCAAAGCTCCAAGTTGCTTTGCTGAGGTGTAGGATGGGAAATAGGTGCTTTGGTTGGCTCACTTGCAGCCATACCACACAGCTCCTGGGACTGCTCATTTCACCTGAAAGGGTTCCTGTGTCAGAGAATCATAGAATCAAGCAGGTTGGAAGAAACTTCCAAGCTCATCCAGTCCAACCTAGCACCCAGCCCTGTTCAGTCAACCAGACCATGGCACTAAGTGTCACATCCAGGCTTTGCTTGAACATCTCCAGGGACGGCGACTCCAGCAACTCCCTGGGCAGCCCATTCCAATGCCAATCACTCTCTCTGCCAACAACTTCCTCCTAACATCCAGCCTAGACCTGCCCTGGCACAGCTTGAGGCTGTATCCCCTTGTTCTGTTGCTGGTTGCCTGGGAGAAGAGACCAACCTCACCTGGCTACAGCCTCCCTTCAGGTAGTTGTAGACAGCAATGAGCTCTGCCCTGAGCCTCCTCTTCTGCAGGCTGCACACCCCCAGCTCCCTCAGCCTCTCCTCATAGGGTTTGTGTTCCAGGCCCCTCACCAGCTTTGTTGCCCTTCTCTGGACACCTCCAAGCACCTCAACATCTCTCTTGAATGGAGGAGCCCAGAACTGGACACAGCACAGTCATAGAATACTAGGGATATGAAGGGACTTCCAGAGATCGTTGAGTCCAACAACCCTGCAAAGCAGGATCAGTTAGGGCAACTCACACAGGAATGCATCCAGGTGGATATGGAAGTTCTCTGGAGAAGGAGACTGCACAACCTTTCTGGGCATCCTGCTTCAGTGCCCCAGCACCATGAATCGGAGCATCTCAATGAAGTGTTAATACCCAGCCCTTACATTAGCTATGCAGTGGGTATGTTTTCAGACCTAATTAGTAAATTAGCTAGTACCAGTTTACAATTACCCTTAATAAGCCTGGGTTAGGAGTGATCAGTAAAAGTAACTTCTGTCTTTCGCAGCTCATCGGCTTGAGCTAATTTAGTGACAAAGGCTGATGTTGCAATCAGGGAAAGGACTCCCACTGGCTTCAGTGGGACCTGGACTGGAACCAGAATGAAGTGCTTGCCCTGAGTCCAAATAGCTGACATTGCCACTGACTCATCATGTGAAGCCCTTCAGTGCATTGCAGAATCATTTTATTTGGATTTGATTAAACATAAAAGCATTTTGCAAGGCTTTCCAGCTATGGAAAACAAAGTCATTTACATAAGAGCTAAGCAACCACATAGCTATCCTCTTTTACCCTGCTTAGCAGGCTTCATCATGCAAATATTTAGACATGCTCTGTGCTTGGGATTGCTCCCCTGGCATATTTGCTTGTCTGGCATCAGGTACATAGGTGCTTGCAGGAGGACATCTGCTCCTGGTACATCCATTTACACAGAGTCACAGAACTTATCAGGTTGGAAAGGACCTGTGAGATCATCAAGTCCAACCTATCACCCAACACCATCTAATCAACTAAAGCACGGCACTAAGTGCTACTTCCAGTCTCTTGTTAACCACTCCCAGAGATGGTGACTCCACAGCCTCCCAGCCCATTCCAATGCCAGTCACATTCTGAGAGCAATTTTTTCTTAACATCCAGCCTAAACCTCCCCTGTGCAGCTTGAGAGTGTGTTCCCTTGTTCTGTCACTGGTTGCCTGGGAGAAGAGACCAACCCCACCTGGCCATGACCTTCTTTTAGGCAGTTGTAGGGAGCAATAAGGTCTCCCCTGAGCCTCCTCTCCTCCAGGCTGAACACCCCCAGCCTTTATCGTATCCTGCTTTGCTGGTGGACTGCAAGCTCTGAAGGGCAGGAAATGTAACTGTACATCACACTTAGCAGGAGACATGCTGCAAAGAAATGCTGCTGTGTATATCACAGAAACATAGACTGGAGTGGGTTGGAAGGGACCTTTAAAGGTCAGCTAGTTCAACTCCCCTGCAGTGAGCAGGGACATCTCCAACGAGATTAGATTGGTCAGGGCCCCATCCAACCTGACCTGGAAGGTTTCCAGGGATGGGGCATCTACCACCTCTCTGGACAACTTCTACCCTCATCATAAAAAGGTTTCTTTCTTAGCTTTAGTTTAAATCTCCTCTCTTTTAGTTTAAAACCATCACCTTTTATGCTATTGCAACAGATCCTGCTAAATATACATGTATTTATACCTTTTAAGGGGGAAATATGCTGCTTGCCTGTATTCCAAGGTTAACTTTGTCAGCTGCTAAAAATGTGCCTTTGATTATTAACACCTTTTATCAATCCAACGAACAATAGAAACAGCAACTCTTGCTCCAAGCCCCAGCCACATCTTGCAGTCATTTTTCAATGCCCCATATTAAAAATAATACTCAAACCTCTCCAAAATGTCCCAGGGTAAGCAAAAATGCTTTCCCCTCCCCCTCCCCCTTCCTTCTATTATTATTAGTTGTGACAAACCTGATTGTGTGCTGGCCATTGTTAAAGGCTTCTCTATCTGTCTCCAAACGCAGTGAGAGACAAAGAATTTTTAATGGATTTAATTAAAACTTTATGTGTGTTTTTTATGGTGTTCACCTCCAGCTGCTGTGCCATTCTTCTCTGCTGAATGAAGTTTCCTCTAATGCATAATGATGTGTTTTATTTGAGGGATGTTTAAACCCCCTTCCTTGTAGCCCTGAGGTAGTTTCCAAGGTATGACACAGTGGTGAGGCATTTAAAAGCAGGTCTCTGAAGCTGAAGTGAGTTAAATGCTTATGCGTGAGTGCATAAATATGGATTGATATTTCTTTTCCCCCAGAAACAGTCCTCATGGGCTGGTTTTTATGAGCCATGCTGCTGAGAATTTGTCTGTGCAAGGGGCACATTGACATAAAAGGGTCTTGTTATTGATTGTTTTCTAGGGTGTTAGGGGTTGGAAGGGACCTCTGGAGATCTTTCAGTCCAACCCTGCTGCCAGAGTAGTACCATACAATCTAGCACAGGTCACACAGGAACACATCCAGACAGGGCTGGGAAGTCTCCAGAGAAGGAGACTCTGCAGCCTCTCTGGGCAGCCTGTGCCAGTGCTCTGGGGCCCTTACAGGAAAGAAGTTCTTCCTTATGTCGAAGTGGAACTTGCTGTGCTGTGATTTCCATCCATCGCTCCTTGTCCTACCCCAGGGCACAAGTGAGCAGAGCCTGTCCCTGTCCCTTCCTGATCCCCACCCCTCAGCTGTTGATAGACATTGCTCAGATCCCCTCTAAGCCTTCTCCTCTCCGGACTAAGCAGCCCCAAGGCTCTCAGCCTTTCCTCATCAGACAGTGCTGCAGTCCCTTCAGCATCCTTGTAGCCCTCCCTTGGACTCTCTCCAGTAGATCCCTGTCCCTCCTGAAGAGGGGAGCCCAGAACTGGATGCAGTATTCCAAGTGAGGCCTCACTAGGGCAGAATAGAGGGGCAGGAGAACCTCCCTCAACATGATGGACACTTCTTAATGCCCCCCAGGGTCCCATTGGCCTTCTTGGCCACAAGCACGCATTGCTGTCCCGTGGAAAACTTGTTGCTTGTGTGGGGAGTGGGAAATCAAACATCCTGCTCACTTTTCTGTCTGTCACCCAAAAGAGATGTCTCTACCAGGCACGAAGTCCTGATGTTGATGGGCATTCCTGGGTTTGCTGTAGAGGAGTGAATCATAGCATGCATATAGTCCTGATAGCAGCTCACAAGAACACTCAGATTGGAGAAGCCCCTCAGCAGCACCAAGTCCAGCCCATAACCTTCCTCTATGAGGTGCACCCTAAACCATATCCCCAAGCACCACATCCAGACAACTTTTAAACACATCTAGGGTGGGTGATTCCACCACCTCCCCGGGCAGCACATTCCAGTGCCTGCAGTGTTTCAGTGCTTTTGATGAGATGTGCTGAGACACTGCAGCCAGCTGGGTCATTCTCATGGCTGATTGGGGTTAGTGGCCTTCTAGTCCTTGCTGGTGAGGCATTTATACAGAGTGTCTCAAAAAGGCAGTGCCCTGGCTTGCTTTCCTGCAAGGGCTGTTCAGACAATATTTCTGCTGTCAAGAAGCAAAGTCTTGCTAAAAGAGGGGAGGCCTGGATTAGTTTCAAGCACTTGCCTTTCCAAATGTTGAGTTTGGGTGTGGCCAAACGAGTCCAGACCTGTGGTTTGTAGTTCTGTGGACACTGAGATCTCAGTTGTGCAAGGATCTTGAACAAGTTCCCCAGGGGAAGGAATGAATGAAGCAAGATGGCTTGGAACACAGGAACAGAACTTAGGAAGCACTCCCATCTCCACAGGGAGTGGCAAGGTCCCTGGAGAGGTCTCAGTAACGTAGCCTATGAACTTGCAGTGGTTTTGCAGAGACTGGAAAAACTTAGAGGGATGTTGCAAGGCGTCTTCATAAATTATTCCTCTTGCTCTAAAGGTTGTGGGGAACTGGGTAGGAAACTGGGTCCAAATCGGTGTGGGCCAGCTTCACCTTTTATATAATTGGCCAACTTGTTGAGGCAGGGAGAGCCCTTCAGATGGCTTCACTGGGAGGTGACTTAAAGGAGAGGCATTCCAGGAGCTGAGCTTTCAGTATGTCAGCTGGAGAACCAACAAATCAGTGCTCATTTGGAGATAGGGAGAGGGAGTTCAGATTTGGAGTCCACCTGTGGTGTTTACCAGTTTCCCACAGATGTGCCTATAGTAATAGCAAGAGTAAATCACCGTCTGTGGTGTTCCCCCACTGACAAGGAAAACAAAGGATCCAGGGGAGGGCAAATCATGAGCTAAATCAGAAACAGTCACAGAAGCACAGAAACAGCCAGGTCAGAAAAGCCCCTCAGGATCAGGAACCTAGAACCCTATTCTACAAGACTCACCCTGAACCATATCCCTAGGCACCACATCCTTAAACACATCCAGAGTGGGTGACTCCACCACCTCCCTGGGCAGCTCATTCCAGTCCCTGACCAAAAGTCTTTGGAGAAGATACTGAGAAGGACAACACTTGGTGGCATGAGAAAGAGCTGAAGAGATGCTCAAGCAGCATAAGCTGAAGAATAACTCCAGGGGACAGGAATGGAGAAGAAATCAAGATGAATAGAATTATGGAATTGCTTCAGCTGGAAAAGACCTCTAAGGTCATTAAGTCCAACTGCCAACCCAACACCACCATGCCCACTAAACCATGTCCTGAAGTGCTGTGTCTGCAGGTTTTTTGAACACCTCCAGAGAGGGGACATCCACAGTCTCCCTGGGCAACCTGAGAAGGACTAAGTCCTGGAACTGCAAGGGTGAAGTTTCAGCTGCTTATGCTCTTTTAATAAAGATTTTTTTTCCCTAATATCCAATCTGAACTTCCCCTAGCACAATTTCAGGTCATATCTTCTCATTCTGTCACTATGGAGAAGAGTCCAACCCCCACCTGGCTCCAGCCTCCTTTCAGAGAGTGATGAGTTCTCCTCTCAGCATCCCCTTCTCAGACTAAACAACCTCAGTCCCCTCAGCTGCTCCTCACCAGCCCTGTCCTCCAGACTCTTCGGCAGCTTCATTGCCCTTCTCTGGACACATTCCAGCGCCTCAACAACATTCAACGTTGTTGTTATAGTGAGGGGCCCAAAACTAAATCGATGATTTGAGATGCAGCCTCACCAGTCCAGGGGGACAATCACTTCCCTGGTCCTGCTGGCCACATTATTGCTGACTGGGGCCAGGATGCTGTTGGCAAAATGTGCTGTAGATATCCTTTGAGTGTTGCTGGCTTACAAGCACTGATTCTATCAGAATAGAATCTTCTAAAGATAGAAAATAATAGACTTGGAAAAAGAATGGACATTTCAGAAGTCTGCCAGCACTTTTTCTTTGTTTCTGGCTTCAGGCCAGGTTGTCCATCTGTTGAATGTGCTTAAATGCATAGATAGATATGTGTATTTATTTCTCTTCTTCTCAGAAGAAATTGGAGATTTGGCTCCTTTATCTTCCTTAAATGCTTGAAAATCCCCGGATCAAAGCCTACAGAATCTCTCCTGAGGAGAGATTTGAATGTGGATAATTAGGCAGGAAACTCTGAGCACTTCTATGTTTTAGCTTCATTTACTATTTAAGCAGAAGTTAAAATGAAATAAAAAGATGTATCATGTCTTATCTTGACAGGTGGCTTTTTTCTCTTTCTTTTGGGATCCAGTGTTCATGCTGTCTCCAAAGACATAATGAAAAATGTGATGTAGAATGGGTTTCACTCTTTCCTCCAGTAGTCTTTGGAACTGAAAAGTATTCTCTCTGAAAAGGAAAACTCTGCACAGAGCTCGCCAGCATTGTCAAACTGACAGACTTTGGGGTGACCTTTGCTAAGTCTGCATAAATATTGCTGGGGCTTTTGTGAGTTTTGAGTTTCTTTGGGGTCTTTTTTTCAGTTTAAAATATCCTCTCTCCTATCTGTGTCCGTGAGATACTCAAATCCTGCCTCCAGTTCTGGTGTCTCCAGCAGAAGGAGGACACAATGCTGTTGGAGCAAGTCCAGAGGAGGGCCACAAAGATGAACCAGGGGCTGGAGCAGCTCTGCTATAAGGGTAGGCTGAGGGAGCTGGGAGTGTTCAGCCTGGAGAAGAGAAGGCTCCAGGGGGATGTCAGAGCTGCTTGCCAATACCTGACGGGATCCTACAGGAAGGCTGCAGAGGGACTTCTGCTGAGGGCGTCTAGAGACAGGACAAGGAGGAATGGTTTGAAGCTGAGGCAGAGCAGGGTTAGACTGGAGCTCCCTCCAGAGAGGGAGCAGCCACAGCCTCCCTGGGCAACCTGTGCCAGTGTCTCACCACCCTCACTGCACAGAACCGTTTCCTAACATCTACTTTGCGTCTCCTCTCTGCCAGTTCAAACCCATTCCTGCTTGTCCTGTCATTACCAGACCTTGTCAATAGTCCCTCCCCAGCCTTCCTGTAGCCCCTTCAGATACTGGAAGGCCACTCCAAGGTCTCCTCAAAGCCTTCTCCTCTCCAGGCTGAAAAGCCCCAGCTCTTGTAGCCTGTTCTCATAGCAGAGCTGCTGCAGCCCTCTGAGCATCTTGGTGGCCTTCTCTGGACTGGCTCCAACAGTTCCATGTCCTTCTGGAGCTGGGGGCTCTAGAACTGCACCCAGGACTCCAGGTGGTGTCTGAGGAGAGCAAAGCAAAGAGGCAGAATCCCCTCCCTTGCCCTGCTGCCCACACTGCTCTTGCTGCAGCCCAGCACAGGGTTGCTGTCTGGGCTGCACTCACACTGCAGGCTCCTGTTGAGCATTTCCTCACCCCAGACCCCCAGGGCCTTTTCCTCAGGGCTGCTCTCAGCCATTCACAATCTAGCCTGGAGTTGTGCTTGGGATTTCACCCACCCAGGTGCAGGACCTTAAACTTGGCCTTGTTGAATGTCTTGAGGTTAGCCTGGGCACAGCTCTGCAGCCTGTCCAGATCCCTCTGGATGGATCCCTGCCCTCTAGCAAGTCGACTGGGCCACACAGCTTGGTGCCATCTGCAAACCTGCTGAGGGATTGCTCTGTCCATGTCACTGACAAAGCTGTTAAACAGCACTGGTCCCACCACTGATTTCTCTTCACGCTTCCTCCCAGTGCTTTGCTGATTCATCTCAGTGCCACCATTTACAGCATGGGCTAATGAAAATAAACCAAGGCAGTGTATGTAAGATGATGAAAGTGCTGCTCATTCTGCAGCCTGGGGCTGACTCAGGAACTGCTGCTCTCTTAGCCTTGCTGCTGGCATCTCCTGCTTTACTGAGGTAACCTTCCACGGGCTCCATGTCATTAGCTGGTGGTGTGTGCTGCAGTTGTTATAAATATGCTGGTTTGGGTCAGGATTCCAAACAACAACAACAGAAAAATCCCCGAAGCAGTCTGTCTGATGTGTTGTAAAGGCAGTGTGCTGTCTGCACTGTGTCATTTTCCTTCCCCTTGTAGTGGAGTACTGTACAATTAGGGGCTGATGTCAGCCTGTACAATTTTTGGTGTGAGATTTTGGGCTCACCAGAATTCCATGCCCCATAACAAAGCTGGCAGACGTCTCCTCTGGCAGCAGCTGCTTGCCATGTGATTTAAAACTTCCTGTCACTATAATTGATGTGTTTTTATTCTTTCCACTTCCTGAAGCCTGATCAGAATTAAAATTGCTGTTGGAATTTCCTGTCAAAGCAACTCATTTATTCGCCCGGCACAGCACTGACACTACTTTGATTGGACATTGCCTTCAGCGATTCTCGGGCCCAGAGATTGCTGTGAATTATGCTCCTTGCCCAGGTTTGACTTCCCTGCCTGCCACATCTGCAAATATATACAGATTGTCCATCATGTGGTAACCTTGTCCTAATGAAAACTCCACATGTAAAATGTTAATGATTTGAATATCAAACTCGGCCACCTGCTGGGGCTCTGCCTTTTGTGTTTATTTAGGAAACCCCCCAGAGTTTTCCAACTGATTGTCTCAGGGAACTTTCCTGTCACCTACCAACGAGAGCTCTGCTGTATTTCTCCACTACAGAGAATTTACACCTCCTTTTTCAGCTTTCTTTTTTAAAAAAAGCCAAGGTTTGTGTAGGGTTTTTCTTTAATTTTCTGTTTCACTGTGCTGTCTGCTTCAGTATGCTGTCTGCATTCCTTCCCAGAGGTGGCTGCATTGCACTGTCATGTGGCAGCCCTCAGAGAGGTTTGGTCAGTGCTTTGCCATCATTCAGGCTGAAAGATGCTGGATAGATTCAGGCTGAAAGATGCTGGATAGATTCAGGCTGAAAGATGCTGGATAGATTCAGGCTGAAAGATGCTGTGTGGATTCAGGATGAAAGATGCTGGATAGATTCAGGCTGAGAGATGTTGGATAGATTCAGGCTGAGAGATGCTGTATGTATTCAGGCTGAAAGATGCAGCATGGATTCAGGCTGAGAGATGCTGGGTAGATTCAGGTTGAAAGATGCTGGATAGGTGCAAGTTGTTGTTACTTGCAGTGTGAGTGAGTGCAATCTGGTGGTTAATAAGCTGCTAAATTCACTGCTGGATGAATCATTCAGTTGCCCCAGTTGTAACTCTGTTTTCCTGCTTAGAGAATTGCAGGTTATTTTGGGAAGCTGAATAATGGATAAGCATTGGATTGTTCTGCAGTTCTAGCTGACACAAAGTCACTGTCACCTCGGTGCAGAAGAGATATAATAACACTTACTTAACTGCCTTTGTAAAGTGTTTTGATAACCCAGGCTGAGAAGTGCTTCCAACTCTGTGAGGCATTGCTATGCTGTTACTATTAAGGACAATATACTGGTTTTAAAGTTCCAACCTGCTTTATTTTGAAGGATGTAGTGGCAGTCTGAATATTCTATGTGCAGTCTCCTTTCCTTGGCCAAACTGGGTGCCAAGTACTCCTCCAATATGTTAAGGAAATGACCTTGAATATTTTGCCTGGTGGTTGTGGTAGGAGGTCATAAAGCCTGCTGAGGTGATTTGCATTCTACTGGCAGCTAGTGAAAACAGCTCCCACTAGACTCTGGTTGGTGGTGTTAAGTAATGTTGAGTAATTATATCGTCTGCCATTTCTCCTACATTAAAAACAAAACAAAAGGAGGATTTTTAGTCTTTTTCTTTCCAAATAGTTGCTCTAAGAATATGTTTGCCTTATAGTCATGACATTCATTGTGTTGTATTAGAAACAGGGTGGGCAGCAGCGATCTTGGAGGTCTCTTCCAACCTGGTTGATTCTGTGATTCTATGACAGGGAGGTGATCATCCCCCTGTACTCAGCACTGCTGAGACCACTTCTCGAGCACTGTGTTCAGTTGTCCTACTACAAGAAGGACATTGAGGGGCTGGAGTGTGTGCAGAGAAGGGCAGCGAAGCTGGTGAAGGGCCTGGAGCACCTGGGCTACAAGGAGGGGCTGAGGGAACTGGGGGACTTCAGGCTGGAGAAGAGAAGGCTGAGGAGAGACCTCATTGCTCTCTATAACTACCTGAAGGGAGGTTGAAGTGAGAAGGAGCCCAGCCTCTTCTCCTTGGTGGCAAGAAACAGGACTAGAGGAAATTATTCCAAGCTGTGCCAGGGGAGGTTCAGGCTGGATGCTAAGAAATATTTCCTCACAGAGAAGGTTCTCAAACGTTGGAATTGTCTGCCCAGGGCAGTGCCGGAGTTGCCATCCCTGGAAGTGTTTAAGCAGCCTGTGGACCTGGCACTCAGGGCCATGGTTTAGGATTGACCCTAAACTGGGTCGAGGGTTGGACTGGAAGATCTTTGAGGTCTCTTCCAAACGAATGCTTTCTGTGACTCTGTTTTCTTTGTGGTCAGGAACTTGGACTTTTCGCTTAACACAGAGCCAAGTAAGCATCACAGAGTCATTGAGGCTGGAAAAGCCTCATGCCCCCTTCAAGCCTCTGCAGTGCTTTCAGGAGCAGAACAGTGTCCCTGGGCTTTCCAGCTGCAGAAGTGGTATACAGATGTTTAATGAAGCTGGAGCAACATGGTTACAAAGTGGGAGGTGTGGAATGGAGTGGATACAGGGGAACAGAGATGGCCAGTGGGGAAGGAAAGGAATTACCTTGCTGTGAAGACCAGCACCTGTCTCCATCCTGCAGACAAAATGCCAGGTCTGCTCTGCATTCCTCTGTGCATCTAGAGAAACCTGGTGTGCAGGAGGAAATGATGAATGAGGAGTCTGAAAGAAGATGCCAAAAAGAAAGTTACAAAGTGAGCAGGAAAAGTGTCCAGCTGGGAGGCAGGAGCATTGACAGGACTGTGAGGTTTCACTGCCCAAGTGATACAGAAAGCAAAAGTAAAGTCTCGCTTGGAAAATAAATAAATGGGTCCTAGTCTGAGGGTCAGGACAAGGCTAATGAGTGCTAATGGCTCATTTCAGTGCAGGATGTAAGGGAGACTCAAGCTGTTTAAAGGTTGGTCTTTTGGGCAGGGCTGGATAGATGAAACCTCTCACTAAAGGAAGGTTTGCAGAGGTACGTCATGAGATGTGGCAGCAGGAGCTCCTCTGGCCAGTCCTTAGCAGCAGAGACAGAACCAGGATGGCTGATCAAAGCAGAGGGAGCCCTCACATTTCAAGGGTTTCTGCAGCTCAATCGCCCTGCACAGGCATCAGTTTCTGTTTGGGAAGCTATAGAGATGAAGGAATGCATTTTGCCATGTTCAGCAAAAGAGGCTCAAAGCAAGTCTCAGCTCTGGGTCAGACTCCTGTCTGTCCTGCATGGCAAGCGGGAAGCACGGACAGACTTCTGAGGAGAAGAGAAAGGGTAGCCAAAGCCAGTTCAGTTCTCCTGATGTGGGTTCTGTGTGTTTTATTTTCAGGAGAGAAGCCAGGGTAAGGAGTGAAGTTTAACCAAAAAAAAAACCCACCCCAACCCCCAAACAAATCCACTTGGTATGCTGCTGCTTCAGCTGCCACGTCAGCCCAGCTGGAGATGCCCAGCGCCGGACCCAGCCAAACCAACAGTGCTGAAGGCTCCAGGAAAGGCATAACGCTGACACAACAGTAACTGAGTTCCCAACTGATTTCAATCACCAGATAAATATCAGTTTTATCCCTAAATGATATTCTCAAGCAATTGTCCAATGCCCAGTTGGGCTGGATTGGTGTTCCTCTGGAGCTAGCTCAGGCCGACTTTAAGTGCACGGCCAAGAGCAGCCTTGTGTGCTGGAGCCTGCAATGCCGGTAGGCAGGCTGTAGCCCAGAGGACAGACTGCCTCGTGTGTTTGGCCTGCTGCACCAGGGGACTTGTTTGCTGCAGTTACAGTGTTAAAGCTGTAATTACAGCCAGTGAACCGCAGATGGGCCGCAGCCATGGGGTTAGAGCAGGGTGTCGCTGCACCACAAACCACCCCCACGGTAGGTTGTAGGTTCGAAAGGTCAGTTTGTTTGATCAGCCTGCAGACTTCTAAGTAATCATCACCATCAGGTATTTAACATCTCAACCTGTTTAACGCAGTTCCCTTGTTTTCGTTTTTGTTTCTTTCTGGTTCAGAAGAAAGAGCAAAGCTTGCCCAGCAGTCACTACTCAGAGTGAATCACAGAATGGTTGGAAGATAGAGTCCAACCTCTCTACCAGAGCAGGATCACCTAAGGCAGATAACATAGGAACATGTTCAGGTGGGCCTTTAAACTCTCCAGAGAAAGAGAAAGTAGGGCATCTCTGCCCATGGCAGGGAAGTTGGAACTAGATGATCCTTGTGGTCCCTTCCAACCCTGACTGGTTCTATGAATTCACCACCTCTCTGCCAGCCTGCTCCAGTGCTCTGCCACCCTGAAAGTAAGGAAGTTCCTTCTTATGTTTACATGGAACCTCCTATGTTCAAGTTTGTGCTGTTTACCTCTTGTCCTGTCACTGGGCACTATGGAAAAGAATCTGGCTCCATTTTCCTGCCACCTCCCACCTTAGATATTTCTAATCATTAATAAGGTTCTCCCCACAGCCTCCTCTTCTTCTCTAAGCTGAACAGCCCCAGCTCTCAGCCTTTCCTCCTATGAAGGATGCTACAAACAACCATCTCAGTAGCCCCATGCTGGACTTTCTCCAGTAGTTCTTTGTCCTTTCTGAGCTGGACACAACACTCCATGTGAGGTCTCTCTGGCACAGAGCAAAGGGGGAAGAAAACCTCCTTCAACCTACTGACCACAGTCCTCTTAGTGCACCCCAAGACGCCCTTGACCAGCTTGAGTGCAGGTGGAACTCCATTTTTATGCTGCATTCTGTGATGTGGTGGTTAGATAGATGTAAGCTGCAATGCTGAGCTGCCCTCCTCGGTAAATAATGGTGTAGGTGCTGTGTACTTGAGTGGAGATTGAAAAATCACAGCAGAAAACAGGGACTGGGGTACAGGGAAGAGCAAAAATAACCTCTTTGTGATGGTGCAAGTGCAGCATATTTGGGGCTGGTTTTCAAACATGCTTTTTGTAACGGTGAGGCAGGTTTGGGGGTGGTGGTGGTGCTGTCAGTGACACGTATGGCAACGGGCTGAAGGTGAACACAGACCTTCTGCTAGCAGGCAGAGGTGTCAAGCCTTGATTAGAAGTGACTGAGGGAAAAATGTCAAAATTCATCTTCTTTTTGCTGCCTGTGCTTGATGGACAAAACTTCATATTGAACCTAACCGAGATGATAGCTGATATTGGCTTTCCATTTGAGCAGTGAACTTAACCCTTGGGGGTTTATTTTTTTCTGATTAAACAGGACTGTAATGGCTCCCATGTAGGAAAACAGAGGTAATATTAAACTGAAATATGTCTGCCTGGGGATCCATTCATTTCCCCCCACATAGCCAGCTTCTATTTATATACCAATGTCTGGATGTTTATATATATTTAAATGCCCCATTTGCTACACTGGTTTTAGCTTCTTGTTAGCATCACTTCTTGTTAGCCTGATGTTCTACAGCACAGGGCAGCTGGAAAAGCGAAACATGTGGTGCAGAATTTATGCAGTGTCTTTACTTTCTTTCATTAAGGGAGCTAACAATAATAGGTGCATATTCTAAGCTGGCAGTGTGAAGCAGTCTGTTACAGCCACGTCTGACAGCCCTGCTGTTTACAGACATATTTTAGACCTGGGGAAACTGCAGCTTGGCCTTTTTTTTTTTTTGGATCAAGGTGACATTTTTCAAACGTAATATTTATGCCTCTTCTTCTTCCACACAGAGGAAGCTTAGTCATCAAAAAAAAAATATGATAGGTTTTAAATCCACTTGTCTCCTTTTGCAGTAAGAAAGGATTTCCAATTATTTCCCCCAGCAAAATGCCTAAGTCAGCATGTTCTGTGTTCCAAGCCTTCTATTAATTGATGAGGGGAAAATTTCTCACCTCATGCTAACAATGAGCTATCTTATTTTCACGTGGCTGAAACCTTCTCAGTGGGTATATACAACCCTCCCTTGTTGCCCTTAGCATATTCTTTTGGGCTGTGCCTTACTCTCATTTTCTGTGTGCTGCCTGTGTGTTGCCCTCATTTTCTCTGTGTTACCCTCATTTTCTGTTACACTGATTTTCTGTGTTACCCTTATTCTCTGTGTGTTACCCTCATTTTCTGTCTGCTGCCTGTGTGTTACTCTCATTCTCTGTGTGTTACCCTTATTCTCTGTGTGCTGCCTGTGTGTTACCCTTATTCTCAGTGTGTTACCCTCATTTTCTGTGTGCTACCCTCATTTTCTGTGTGCTACCTGTGTGTTACCCTCATTCTCTGTGTGTTACCCTCATTTTCTGTGTGCTGCCTGTGTGTTACCCTCATTCTCTGTGTATTACCTTCATTTTCTATGTGCTACCTCTGTGTTACCCTCATTTTCTGTCTGCTGCCTGTGTGTTACCCTCATTCTCTGTATGTTACCCTCATTTTCTATGTGCTGCCTGTGTGTTGGTCTCGTTTTCTGTGTGTTACCCTCATTTTCTGTGTGCTGCCTGTATGTTACCCTCATTTTCTGTCTGCTGCCTTTGCTAGCATGAGCATGTGTTGTTTCCAGGGGGCTTGTGGAGTCTCCCTCTCTGGAGATATTCAAGACCCACCTGGATGTGTTCCTGTGTGATCTGGTCTAGGTGATCCTGCTCTGGCAAGTAAGTTGGACTGGACGATCTTCCAAGGTCCCTTCCAGCCCCTAGCCTTCTGTGGTACTCCTGTCTTTCCAGAGGAATATCCTTGCCTGATCTGTCTGAACTGGGATCTTTGTGGTCCTCAGAGACAGCTGAAAATACAAAATCTTTCCTTGCATACACGCCCCCCCCCCCGTGGAGATCATGTGTTAATGAGCTCCAAAGTCTAATTGTGCTTTATGAGAAGTGAATGTATATGTGGCTTGAAAAGACATCTGCCATTAAACAAATAGGGAATTAGTCCATCTGGATGTGCTGCCCATGAACAACTCCACCTCCCACACAGTGCTATCTTGTTGTGGAATACATCATGGAGGAGATACTGAGGAACATAAATGCCAGTCTGGATCAAGTCTCAGCACTTTTATTTTCAACAACACCCAGAATGCTGCATTTCAGAGAAAGGTTTCAGCAGCTCACAGCAGGCAGAGGTGGATAATTCCTCCCTCTTTTCATCACGCTCAGAAAAGATCTCCCTCAGTAAACTGAGATTGCTTTAAATCCAAAGCATAAGGTTTCATTTTTTGTTCCCATACTCTTCCTTTTAGCATTAACCATTGCGACCCTGGACACTACTACTGTTTCACTACATTGCTACGCTCTTGTAATACCAGAACCCCAGCAACATCCTGCCATAATGAGCTCCAAGGTCCAATTACACCTTATCTGAAAGAAGTATTTCCCCATTCAGGTCTGAATTTGCTGCTGCTCCATTGCACAGGCTCTTCTCTCATACAGCGTGGCAGGAATTTCAAGCTGCAGCTTAGCAGCTCTGTGTCGTAGTCACACCAGTAGCAGTTGCTGTCTCTAACTACCTGAAGGGACATTGGGGAGAGGCTGCTGCTGGGCTCTTCTCACAGCTTCTGGAGACAGAACAAGGGGGAATGGCCTCAAACTGAGGCTGGGGAGGTTTAGATTAGACATTAGGAAAACATTTTTTCACAGAGAGAGTGGTCAGGGACTGGAATGAGCTGCCCAGGGACGTGCTGGAGTGACATGGATGTATTTTAAGGGTCGTGGTGCTTAGGGGTATGGTTTAGGGTGACTCTTGTAGAGTAGGGTTCTAGGTTGGACTTGATCCTGAGGGGCTTTTTCAACCTGGATGTTTCTGTGATTCTGAAATGTGCCCTCAGCATCAGCTGGCACTCCAAATATCACAAACTTGTCTCATATTCACCAGTGGATCAAGTCCATGTAGATAAAAATAGAAAAAGACAAACCCCAACACTTGTCAGAAGAGAGTAAGAATGGTGGTACCCAACAAGGAATATTCACCAGGCTAGTGGCAATCTCCTAATGTTTTGCTGGGTGCCCCTGGAGAAGAGTTGAAGGGATGCCAAGTCAATCACTTTTTGGGCCAGCCCCTCTGAAGACTCCAGCTGCAGCCTGATCACTGAACACAGCTTCTGTCTTACCCAGCTTACTGTGAAGTGCCTCATTTGTGTCACTTGCCAGGCTTGCCTGTGTAGCCAGGGACATCTCTAGAGACCAACAATATAAGAATCAAAGGTGGTAAGAGATGCTTTCAGGTGAACCTGTTTCAGCCTCTTGAGCACACAGAGAGCACAGATTGCTTGCTTAAACTGAACTCAATTTATGTAGGAGCAGACTCAGCCTGTATCAGCAGGCATCAAGTGTACAGAACACGTCAGTGGTCACTGACCCACCAACACAGTCCTCAAATACACACTGGCTTGATGCACAGCAGGCAAGGTGTTGAAAGGCTACTTTGGGAAAGAGAAGGAACACATCCATGCAGCTGACTGCTTAGTAATCAGCTTCTAGTGGTCAGGATTTTTCTCTTCTATATCTAGATGATGGAAGTGATTCTAGGCAGCCTCCTGGTTGCTTCCTGTTTGATACAACTGCAGGCTGCAGCAACGTTTCTCTTTTGCTGTGCTGAAATTTCATCAGGAGATCACAGGGCAGAAATAACCCAGAAATAACCCCATGCCTTTCAGACAGTTAGTAACACCTCATTCTGAATCAATTCCAGGTGTGTTTGATGATGAGCTGATGTGATCATTAGATTTCTCCTCTACATTGCTGTGAGTTTTCAAGTCCTAAAAGGGAATTTGTTACTATGCCTGTTCCAGAATTTTGCACAGTGACTACCCAAAGAGGTTACTTGGACAAAGATGTTACTTGAGCACATTTGGTTAACAGTAAAAGGTAGAAATGAAGAATGAGCTTCTCGTTTTTAGGTGGTTCAGGCAATCCATTGATTAGAACGGAAAAGGTCTAAGTATGCTGACAGGTTGGTGGATGGTCAGGTGCTGGAATAGGCTGCCCAAGGAGATGGTGGAGTTGCTAGTGCTGGAGGTGGAACTTGGTCTAGTGGCCATGGTGGTGGTGAGATGATGGTTGGAGTCAATGACCTTAGACATCTTTTCCAACTGAAACAATTCTCTGATAGAATCACAGAGTGGTTTAGGTTGGAAGGGACCTCAAAGCTCAGCCAATTCCAATGCTAGGACTTGGCCAGATTTAGAGACACTTAAAACATGTGCAATGAGCACTCTGAGCTTTACCTTTGTAAATTCAGACTGATTGTAACCATCATATAAAAGGGGAATCTACAACTACCTGAAGAGACATTGTGGAGAGGCTGCTGCTGGGCTCTTCTCACAGGTAATTGGAGACAGAACAAGGGGAAATGGCCTCAAGCTGACACTGGGGAGGTTTAGATTGGGCATTAGGAAAAAGTTTTTTCACAGAGAGAGTGCTCAGGGGCTGGAATGAGCTGCCCGGGGAGGTGGTGGAGTCACCCAGCCTGGCTGTGTTTAAGGGTGGTTTGGATGTGGTGTTTAAGGCTATGGTTTCAGGTGAATCCTGTAGAGTAGACTTCTAGGTTGGACTTGGTGATTCTGCGGGGCTTTTCCAACCTGGATGTTGCCGTGATTCTGAGTCCTTAAGCATTCAACCCTGTAAGTGTCTGCTGGCTTAACTGCTGCCATTGGGATGCAGAGAGCTTTGCACGCTCTCCTGCAGTGATGGGCTCCAAGAGCCCAGCTCTCAGTAGGTTCCCATGGCCGAGAAGGAATTCAGGGCTGAAAGTTGTTTTCTGAGATGAATTGTAGTTGTTCCCAGCCAGAACCTGGCCTTATTTTCTGCCAGTAAAATAAAACCAGCTGAATTAGTTTCTGGATATGAATTCTTTCTGGCACATTAAAAATCTTTGCTGTGTCAAGCCAAATGTTCTTCTGAGCCCATTTTGGAGATACACCAGAGACAAAGGTACAAGAGATTAATGCTGTATCCCCTCCAGGTAGTTCTCTGTGAGATAATAGTAGTTGAAGTAATTTAGATCAACCCCAAGGCTCTTCTGAGCCATGAAACATGCACACTGGTTCCAAGGTTTGGGAAGGAAGGCATAAGGGTGAGTGAAAGGTGTAGGATCGTGGTTTAGGATCTGAGGCAGAGTTACTGCAGTTAGGGGGAGTCTTTTATTGATTTCAAATAGTTTTGAGTCAAGCCCTAAGGACGAAGGAAGTTTGACTGGCTGAATTAGAATACCAGAAGGACTTAGCCTGGTTTACAGGAGTACATTTCATCCCTCCTTTGCTGCGAGACAGAGCAGTGTGTGTGCAACATGCCCTTCTCTGAAAACCACCTCACCTGTCTTGCACTGATACTTCACAGAATCGTTACATTCTTTTGCACACAGTGAAGCATTTACACGAAGCAAGTTCTCACCCAGCTCCCCAGATAAAAGAGCTGAGCACTCTCCCCAGAGGTGCAATTGGTTGAGTGTAATCCTTTGTAAACACTGAAAAAGATAAACATGAAATTCTGCAGAGAACAGGATAAAGAGGAGTTTAGTTTCGTGCCATTAGAAAGAGTCAGGGTTTTGCAGAGGTAGTATTGATTTGTTTTCATCTAAACTAAAAATTACAGCTCCACAGAAGAGCCAGTTTGGCTTTCAGTGACCCCAGGGAATTGTCTCTTTCTCTGCAGAATAAAAGCCTGGAAGTCTCTTGCAATCTCTTCTGCAGACTCTGTAAGAGTTTGGTTATGTTCCTCTATCTGAAAGGAAAACAAACACACAAAATCAAGCTAAGTGAATGTATGCTGAAGAAACAGGTCACCACAGAAGTGTTTGGGTGTAAACAGGAACAGAACTGTTTCTACAATCTCTTTATCTTTTGCTGTAGTGCTGCTTTCAGCCTAATTGGAATATTTTACTGAGAGAAATGAAATCCTTAGCTGTGAGAAGAAAGAAGGAAAACAACAGTACCCTATATCACCATTCTTCTGCTGACAAACACAGCTAGTCAAAGGACAGATAAAAAGGGCACTCCTCGCACGCTGCTTGGCTCTCACTTCGGGCTGTGCCTTTTTTCTGGCAGTCTGCTCTCTGTTCCTGTCTCTGCCTTAACTCTCTAATCCACCTACCCCCTTTTTCCTCTGACCTCCTTGTCATCTTTTTGGCATCTCACCTCAGATCTCCAGATTTATCACCTGAGATATACGTGGGTTGATCTGGTTATTTCTGAAGGGAGAGAAAGAGGGAGGACAAAAGGGGTTTGGGTCAGGAGCCCTCCTGGGAGCTCGGATTGTTTCTGGGAGGGCTGTTGTGTTTCTGTATTACTTTTAATTTGTATATAACTGTGTCTATTTGTGTAGATATGCCTGTCTATTGTGCCAAGCTGTAAATATAGCTTCATTCTTTAACTTAGAATCATGGAATCAACCAGGTTGGAAGAGACCTTCAAGCTCATCCAGTCCAACCTAGCACCCAGCCCTATCCAGTCATCTAGACCATGACACTAAGTGCCTCATCCAGGCTTTTCTTAAACACCTCCAGGGACAGTGACTCCACCACCTCTCTGGGCAGCCCATTCCAATTCCAATCACTCTCTCTGTGAAGAACTTCCTCCTAACATCCACCCTATACTTCCCCAGGCACAAATTGAGGCTGTGTCCCCTTGTTCTATTGCTAGCTGAGTCTAATCTGGGTGATATTCTTAAGTGTGGGGAGCAGGTAACTCCCAAACCAGCACATCTTTAATATGAACAAAAGTATTTCATAGAATCAAGCAGGTTGGAAGAGACCTCCAAGCTCAGCCAGTCCAACCTAGCACCCAGCCGTGGCCAATCAACCAGACCATGGCACTAAGTGCCACATCCAGTCTTTCCTTGAACACCTCCAGGGACAGCGACTCCACCATCTCCCTGGGCAGCCCATTCCAGTGCCAATAGGAGGGCCCTTTTATTCTCTCTGGCAACAACTTCCTCCTAACATCCAGCCTACACCTGCCCTGGCACAACTTCAGAGTGTGTCACCTTCTTATGTTGCTGGTTGCTTGGGAGAAGAGATCAACCCCACCTGACTACAGCCTCCCTTCAGGTAGTTGTAGACAGCAATCAGGTCTGCCCTGAGCCTCCTCTTCTCCAGGCTAAACAATCCCAGCTCCTTCTACAATCTGTTTGTTTTTTTTGGTTTAAATAAGAACAAAGATATTTCTGCAATCTATTTCAATCTATTTAATTTTGGTGTAAATAAGAACAAAAGTATTCCTACAATCTGTTGTTTTAATGTTTGGTTTGGGTTTTGTTTTTTTTTTACATTTCCCCTTGATTCTGTGCTTCTAGTGAGGAGGTTTCTTTTCATAGTGTTAGAAGTGGCCTGTGCCTGTGCAAAGCTGTAGTTGGGCAATGAAGATGTGTCCCTCTGAAGGTAGTGGAGAGCTGTGATAAGGAAACAAATCTATCTGTACTAGTGAAATGCTGTAAATGGTTGCATAAGTTGAAAGGCATGGATGTGTCTCAGGCTGTTACCTGAGTACTGGTAGCTGCTTGTGAAACTGATGGGTTTAATCTTGCAGTACACTAATGAGTACTGATAGTTGCTTGTGAAACTGATGGTTGCATCTGGAATATTGTGTCCAGTTCTGGGCCACTCACTTCAAGAAGGAGCTCAGGGAACTGCTTGAAAGAGTCCAGCATGGAGTCAGAAAAATGCTGAGGACAGTGGAACATCTCCCTGCTGAGGACAGGCTGAGGGAGCTGGGGCTCTTGAGCTTGGAGAAGAGGAAGTTTGTAATGTACTGTAAAGGTGAATGCCAAGAGGGTGGAGCCAGGACAAGGGGCAAAGGGTGGAAGCTGAGGCATAGGAAGTTCCCTGGAAACACAAGGAGGATTTTTTTCCGTATGAGGGTGAACAGAACACAGGATCAGGCTGCCCAGGGGGGCTGTGGAGTCTCCCTCTCTGGAGATATTCAAGACCCATCTGAACACATTCCTGTGTGACCTGCTTTAGGTGATCCTGCTCTGGCAGGGGGGGCGTTGGACTGGATGAGCTTTGGAGATCCCTTCTAGTCACTGACACTCTGTGATTCTGTGATGGGTTTACTATTGCAGTACACTAATGACTACTGCTAGTTGCTGGTGAAACTGATGGGCTTGCTCTGGGAGCTGGGAGTATTCTTTCTCTGTTGTTAAATCTTTTTAACCCAAAGGAAGAATTCCCTGTATGTGACATTCAAGGCTGCTTAAGTATGCAAGTGGAATTCTTTTAACAGGAATGTACAGAATCAGTATATTTGGCAAGGGAAAACACCTTAAAGCAATCAGTGACATGAAACTGGATTCTGTGTACTGGGGTACTTAGAGCAGAAGCTTCCCACAACACTGGAGCTCCAGTTTAACTGTTTCTTGTGGTCTAGCACACAGCTTGGCATGTAGAGCTCATGCCTCTGAGATGGACTTTTCATGCTGGTGACAGACATCTCTTTGTAATGTACTCCATGCCAAATCAGCTAAATAGCAGTCTTCAGTTTTGTCAGCTCTCTGCTCCCCAGGCTAAATCATGCATTTGCAGAGAGACACCAAACTAGAGGACAGGAGAAACCGAACCACAAACATCTTGATAAGTATACAGACAGGCATCCTCCTGAGTCTCTGCTGGGCTAAAATGTTGAAGAATCTTGTACAACCAGAATTTACACCTCTGCCACTGTGTTTTTGTTGTTAATATGGGAACAACAGTGCTGAACCTCTCTGTCTGTGCCTTTAAAGTGTGAATGTCCTTGTGCTGAGCCTTGGTTGGTGACATCCCTCTTTTTGTAACACAGAAAATGCGGAAAGGCAGTGCTGGGACTTACCTGCCTCGAGCAACACCAGCTGGTGGCAGAAGCAGGTTTTGCCACCCATATCCACACCTTGAGTACTGTGTCCAGTTCTGGGCTTCTCAATTCAAGAGAGATGTTGAGGTGCTGCAACGTGTCCAGAGAAGGGCAACAAAGCTGGTGAAAGGCCTGGAACACAAACCCTATGAGGAGAGGCTGAGGGAGCTGGAAGTGTTTAGCCTGGAGAAGAGGAGGCTTAGGGCAGAGCTCATTGCTGTCTACAGCTACCTGAAGAGAGGCTGTAGCCAGGTGGGGGTTGGGCTCTTCTCCCAGACAACCAGCACCAGAACAAGGGGACACAGTCTCAAGTTGTGCTGGGGAAAGTATAGGCTGGATGTTAGGAGGAAGTTGTTGGCAGAGAGAGTGATTGGCATTGGAATGGGCTGCCCAGGTTGGTTGTAGAGTCACCATTCCTGGGGGTGCCTGGCTGGGGCACTTAGTGCCAGGGTCTGGTTGACTGGCTAGGGCTGGGTGCTAGGTTGGACTGGCTGAGCTTGGAGGTCTCTTCCAACCTGGTTGATTCAATGATTCTACTCTCAGCACGAGATAAAGGTATTTGCAGTACCCTGCAGGCAGTTCTCTAGGAAACTGCAAGGGAACAGCCAGTAGAGTGTGCTGCTCTCTTACAGTGAGAGCAAAGGCAAAAAAGAGCAGTTGGTGGTTGGTTTAAAACCTCCTGAATCTCTTCAGCATTCCTTGATGTAGATTTATTCTTGCCAGGTTAGAATTCCTGTTGCTTTGCCATCCTCCTTTCCAGGGTGGCACTCCACAGATTCAGCAGGCAAAAGGACTCTGAGTCGTGTAGAAGTCACTGGGAACCCTGAGCCAGAGGCAGAGTGTAGGAGAGCAACGAACTCAAGAGTTTCTCCTTTTTCTGTCAGCCTGAAGTTCCTATTCTGAAAGTTCAAAAAAGTGTTTACATTCCCCCTTTCCCAGCTGACCTTCCCAGTTATCCTCTGACCTTGTGTTAGGATCTCCAAACATCTGCAAAACCCTGGCAGCGTCAGGATTTGGAGGAGGGCTGGGGAGGAGGAACTGAGCTTGCACAGGATCTTTCATCGCCTTTTGCTTTGGTTATAGAGACTTGGCAGTATTTGCCTGCCAGAGCTTGCATAAGAACATTCAAAGTGCCAGAATTAATTGTTTCTGAAAGCCTCTGTGACACTGCTGCATTATCTTTTACAATATTGTTCTAAGGCTTTGGGGTTTTTTGTTTGCTTTGTCACAAATCACTTATTAGAAACAGCATTTCTCCACCTAGCCAAACTTCTCCCTGCCGGGAATGGAGCTGGTGCTGAGCATCCTTTGCAGCTGGTGGGTGCCACTCCTGGCTGGCTGATGAGCTGGCACCAGATGTATTGTGGCAGGATGAAAAGTGTGGTGCCTTGGCAAATGAACCCATACCTTCTACCACGAGCGCTGCTTTGGGGCTGGGAGTTCAAAAAGGAGGGGGGGGAACCCAACCAAACCGAGTCATGCCCCAGAATGGATGAAGCTTTGCTGTTCACTGGCATTTGAATCAGCCTCTGTCTTTAATGCAAAACCCAGCAGAGAACTTTGGAGTGGTTCTTGATCTTTTTCGAGTTGGGGCTCTTCAGCCTGGAGAGGGAAAAGCTTTGAGGAGACGTTGGAATGGCCTTCCAATATCTGAAGGGGGCTACAGGAGGGCTGGGGAGGTCTTGTAATGAGCGGAGGTAAAGGAATGGGTTTAAACTGGCAGAGGGGAGATGGAAACTGGATGTTAGAAAGAAGTTCTATACAGTGAGAGTGGTGAGACACTGGCACAGGTTACCAAGGGAGGTTGTGGAGCACAGAATCACCCAATGTGATCACCCAATCACATTGGGTGATTCTGTGCTCCACAAGCTCCCTGGAGGTGTTCAAGGCCAGGTTGGATGAGGCCTTGAGTGACCTGTTCTAGTGAGACGTGTCCCTGCCTATGGCGGGGGGTTGGAACTGGCTGAGCTTTGAGCTCCCTTCCAACCTAAACCATTCTATGATTCTATTTTCTGGTACAAATAAAGAAACTAAAAGCTGGTCCATACCCTCCAAGGCTCCACAGTGTCCACTTTACATTTTGGTTGTCCTCAGGCTGCTGTGCAATGAGAGAGGATCTCTCCAGATTGTTATTTCAGCTTTGCATCAAAAAAAAATTGTCAAGGACCTCACTGCTGTCTACAACTACCTGAAGGGAGGCTGTAGCCAGGTGGGGTTGGGCTCTTCTCCCAGGCAACCAGCAATAGAACAAGGGGACACAGCCTCAAGTTGTGCCAGGGCAGGTCTAGACTGGATGTTAGGAAGAAGTTGTTGTCAGAGAGAGTGATTTGCATTGGAATGGGCTGCCCAGGGAGGTGGTGGAGTCACTGTGCCTGGAGGTGTTGAAGCCAAGCCTGGCTGGGGCACTTAGTGCTATGGTCTAGATGACTGGATGGGGCTGGGTGCTAGGTTGGACTGGATGATCTTGGAGGTCTCTCCCAACCTGGTTGATTCAATGATTCTATGAGCACAGAATCACAGAATGTTAGAGGTTGGAAGAGATCTCCAAAGATCATCAAGTCCAACCCCACCCCTGCCACCTAGCATCCTCTGGAGTAGTCCACACAGGGTTGCATCCAGGTGGGTTTTGAAAATCTTCAGAGAAGGAGACAATATTAATTGTTTAACTAGAAACATGAAACTGGAAGCATTACTTTGTGTTCTGCATNTACAAGACCTTCATTGACACACAGAGAAACAAATAAATCTATCAGGAGAAATTGGATTTTTAATGTTAGTGAGTTGGGATTTCTGGAGATGATGGTGGGAAAAAAGTGGCCATAGCTACAAATTTGGCCTCAATATGTAAAACTCCTGTGTGTGAGATCAAAAGAGAAGAGTGCTCAGATGCAGACAGCTCTGTGTGGCTTGTATAAACAAGTGCTGCTGTTGTCCCTACCCCTGCTGGAGCTGCAGGCATTGCACTGATCACAGAAAGCACCACGGAAAAGGGCAGATTTAGCAAATGCCTGAGATGACAGAGGGAAGATCACAGCCTTCTTAATGACATTTGTTTAGCTTTTGCAACCTTATATTTAGCAGGATAAGGGGGGACTGACTGAAGTCCTGATGAGCCTTTAAGGGTCTAAATACATCAGTGGCAGAGGATGTCGCAGAATCAGGGTGAGGCTCTGAACTGGCTGATGCAGGTGTGACTTCTGTCAACCCATAGGGGAAATATTTCTGCTGTGAGCTCCTAGACCCATTCTAGCTGGGGCTACACACTCAGAAAATAGACAAGTCAAGATTTTCCTCTCTGGGCTGTGGCAGGGAAAGCAATGCAAGGGAAGTGTAGGGCTGGCTACATCTGTTCTGTTTGTAGGCACACGGGGCAGGCACTGAGCTATAAAGCACTGTGCCCTGTGCTCCCACTGTCCATACTGGGCACCACTGGCCTTACCCAGGGCAGCTGGGACACAGGAGCTCAGACTTTGCCTTTTCCATGTTCTGGGCTGTACACAAGCAGGAGCTGCAGCAAGAATCATAGAATGATGGAGTCAAGCAGGTTGGAAGAGACCTCCAAGCTCATCCAGTCCAACCTAACACCCAGCCCTATCCAGTCAACCAGACCATGGCACTAAGTGCATGTGGCTACATTCATTTATTTTTTTTTTCCCCCTAGGTTTAATCATTAGACACTGAAAAAAAAAAAAACCAACAACTTAATTTCATTGAATGCAATCAAAGAATTTTGTGGCAATTTAAAGTACAAACCCAACATTGGAGCTGCAGCAAATGAACCAGCTGCATGGGAGTATTTTTAGCAGCCACCAAAATGCACAAAAGGCTTTGATTTGTTTTTTATTTTAAGGAGTGTAGCTCTGGTTTCCCTAATCCAACGACCTCACTAAATAGATGCACTTTTCAAACTCCAGTTCCTGAGAAGCAAGAAACTCTGTTTTTTTATTATTAATCTATTTTTTTCCCCTACGAGGCAGCTTGGGTGAAAAAGTTCAGAGGGCTTATGCTGACTGAGTTGCTTTTGCAAGAAGGGAAGCTTCCAGCTGTAGCTGAAGTGTTTAAATAAGGAAACCAAGAGCTACTTTGTTGTTTCTGTTCCTTTTACTGTGCTTCATGTGTGGCATGGAGTTTTCCATATTGTAAATGCCACACATGAAGCCAGAGGACCTGGTTTCTCATCGTTCCTAGCTCCTGCCACGTTGTGGCAGTAGGTCTTGCTATTTATTTTGCTTGGGTTTTTTCACAGCTGAAATGCCCAAACTTTGGTGTGCAAGGCAGCCAGCACAGCCCTACCTCATCAACTATATAATTAACCAAGTGGTAGTTCTAAGCTTCAAGTATTGACATGTTCCACATCCTTACTCTGTCTAGAGTCTGAATGGAGAAATTTGGAGGTGTTTTATAAGCCTGTGAAATTCTGAGTTGCGCTGTGGGAATTTGCCTCTGTCCCACTGCTACTGGGCTGGGGCTGCCCAGGGAGGTGGTGGAGTCACCATCCCTGGAGGTGTTCAAGAAAAGTCTGGATGAGGCACTTAGTGCCATGGTCTGGTTGACTGATAGGGCTGGGTGCTAGGTTGGACTGGATGAGCTTGGAGGTCTCTTCCAACCTGCTTGATTCTATGGAGACTTAGGAGATCTTAGCCTTGTTATGAAAAGAGGAGGCTCAGGGGAGACCTTGTTGCTGTCAACAACTACTTGAAAGGAGGCTGTAGCCAAGTGGGGTTGGTCTCTTCTCTCAGGGACCCACTGGCAGAACAAGAGGACACAGCCTCAAGCTGCACTGGGGGAGGTTTAGGCTGGATGTTAGGAAGTCCTTTGCAGAGTGATTGGTGTTGGAATGGGCTGCCTGGGGAGGTGGCGGAGTCCCCATCCCTGGAGGTGTTTCAAAGGAGGCTGGATGAGGCACTTAGTGCCATGGGTTAGTTAATTAGAAGGTGTTAGGTTGGACTTGATGATCTCGAGGGTCTTTTCCAACCTGTGATTGTGATGTAAGGACACCTAGAAATGCAGAGAAGGTCCTAAGTTTGCTTTCTGTCCTGAGCCACCTGGAATCTTTTGCCCAAGGGTTTGAGTGAAGGAGTTACAGAGTTTACTCACACAAAGGGACAGAGTGGATCCAAGGTATGAGTAGAGAAAGAAGTTGTGGAGTAGAAATGAAAGAGGCTGGATGGGAAAGGCAGAGATGCTTGAGCTACTGGAGAACCCTCTGGCCAGTCTCCAGTACAGCCACTGAGTTTGGTGAAGTAAACCAGGGTTTCTTCCTTCTTTAAATGGTTTCTCCTCATCCTGAATGTCCATAACACCTCCAAGTACCTTCCACTTCCTCAGCAGAAGCTTCTCAATGACATCACATCCCTTCCTGCCAAGTCAGAGCAAATTTTCAGGCCTATGTTAGGGATTAAAACAGCTGTGCTGAGGTCTGGAGGACCCTCAGCTTGATAGCAGTAACCCCCACCAGGAAGCAAGTGGTTTTGTTTATTACTAGCACTGGCTGAAAGGTTTCAAAAGGGCAGTGAAAACCACAATGTCACTTCCTGCAGCAGGCATAAAGATGCAGGAAAAGATCTTCTCTAGGCAACCAGAGAATGTCACTTTGGTAGCAGCAAGGAGGCCGCCCCTGTCACTCTGGGAAAGGCGCTCAAAGGAGAGCTGAGTTCCAGTGCTGGCTCCCAGCGTAAGGGGAGGGGTGATTTAGTAATTACTACTCTTGTTCATTATAGCATCTCGTGCCTGCAGAGCTTGCAGAGTATTGGCACTGCCCCAAAATCTCTGCTACGCCATCACAAAGCAGCAGAGCGCGAGGATGCGTCGGCACCTCCCCACACGGAGACGTGCCCTGAACCTTCGCTCAGGAACCAGACAGTGACTTAAGCACTGAGTAATTTAATTGATGACTTGAGCTCTAAATAGCCACTTCCCTTCACCTCCTCAGCTGCATCCCTCCTTCTAAAGATGTCACCCACACTAAACTAGCACTTACTGTTGTGATAGTGATTGATGCTTCGTGGCAGCAAGGAGCAGGAAAGAGCTCGAGTGAAAGTTCATTAACTTTGAGCTAATGCATTGCAGGATAAAAAAAGGCAAGAAAACCCACCCAACTGAATCACTAGAGAAGGGAGAACAAATTTGATTAACAGGAGATGATCTATAAAACATCAGGAATGCCCAAAAGCTGGAGGGAGCAAAGGGTACAGCAAAGGGAGATGGAGGAAGGTAGAAGAGCAGAAGGAGAATACTGCCTCTGAGCACCAGACTGGCACCACTAAAAGACTCCAAGATGAAGGCTTCCTCAGTGTTTAGTAGACAAAGTAGGATCTCTGCCCCAACAGGGACCTAAGTTGTTTGCTTGTTTTGTTCTTTTTAAGAAAAATAACCAAAACCAAGTCTATGGAGAAGCTGAGGGTAGAGCTGGGTATGAACTCCTGCCAGCTTCGGACTATTTAATGTGCCATGACTCAAGTGACCTCTGTTGGTCAAAGGCAGTTTCAAGCTAACTCAAGCAGTGCTGCAGGCTGGGGACAGAGTGGCTGGAGAGCAGCCAGGCAGAAAGGAACCTGGGGGTGCTGGTAGAGAGTAGCTGAACATGAGCCAGCAGTGTGCCCAGGTGGGCAGCAGAGCCAATGGCATCCTGGGCTGGCTCAGGAGCAGTGTGGCCAGCAGGACAAGGGAGGTTCTTCTGCCCCTGTGCTCAGCACTGCTCAGGCCACACCTTGAGTGCTGTGTCCAGTTCTGGGCTCCTCAATTCAAGAGAGATGTTGAGGTGCTGGAAGGTGTCCAGAGAAGGGCAGCAAGGCTGGGGAGGGGCCTGGAGCACAGCCCTGTGAGGAGAGGCTGAGGGAGCTGGGGGTGTGCAGCCTGCAGAAGAGGAGGCTCAGGGCAGAGCTCATTGCTGTCTACAACCACCTAAAGGGAGGCTGTAGCCAGGTGGGGTTTGGCTCTTCTGCCAGGCACCAAGCAACAGAACAAGGGGACACAGTCTTAAGCTGTGGCAGGGCAGGTCTAGGCTGGATGTTAGGAGGAAGTTGTTGGCAGAGAGAGTGATTGGCATTGGAATGGGCTGCCCAGGTTGGTGGTGGAGTCACCGTCCCTGGAGGTGTTGAAGCCAAGCCTGGCTGGGGCACTTAGTGCCATGGTCTAGTTGACTGGTTAGGGCTGGGTGCTAGGTTGGACTGGATGAGCTTGGAGGTCTCTTCCAACCTGCTTGATTCTATGATTCTATGATTCAAAGGATTATCTTTCTCCTCCGACTGCAGAGCAGCTGTGAACATCTCAAGTTAGTGAGACTGCCCTTGGACACCAAGCTAAGACCAAAACCCATCACCTGCCAGCCAGTGCCAGCTGTATGATGCAGACTGTGTACTGTTCACCTAGACTCCCCTCATCAACATTTCTCTTGCCCAAGACTGCTGCTTCTGGGGTGTGTAGAGTCATGCTCTGTGGAGCTGTAGAATGCAATGAAAGCCATTTTGCTGTTAACATTGGCATGATAGCACCTTCCTGAGTGTGTGGAATGCATGATTGCAGTGGCATTAATTAACCATACTTATCAGCCTACCCTGTTGCCAGTGTCTGAAGAGGTTTCTAAGGGATTTCACCAGCAGCACTGTAAATTATTTGTCACTGAATTATGACAACATTGGCTTGTTTATACTTCAGGGATATCCTCTTCAGAAGTGACTGCCTCTCTGCCACCCTCCTGAATCCTTTTTCTACTGCCTTCAGAAAGGTGTTTAAGGTGGAGGTCCGTTGTGGGAGTTAAGAGATCATGTCTGTATTTCAGAGGGCAAGCCAAAGCCTTTAGATTTCATCTCCAGCTGCAAGGAGCACACGTTCAGAAATTACAAGGTTGTTGCTGGCTATCTGGAGCTTTAGGAAGTGGCTGAGAGCTGGCAGTCAATTAAAACTGGGCTGGAGTTCAATATCAGAGTTATGCTGCCTGCTTTTGCAGGATGCATTTGAATCCCAGGCTACACTGCAATCTGGTTTTGATGTAGAAGTATGTAAAAAGGAAATGTAACCCTTAAGAAGCTGCCTGCATTTTCTGGTACAGACAGGTTGTTCTACATAACTCCGCTTCAGGATCATATTCGGGCTGGAAAGTTGCAGCCCACAGATTGTGGTGCAGATTCTGATGGCATTTTTCATGGGGTAAAGCTGTTGGCTTTGCTTCTTTGAGCAAGGGCCTGTGTTGCACAAATATCAGAGTGTGGCCAAGGTCTCTAGCACAGTGCTGCCTTCGGCCTGAGTGCTGTGTAGTAGCAGAAATAAGACACTGTACTGCTTCTATCTGACAAAGAAAGTTGTCTTCGTGGGCTAGAAATGAATGTGGATATCCAGCAGTGCAGCCCCAAACTTCCCAGCTCTGCTTCACAAGGTCTGACTGGTCACAGCAAATCCCTGACCCTAGCATCTCCATGCAGCTGCTTGGTACAGCTTAATTCCCTACCACTTTTATATAAGGACCCTAAATGTTTCCGTTTCCTCTTCCCCTTTCCCTTCCCTTCCCTTCTCATCTTTGCTCTTCTCTCCCCTTCCCCTTTTTTCTTCCCCTTCCCCTTTTTCCTTCACCTTCCCCCATTTTCTTTCCCTTTCCCTTTTTTCTTAACCCTCCCCCTCTTTATTCCCCTCTACCTTTTTTCATTCCCTACT
>WAAF01011605.1:259917-291685 GCA_013400475.1 Tricholaema leucomelas
CCCTTTTCCCTTCTCCCTTCCTCCTTTTCCCTTCCCCCCCCGTCTCACTCAGTAGCTATGTGTTTTACTCACACAGATCTGGACACTAGCAGTAACGTGCCCTGTCTGCTCGATGTCAGTGATGGGCAGATCTTTTAGCTCTGTCCCATTCACTGTTCTCTGAACTACTCTCTCTGTTAGCAGACAAAGCAGATCAGATTTTTGTATTCCAGAGACCTGTTCTTCTTTTTCCTTTTTTTCCTCTCCCCGCTATGGTTTGGGGCTGGTAATCAGAGTGCTTGGGATCATTTGCAGCACTGTTGTGCACGCATGAAAAATACAACCTCCCAGCCTCAGGACTTGGAGAACAAGTTTCAGAAAAGGAATATTTACCCTGAGGGCCTTCCCTAAAGACACTGAAACTAATTAAAAGGCTCCCATTAACTTCAAGAAGTCTTGGATCTGATCCCTGATGTCTTTGTTTGGGGAGAGCTGGCTGTAAGGGTGGTTTCCAGCCATGGATTCCCAGCCACCGGTGCCCCTCGGAGCTGGGCTGCAAATGTGTGAAACAGATTCCCCTGCTTACAAAACCCTCCTCAGATGAAACCATTTACAAAGAAAGGAAATAATTGTTCCATTTGCTTGAAGGGTTAATTGCCCTGGCTGGCTGGGCTGTGCAATAACCAAAGGGTCCAGGCATCTCAGACCTAGCAGTGAAGTCATGCCCCTTACCAGTAAAGAAAAGAATGGTAATTGCCTGCTGGGAGCGTGGACATATTTTGCTGGCTAGCAAAGCAATGGCATTGACAACTGGCAAATCCACTCTGCTGAGGGAGGGGAAAAGAGGGGAAAAAAAAAGCAAGAGCTGTATTTTGGAGGCAGGCAGGCAGCCAGCCAGCGTTTTCATTCGGGAAGTCTCCTAAGTGGAATCAAAACTCTTGTGGAGGTAACATGAAACTGCGCCTTAGAAGGTTGGGGGTTTGTTTTGTTTTGTTTTGTTTTTTCAATCCCACATTTAATTCTGTCAACATTACATGCTGGAAGAAGAAAAATATTCCTTAGGTTGGTTTTACTCAATTCCTCTCCTTTAAAAAAAAAATTCTTTTCCCCCTTCTCCCCACTTCAGTTCCTTTCTCCACCGCTCTTGATCCCTCCTTTCAGGGATGTGGTTGTTTAGAAAGCAGTGGTCCTTAGGAAAATGGGGACATGGTCTCCTCTCAGACATAGCAGCAGAGCAGCACCTCACATTTTGAACTTGGAGGCCATGGATTCACAGAGAAAGGGTGATCAGGTCACCTCTGATGCACTCATGTCTTCTGCAACCCTTCCTGGCCTGGCTCAGGAGCAGTGTGGGCAGCAGGACAAGGGAGGTTCTTCTGCCCCTGTGCTCAGCACTGCTCAGGACACGCCTTGAGTGCTGTGTCCAGTTCTGAGCTCCTCCATTCAAGAGAGATGTTGAAGTGCTGGAAGTTGTCCACAGGAGGGCGACAAAGCTGTGAGGGGCCTGGAGCACAGCCCTGTGAGGAGAGGCTGAGGGAGCTGGGGGTGTGCAGCCTGCAGCAGAGGAGGCTCAGGGCAGAGCTCATTGCTGTCTGCAGCTACCTGAAGGGAGGCTGTAGCCAGGTGGGGTTGGGCTCTTCTCCCAGGCAACCAGCACAGAAGGAGGGGACACAGCCTCAAGCTGTGCCAGGGCAGGTCTAGGCTGGATGTTAGGAGGAAGTTGTTGTCAGAGAGAGTGATTGGCATTGGAATGGGCTGCCCAGGGAGGTAGTGGAGTTGCTGTCCCTGGAGGTGTTGAAGCCAAGCCTGGCTGGGACACTTAGTGCCATGGTCTGGGTGATTGTCTAGGGCTGGGTGCTAGGTTGGACTGGATGAGCTTGGAGGTCTCCTCCAACCTGCTTGATTCTATGCTTCCAGCCCTCACATTACCATGGCAATTTTGCAATTAAATGAGAGTTTTTACTACCCTCTGTGGTAGAGGTGAAGGGGCAGAGCTGAGGCCCCAGAGACAGGACAGGTCTTGCACAGTGCATCTACTAGACCTCATTGCTTTCTCTAACTACCTGAAGGGACATTGTGGAGAGGCTGCTGCTGGGCTCTTCTCACAGTAACTGGAGGCAGAACAAGGGGGAATGACCTCAAGCTGAGGCTGGGGAGGTTTAGATTGGACATTAGGAAAAAGTTTCTCATGGAGAGAACCATCAGGGACTGGAATGAGCTGCCCAGGGAGGTGGTGGAGTCACCCAGGCTGGCTGTGTTTAAGGGTGGTTTGGATGTGGTGCTTGGGGCTATGGTTTAAGGTGAATCTTGTAGAGTAGGGTTCTAGGCTGGACTTGGTGATCCTGAGGGATTTTGCCAGCCTGCATCTTTCTGTGATTCTGTGCTGCTAGTAGTAGGCACTGAAGTAAACGTTTAGTGTATTTAGGAGTCCTAGGATCATGCCTGTAGATATATTTAGGTCCAAGATAAGCAAACTCTGTGACTGACTCTCTGCAAGCCTCCAGGCATCCATGTTGGGAATGCTTTGCTATGAAGGTCTTCTGAAATCCTTCTCTATGGCATAGATTTGTACCTAATCTTTTTAAATGTAATTAAGAAGTGAATACTTCTGGAATATTAACCCTCTGCCTCTCTGCTTTAGGATTTATAAAGAGCTGAAACTGTGGCTCATAAATCTGTATACAGGCACTTAAAGTTACCCAAAGTGCTGAGCACTCAGCCTTGCTGCTTGATTTTCTTGGGTTTGGTCTAGGAAAAGACTTACAGAGCTGAGCTCTCATTATTTCCTTTCCTCCCACACTTTTTAGTGGTTTAAACTGTGCAGAGTGAAGCCCTACAGAGAGGAGCTATCATGTCTGCTGTGTTTCCTGCATAGCATAGAATCACAGAATGGTTTGGGTTGGAAGGGACCTTACAAATCATCTATTTCCAACCCTCCTGCCATGGGTAGGGACACCTCCTCTTAGACCATGTTGATCAAGCCCCCATCCAACCTGCTTTTGAACACTTCCAGGATCTCCCATTTGACTTGCAGTGTGCTAACAGATATTGCATGCAGAGTTTGAAATCGCAGGTATCTTGTGACTGCCAAAGCATGGTGCCCCTTTTGGCACCAGAACCTTGATTTCAGTTAAAATTCATTAGCAGCCTCATTTTTAGCTAAAGCCTCTGTGCCTGGTGTGGTGTCATTAAGCCTTGATATGTAGCTTGTCACTGGTGCATGCTTTTGGTGTTTGTCCATTAGCAGTTAGACTAAGGTCACCTTCTTACTTTGCATACTCTGGTGAACAGGTTTCAGTTAGCACCTCCTTGCCAGCAGACAGGATTTGATCCATAGAAGTGCAAGTTCCTCAAGACCATTTCTCTGTATCGTTCATTTCCCCACTTGTTACTCTTCCTTCCAACTTGAACACTTCAATAAATGCTCTGCTAGTCCACATTTCGCTTAGAAAGTTCATTAAGTTCAGCTTCTGATCTTTGTTGATGTTCTCTGGTGTGGTTATTTATCTCAAAAAAACCCTTTAGCTTAGGGGGAATAAAATAAGGATCTGATGTCATAAATACCTAATGGAGCATTTGGCCCTTCTGGGGAAGAGCCTGGAGAGGAAATCTTATGCGGAGTGACTGAAGGAGCTGGGGGTGGTTAGTTTGAAAAAGAGGAGGCTGAGGGGAGACCTCATCACTATCTACAGCTACCAGAAAGGAGGTTGTGGAGAGATTGGTGCTGGTCTCTTCTCACAGGTAAATAGTGATAGAACAAGAGGGAATGGCCTCAAACTGCCACTGGGTAGGCTTAGACTGGACATTAGGAATAATTTTTTTTCCCAGCAAGAGTGGTCAGGCATTGGAATGAGCTGCCCAGGTTGGTGATGGAGTCACCAACCCTGGATGTGTTTAAAAGTTGTTTGGATGTGGAGCTTGGGGCTATGGTTTAGGGTGCACCTTGTAGAGTAGAGATATGGGTTGGACTTGGTGATCACGAGGGACTTTTCTAACCTGAATGTTTCTGTGATTCTGTGATCTCTGGTGTGGTTCTTCATCACAAAATGTCCCCTTTAACTGAGGGGGAGTAAAGTAAGGATCTGATGTAATAAATTCTCACTGAGCATCTTTCACTTTTTATACCATATTTTTAACAGACCTGTTGCCAGAAAATGCATTTTTGGCAGGCTTTTCTCTTTGTTACAGAGCAAAGTACAAATGCGTAAAAGTTGTAGAAGAGCTTTTGGAACAGGATATATCATAGCCTCATTATCATGTCCTCATTATCATAGCCTCATTTTCATAGCCTCTTTATCATAGCCTCAGTATCATAATTTCATTATCATAGCCTCAATATCACAGCCTCAATATTGTAGCCTCACCTATAGATGAACTTTTAAATGGTTTGATGGGTGGAGCACTGGATGGATAAAGAACTGGCTTGATGGCCACACCCAAAGAGTGGCTGTCAATGGGTCCATGTCCAAGTGGAGACTAGTGACAAGCAGAGTCCTTCAGGGATCAGTCCTGGGAGCAGTCTTATTGAACATCTTTGTGGGTGCCATGGACAGAGGCATTGAGTGCAGCTTCAGCAAGTTTGCTGTGTGGTGCAGCAGACAGGCTGGAGGGCAGGGATCCATCTAGAGAGACCGGGACAGGCTTTAGAGGTGGGCACAAGCCAACCTCACGACCAAGTGCAAGGTCCTGCATCTGGGTCAAGGCAATCCCAGGCACAAATCCAGGCTGAGCAGTGAGTGGCTGGAGAGCAGCACTGAGGAGAGAGACTTGGGGGTGCTACTGGATGAGAAGCTCCACGTGAGCCAGCAGTGAGCACTTGCAGCTCAGAAAGCCAACCAGAGCCTGGGCTGCAGCAGCAGAAGTGTGGCCAGCAGGGCCGGGAGGGGATTCTTCCCCTCTGCTCCGCTCTACTGAGACCCCACCTGGAGTACTGCATCCAGTTCTGGAGGCCCCATTGCAAGAGGGATGTGGAGATGCTGGAGAGTGTCCAGAGCAGGGCCAGGAGGATGCTCAGAGGGCTGCAGCAGCTCTGCTGTGAGCACAGACTGGAAGAGTTGGGGCTGTGCAGTCTGGAGAAGAGGAGGCTCCCAGGTGACCTTCTTGTGGCCTTCCAGGATCTGAAGGGGGCTACAAAAAAGCTGGGGAGGGACTTTTTAGGCTGTCAGGGAGTGACAGGACTGGGGGGAATGGAGCAAAGCTGGAGGTGGGGAGAGTCAGGCTGGAGGTGAGGAGGAAGTTGTTGAGCATGAGAGTGGTGAGAGGCTGGAATGGGTTGCCCAGGGAGGTGGTTGAGGCCCCATGGCTGGAGGTGTTTAAGGCCAGGCTGGCTGAGGCTGTGGGCAACTTGATCTAGGGTAGGGTGTCCCTGGGCATGGCAGGGGGGTTGGAACTGGCTGATCCTTGTGGTCCCTTCCAACCCTGACTGATTCTATGATTCTAAATAAGACTATTTGGAGGCAAGAAAGAACTGTTTTATTTTCTCTAGAAATCATTTACTGCCCTGTTGGTGTTCTCAGTTCTGGAGCTTTTTGTGATGGCAGCGAAGTGGCAAAGCAGAGAACAGAATAAACATTCCAGAAATTCTTAAAAGAATAGGGGAGAAAAAAAAAAATCTCAGATGATTGTTAGTGCCAGGAAGAAAGAAAGGAAGAAAGAAAAAAGATATTTTAATAGTCTGTCTGGATTTCCTCTAAACAAAGATCAAAGTCGTTTTGGAGGGAGCTCTGCTTAAGAATGGATTGAGGAGAGGTTTGGTTTGGGGCTTTTTTTTTTCACCCTGCATTGTTTTATAGTGCTGCCAGAAAAAAAATGTAATTGATGGAGGTAAATACTAAAGATAAACTGTATTTGTTGTCAACTCTGGGAAATATTTTTTGTCTCTTGACCAAAGCTTGTGTAATAACTTTAATGGGGCTGAGAAGTGAGGGGCAGACAGAAGTCCTCTATAGAGTCAGGGACACAGTGCACCTGCCTGCCATTTTATTTGGCCCGGGTATAAATAGGGGACTTTGGACCAGCTTGCCATTAATCTCTCATCTTTCCTTATTATTCAGTAATTTAATCCACAAAATACTTTAAGTAGTAGATTATGACCCTTTGATTTCTAAATGATTTGCCTCGCAGACCTTTTTCTCCCGGGGTGTTTCTGGCATTCCTGTGCACAGGCAAAGTCTGCGTCTGCTAACGAGGCCAGAGCAAAGTTTTCTGAACAGAAACCAGCCCAGCCTCACTTTTGAGTTGTAAAGTGCTTCTAAAGGGAGGCTGGGCCCTTCCAGACATCAGAGCAGAGCTGAGCATGAACAGACTTTGCAGGGCTGGCCTTGTGCCTGAGCTTGGACTTGCTGAGATTCTGAGAGGTGTGAACTGGAGCCCTGCTCGCTGTGTGTAAAATCAGCCTCCGAACGCAAGCGAAACCTAAAGGAGATTCTCGATGTACTTCAATGTCCTGGGCTCTGGAGGAATTGTGGAAGGGAAGGAACAGTCCTTTCCACTCCCTTCCTCCCAGATACAGGTAACTGCATTTCCAGTGAGGGGATGTTGGTCTCAGGCTATCAAAAAGGATGAGGGAGATCCCAGGCTCACAGGATGTCGGGGGTTAGAAGGGACCCAAAGAGATCATGGAATCCAACCACACTTCCAGAGCAGGACCAGACAATCTAGCTCAGGTCACAGAGGAACACATACAGACAGGCCTTGAAAGCCTCCAGAGGAGGAGACTCCACAACCATTCTGGGCAGCCTGTGCCAGTGCTCTGGGACCCTTACAGTATAGAAGTTCCCCCTTGTGCTGAGCTGGAACCTCCTGTGTTCCTTGTCCTATCCCAGGGAGCAGTGAGCAGAGCCTGTCCTCCCTCTCCTGACCCCAGCCCTCAGATATTTATAAACACTGATTAAATCCCCTCTCAGTCTTCTCTTCTCCAGACTAAGCAGCCCCAGGTCCCTCAGCCTCTCCTCACCAGGCAGTGCTCCAGTCCCCTACTCATCCTCATAGCCTTCCCCTGGACCCCCTCCAGCAGATCCCTGTCCCTCTTAAACTGGGGAGCTGAAACTGAATGCAGTTCTCAAGATGAGGTCTCACCAGGGCATGCCTTAGCTCCAGACACCGTGAGGGAAGCTCTTTGCTCAGAAGTGTATTTAGCATTTCATTAGGAAGTGCTGGATCAGATCAGAACTCCCACAGATTCATCTTCTATCCAAAATTCAGGCCACTTGGATTTTGGAAGAACCACTCAGCATTTCTAGTCCACAGGATGGTCAAGGTTGCAAAGGACCTCTGAAGGTCATTCCCTCATCATTTTCCTCTGTTACCTTTTGAACTTGAGTGAACCTGTGGAAGAAAAATGTGAGCAAGCTGCCAAAGGCTGCCTGTGACATAGATGAAACCTGACTGGTGTGGAGATTTGAGAGGGAAAAGACAAACCCAAAACATCCATGTTGGAATGAAATCCTCTAATCTCTGCAGTAACATCTGAACTCTGGGATAGTCACCAACACCAGACTGAAAAACAAACAAACCCCAGAGAGTAATATTGAAGTGCAATGAATGTGTATGAAAGAGGCAAGATTGACCTTTGTGCGGATCTAACATCTCTGCTTGATGACGGAGCCGTTGGCAGCATGGGTTCAGGCAGGGCTGGGCTGAGGTAGTGCTTTTCCTCAAGTGAACTCTCTGCCTTTGCAGTCTTTTGTTCTGCTGAAGGATCACTCAAAATCGATCCCAACAGGCTCTGTTTAAAGTATTAGCAATGCCTAGCTGGTGAATTTTATCCCTCATGTCAGGGGAAATGGTGATTTTGTCATCAAGTGTCCACTTTCCTTACTTGCATCTTTCCCAAAAGAGTTGATCAAGTGTTCCTTTGGTGTCACTCCTCCTAGAAGTCAACTGGTACAACACCCACAGTGCCTTAGTTGTTTCACCCCTTGGTCTGAGCTCTCATGACCTATGCCTGTGGCTTCTTCTTATGTGTATGTGTGGCTCTCAGAGCCACCTACCCCAAAGTCACAGTTCCTACCACCTCATAGCACTTGCCCCAGTTTGGGCCATGAGCTTACCCAGTACTGGAGGACAGAAAATGACTCTTATCCATTTCCAGGAGTAAATACATGCTTCTAAAAACAAAGGGTTCAATCATAGACTCATCCACACTTTCATAGAACGCTTTAGGTTGGAAGAGACCTTAAAGATCATCTCATTCCAACTCCCCTGCCATGGGCAGGGACACCTCCCACCAGACAGGGTCGTTCATGACCTCATCCAACCTGGCCTTGAACACTTCCACAACCTCCCTGGGCAACCTGTTCCAATGTCTCACCACCCTGACTCTAATGTCCAGTCTAAGCCTCCCCTCTTCAAGCTCCAATCCATTCCCTCTTATCCTATCACTATGAACCCTTGTAAAAAGTCCTTCCCTGACTCTGTTGTAGGCCCCTTTCAGGTACTGCTGTAAGGTCTCCCTGGAGCTTTCTCTTCACCAGGCTGACCATAGAATCATAGAATGGTTTAGGTTGGAAGGGACCTCAAGGATCATCCAGCTCCAACCCCCTGCCATAGGCAGGGACACCTCCCACTAGAGCAGGTTGCTCAAGGCCTCATCCAGCCTGGCCTTAAACGCCTCCAGGGAGGAAGCATCCACAACCTCCCTGGGCAACCTGTGCCAGTGTCTCACCACCCTCACTGTAAAGAACTTCCTCCTAACATCCAGTCTGAATCTCCCCTCTGCCAGTTCAAACCCATTTCCCCTCGTCCTGACATTACCAGACCTTGTCGATAGTCCCTCCCCAGCCTTCTGTCTCCATAGGAGAGGCTCTGCAGCTCACTGCTCATCTTCATGTCCTCCTCTGGACCTGCTTGAGCAGTTTGATGTCCTTCTCATGCTGGAGTCAAGATGTTGTCCTGCTGAGACAACCAGCCCCTGTGTCTGTTGCTGCAAGCACCTGTGCTGCAGGCTTGGAGGGAGACTCAGCTCTTCAGCCCATTTCATTGCAGTCCTCTGCTGGCGATAGGGTATGGACCACTTTGATAGTTGCTTTCCTTTGTTTGTTTGTTTTCAGTTAATAGCAAAACTCAGAACCATTCTCAACTGAGTTCAAAGAGAACTTAGTCATCTCTGTTTCCCCATCCAGGAGAAAAGGGGTAAAAATCTGGTTTGAGTTTAGCTATCAATCTGGAAGTAAATTGAATTACATAGGAAAATGTTTGAAAGCCGAGTTGTATTTCATTCCCAACTGCACTGCTGATTTAAATGGGCTGGTAGAAGGGGGGGAAAGGGCTTAAATATTCAGCATTTTTATGATTAAGCATCCCTCGTGTCCCCACCACACCTCCTCTGGAAACAAAACACTGAAGCACGTTGGGAAGAGCTCATTACTGCTACGCAGTGTTAAAGCACAGCCCAAAGTAAGGGGCAGTGCTGAGCTGCAGCAGTGCATGTGGCTGCTGGCACAGACACACTACCCCTCCTGCACACAGGTCACAAGAGCCAGAGCCCAGGGGTTGTGTGGGTCACAGTGGGCTTCCATGGCAAAGGGAAGAAAAGAAAACCATGTTTCCTGAATCCTAAAGCGTGCTGAAGGATGCCATTTGAAGGCTCAGTGGGCAGGAGGAGAATGATGCCATTTAGAGTTTTCCAAGAGCAAGGGAAGAAAGCAAGCCTGGCCTTTAAGTCTGAATTCCATCAGTAGGATGGGGAGGGAAATGCATCTCTGGCATTTATCTAATGTGAAGATTTTGTACTCCATGAGCAGTCTGTGTTGCTTATTTGCAAAGAAAGTTCTTTAGTCCTTGCAGCGTGGTGGATACAGCAAGTGAGATGAGAAAAATGACACCCAGAGAGAGGAAGGCTGCTGATCACAGGCTCACAGGATGTTAGGGGTTGGAAGAGACCCAAGAGATTATTGAATCCAACCCACCTGCCAGAGCAGGACCATACAGGGCTGTCCTCACATAGATGTGTAAACATGGAGGGGTTAGGTTGAGTGTTCTCATATGGATGTGTAAACATGGAGGAGTTAGGTTGAATGTTAGACCAGAGCAGGACTAGAAACAGCTTCTGCTGGAGCTAAGAGGCTCACAGGATGTTAGGGGTTGGAAGGGACCCAAAGAGATCATCGTGTCCAACCCCCCTGCCAGAGCAGGACCACACAATCTAGCACAGATCACAGAGGAGCACATCCAGACAGGCCTTGAAAGTCTCCAGAGAAGGAGACTCCACAACCCCTCTGGGAAGCCTGTTCCAGTGCTCTGGGACCCTTACAGGAAAGAAGTTCTCTCTTGTGTTGAAGTGGAACCTCCTGTCCTCATAATCTCCCTTCCCCCCAAGCAGAGTGGATGTAGCTGGTTGAAAGCACATGGCACACAGCATGTGAGCAGGCATACAGACATGGCTAAATAGGAGTCAAGTGGGAAATGCTGAATAGACAGGACAGGACAGGCAGAGCATTAGGCCAAACAGTGGACTGACTGGTATGAAGGTCCAGCCAGAAGGTAGCCCAGGGAGCCAGTGACTACTGCTGCAGCAAACACAGAATCATAGAATCAAGCAGGTTGGAAGAGTCCTCCAAGCTCATCCAGTCCAACCTAGCACCCACCCCTGGCCAATCAACCAGACCATGGCACTAAGTGCCCCAGCCAGGCTTGGCTTCAACACCTCCAGGGACGGCGACTCCACCACCTCCCTGGGCAGCCCATTCCAATGCCAATCACTCTGTGAAGAACACTGCAGGAGGAAGCTGGAGCAGCAGTAACATTTAGGTGCCGTTGCTGAAGCTTTGCTCCTTAATATTAGTAAAGGGAGCAGACTGTCTGCTAGCTTAACCTGCACCCGTTCTGCCTCCATTTATATGCAAAGCCATGCCTTTTGCCCATTAATTCTGCTGCATGTTGAAGTGAGACATGCTTTACAATGTAATTAAGAAGGCCTTCTCCTCGCACAGTTGTCAGCTCGCACTTTTCCCGCTTTGCTCATGCCTTCAGTGCACAAAAGCCATGAAGAAAATCGTTCCGTGACATGATGGCATTACCAGCTCTTTTCAAGTGGGAGGACTCTACTCCTACACAGCAGATTTTTCCCTGTGTTGTGGTATTCATGCAGCAAAGAGCTGTACTTCTGAAGGGTTTCTTGTTTAAGCTCTTTCATGCTTCTTGCCTTAGAGACTTCTTTCAGACTCGTAGCCAAGAGGAGGTCAGGAAGTGCTCTGTGCTGCAGCTTCTTTTTCTGTATGTGTTTCTCTGTGGTTCTCCACAGATCCGTGGAACACATTCCCTTCCCTCTCTCTCCCTTTCAGGGTAGTTTATGTTTCATTATTTGCAGATGGAAGAATGACAACTTGACAAACAGGGGAGGATCTTTCTCTTTAACTTGTTGTCGTCTTTCAGCTCCCTCCTCATGTCATGGGGCAATGCTGAGGATGTACAAACTGATTGGATTTGATTTGCCAAGTGTGAAAAATGCACTTCCGTGCACGTTTCCATGGGAGGTTATTTTTAGCTGGCATCCTGCTGATGGAATATCTTTGTGACTTTCCCATTTCAGCCAAACTCTTGATGCATTTCATAGAATCATAGAATCAAGCAGATTGGAAGAGACCTCCAAGCTCATCAAGTCCAACCTAGCACCCAGCCCTGGCCAATCAACTAAGTGCCTCATCCAGGCTTGGCTTCAACACCTCCAGGGACAGCGACACCACCACCTCCCTGGGCAGCCCATTCCAATGCCAATCACTCTCTCTGCCAACAACTTCCTCCTAACATCCAGCCTAGACCTCCCCTGGCACAACTTGAGACTGTGTCCCCTCCTTCTGTTGCTGGTTGTCTGCCAGAAGAGCCCAACCCCACCTGGCTACAGCCTCCCTTCAGATAGCTGTAGGCAGCAATGAGCTCTGCCCTGAGCCTCCTCTTCTGCAGGCTGCACACCCCCAGCTCCCTCAGCCTCTCCTCACAGGGCTGTGCTGCAGGCCCCTCACAGCTTTGTCACCCTCCTGTGGACACCTTCCAGCACCTCAACATCTCTCTTGAATGGAGAGGCCCAGAACTGGACACAGCACTCAAGGTGTGGCCTGAGCAGTGCTGAGTACAGGGGTAGAATAACTGAATCCTTGACCACCTCTGACTTGGAGGGGCAGGGTCTGGCTTTGCAAAGTCTGTGTTTTCATCTCCTTTGTACTTATGTTTTTTTTCATTACTGAGCACATAGAGTAACAACCAGAGATAAATGAAGTCTTGAAAAAGACACCAGGAATTCAGCAGCCTGAACCACCCCAGCTAACCCAAGACACACAAGCTCCATTCCCCAATTTTGTTTATTCTTTTCCTCCCATGGTTTACAGCCAAAACACAAGAGCTGTGCTGTCTCCTCACATCCCAGTCACAAAACCAGGAAAGCCTTTCTTGAGCTGAGCAGCACTGTTAAGCCCTCATCTAACAATCTTAGATCCATTTAACAGTCAGCAAAAAGTTCTTCAAGTATCACAAAGACCTGGGTGTGAGCTCGGTCACATTAGGAGGAGCTCTGGAAAGTGCTGGAGTTTAAGAGCTCTTTGTGCCAAGCTTCTCCTCTTGTGGTGATGTGGGGGTTGGTCTCTTCTCCCTAGTAACAAGTGACAGAATGAGAGGAAATGGCCTCAAGTTGCACCAGGAGAGGTTTAGGCTGGATATTAAAAAATTACTTCTTGACTGAATGGGTTCTCAGAGCCTGAAACAGGCTTCCCTGAGTTGAATCCCCTTCCCTGGAGGTCTTCTAAAGAGGCAGAGATGTGCTGAGGGACATGGTTTGGCCCCAGCTTTGGTTGTTAGGTAGTGGCTGGACTCCATGATCTGAAGGGTCTTTTCCAACCAAAATGATTCTAGGATTCTGTTCTTGCCCTGATATTACATTTCAGAGCTGTAGAGGTAAGCACTGGGAGCCAGAACAATTCAGAACCTTTCAGCACCAAAATGAAGGAGTGGGGAAGGATGGGACAGGCTCAGTGATGTCCTTGCCTCTGAGCGATCAGGGAACTGAAGAAGGGCACCAGCTGGCATTGCCTGACCATCAGTCTGCCCAGGTGGGGAAGGATGGGACAGGCTCAGTGAAGCCCCTGCCTCTGAGTGATTGGCTCAGGGAACTGAAGAAGGGCACCAGCTGGCATTGCCTGACCATCAGTCCTCCCATCTTCCACCTTGGCTGGGCTGCCCACGTGGGAGGGCAGTGCTTCCACTTTCCTCCCCGTTAGTGCAGGGCCATTGCCTGGGTGGCTTCCTACCCATCTGGCTGAGCCTCTCCTGCCTGAAGCAGCCTGCTCTGCCATGCTGCAAGCAGCAGCAGCAGCAAGCTTGCATCTCAGCTGTGGGGGTGACAGAGCTGAGCTCAGGGGCTCTTAAAGAGGACATCCTTCTGCCTGTCTCCACTAGTCTGAGCACTGCAGGCACTGCTGCAGTTTGCATTTGTGTCCACGTGAAGACATGCAGGACACCCTGAGGTCTCCTTCCAGCGTCCTGGTTTTCTAGCAGAGCAGCTGAGCTTTGAAGTGAGTTGTGTTCATGGTAGCAAGCAATTACCTCATCCTGTCATCAGCCTCTACAACAAGCCAGCAGCCAGCCCCCCAACTTTTCTGTCTCCTCTGCTGTTGGAATAGGTGTTTGTACAAAAATTGATGTCATGGAATCAAACCAAAATGCTGCTTCTTTGCCTGTGTTTTGCTCTGAATCATGGTTGTTACTGCAGTATGACAAGAGTTCTGCTGTTATCTCCCACCTTCTCTCCTCCAAAATCAACACCCACCTCCCCCACACCCCCAACCAAAAAAACCTGCCTGGATTTTAACCACCTGGTTAGAGTTAGTTTCTTATTTTAAAATAGCTTTCAAAATAGATCAGACATTACACCCTTGAAAACAATTTTCCCTGTAGGTATTGAATATCAGACAGAGCTTGTAGTAATAACTGATAGGTATCTAGAATAATCTTCACTATGGGCTGAGACTACAAAGATCTGTCAATCACTGCACTTAACTTTAAGCACAGATGATTTGAATTCGTGTTAGCAGCATGAGGAAGCCAAGGAGATGGAATAGTGCTGTGGGAGCAAAGCTGATAGGATTACCTCTGCTGTTAGCCTTTCCTGCTACTTGTTTGAGACACTAAATCAAGGTGAAGTTTTATGAAAAAGAAAAAGGCTACAACAGGGGTTTCTAACTCTTCATCCCTGCTGGGATTTTGCTGTTATAAATCTGCTGTCAGACAGAAGTGCTTTACTCCAGGCTTAATTTTATGCAGGCACAAACACCTTGGCTCAACACTTTTTTATTCCTTTTTTTTTTTTTTGGCCAGAGACAATCTTACTGCAACAGAGTCCTCATTAAGGGGGACCTGTGAGGAAGGAAAATGCACACATGAGCTTTTGTCCTCAGTTGTTCCTGAGCAGCCTGGTGACAACTGGAATAAGGCATAAATCCTGAGGTGGTGTGGAGAGTTGAGTGCCTGAAGCCCACAGCTTGTGTGCCTTATCCATCTTGGGGAACATTGCTCTCCACCTTCTGAAGTTTCCTTAGTGCAGTGGAGAGCTCACAGTTTGGGTTTCTTCCGCTGTGGCTGCTGGGTGTAGACTCACAGAATCATAGAATTGTCAGGGTTGGAAGGGACCCCAAGGATCAGACAGTTCCAAACCCCTGCCATGGGCAGGGACACCTCACACTAGAGCAGGTTGCTGAGAGCCCCATCCAGCCTGGCCTTAAAGACCTCCAGGGTCCACTTACTGGACTCCTCTTTCTTTATCAAAGATCCTATAAGTCTGTCACTGAGTGGAGCTCTGCCTGACCCTGGAGACAGGTCAGTTGGGCTTCCAGGCTAAAGAGATCTTGCTGCTCTACATCACTGCCCAGGAGCATGCTGTTTGCGCAGACACTTGTGCTCTTTCTGGACATACAACACTGATCTCTCCTGGCTGTGTGCTTCCTGAGTTCAGCTCAATCCATAAAAGGCTTGGAAACAATGCTTGGGAAGCTAGAAAGATTGCCCAGCTTTACCTTCACCTGACACTGAGAGAGGGCTTCCAGCAGATGTTTCCCTGCCCAGTCTTGGCACTGCTCCTACAAAAGGAGTTTTTAAGCTTCCTAGCAGGAAATAAAAAAGGACAACATTTGGTATTACCCCCAAAAGCAAACGGCTCTGTTGTGGTGATTCTGCCTTTTTTATCCAGCTCTGCAGCAGCACAGGCAACTGAGACAGTGGTTTCTGAGAAGCTCATCAGACTTGCTTGGGAAGAGCTTTCTCCCTGCAAGGTCTGTTAAGGCAGGTTGGTAGTGCTTTGTTTGTGCCATTCAGCTGGGGGAAAAGAGCCACAGGATCAGGCCTCAAAAGCTATAAATGCTCCTTTGCACATCTGCCCTGGATATTGGCACTGTCTGCTGTGCTGGGCTGCATTTCAGATGTGCACCAGGCAGATCTATCCCTGGTGTCTGGTACCTTTTCTCAGGACATGGATGTGAAATTTGCCTTCAGACACTCAGTACTGGGAGCATGACTTGAAGTGTGTCCCATCTAAAACCAAGAATTAACCTGCAGTCACAGGAGAGAGAATCTCTGATCACAGGATAAAGGATCTTGTCATTACTGTGATGAAAGGCATCCTTACCCTCAGCTCAGCTTGTGCTTCTGTGTTGCTTTGAGATCAGCCTTTAAACCTTGATTCAACACCATTCAACTAAGACTGCATCCCCTCAGGCACTGCAGCAGGAAAGTCAGGCCCTGAGGCTTCCTTTCTTCAGACACTGCTGGGAAATTTCAGAGTTCAGGATATAGTTTTGCTCCAGGTTGGAAGAACTCTGTCTTGTGACACCCCACCTGGAATGCCGTGTCAGGCTCTGCAGCACCCAGCACAGAAGGACATGGAACTGTCAGAGCAGGTCCAGAATGGGCCACAAAGATGGTCTGGAACACCACTCCTCTGGAGGCAGACTAAGAGTTGGAGTAGTTCAAAATGGGGAAGAGAAGGCTCCAGAGAGACCTTAGAGCAGCCTCCCAGTATTTGGATGATCACAGGGCTGGAGCACCTCTCCTGTGAGGACAGGCTGGGAGTTGGGGTTGTTCAGAATGGAGAAGAGAAGGCTCCAGGGAGACCTTAGGGCAGCATTCCAGTATTTGGAGGAGGCCTCTAGGGTAGCTGGAGAGGGATTTCTGACAAAGCTATGGAGTAGCAGGATGAGGGACAATGGCTTCAAACTGGAAGAAGCTGGATTAAGAGGAGACATCAGGAGGCAATTCTGGCCTGTGAGAGTGGTGAGGCACTGGAACTGGTTGTCCAGAGAGGTTGTGGAGGCTCCAAACATGAAAGTGTTCAGAGCCAGGTTAGCTGGGCCCTTGAGCAAACTGATAGAAGGTGTCCCTGGCCATGGCAGGGGCTACATGGTACTACATGACCTTGAAGATTCCTTCCAACCCAGCCCAACCCATTCTATGACTGTACAATTCCAATGTACTGAAACACCACCCTCAGTAAGTTTTTGCCTTGTTTTCAGGTCTGGTCATCCAAGGCAGCTGTGTGCTACCAGCACTAACATCTTCTCATTCACATTTGCTTAATTAACAAAGATGAGAAATTTTGTAAGGAAAAGCCTGAGAAAAGCCCTTCAGAAAACAGGAGCACAAGACAATCTGATCTTGCCAGAGGTCTCTCTTCATCACCCAGGGAGGTGGTGGAGTCACCATCCCTGGAGCTGCTCAAGAAACCTGTAGACCTGTCCCTTTGGGACATGGTTTAAGGGCCATAATGGTCACAGGTTGAGAGAGGGACTCAATCTTAGAGGTCTTTTCCAACCAAACCAGATTGCCCAAGGAGGGTGTTGATGTCCTCTCTTTGGAGGTGTTCAAAGCCAGACTGAATAAGGCCTTGAGCAACTTGGTCTAGTGGGAGGTGCCCCTGCCCATGGTGGGGACTTGGAACTAGATGACCTTTGAGGTGCCTTCCAACACAAAGCATTCTGTGATTCTTGGAGTGAAGGACTATGAGGCAGCATGACCCAGTTTCTTTTATCTCTGCTTTCCTGCACTTCTCCTGACTTAATGCCCATCTGTAGCTGGCAGCTGGATGAGCAGAGAAAAGGGAGGATTTTGATGTGGACGCAACCTCTCGGACAGCACTTCAAAGCATCCATTTTCCAAAGTGTGATGGGTAGAAAGCAGCCACAGAAGTGATTTTCCTGGTGAGCCTGAACCGTGAAGTGGGGAAAGGGAAGCATATTCCAGTCAGCTGTTGCACTGCAGCTTCATCTTCCTCTGCACACCAACTGCAGACCCAACTAAGCTGTGTACCCCAACTAGGCACCTGAAGCTACTGTTGAGGTTAAGCACAGGAAAGCATTCCCAATCCTCCAGGCTGCACTGGATAATAACCATGGCAACTGGAAACTTGAGGGGTGGGGGCTGGATTATTTATTGTTAATTAGTGTCTCACAAACTAAGTTCTTAGAAAGACCTTGAAGTGTTCATCTGTGTCAAACAGGTATCTGCAGGTGGGTATGGCTCTCGGCGTCCACAAAGCCCTGGATTGCAAATAGGGGATTTTTGATACCTGCCTCAGGAGTGCCGGTGCCAGGAAAGCTGGAGAGGGGCCAGGAGGAAGGAAGAGGCCCACCTGGAGGGGTGGGAGACTTTGAAGTGTGACCCCAAGCATAAGCATGGTTGGAGTAAAGGCAAGGGGCAGCTGAGGCAGGCAGTGAGGTGCAGCAGCTGTGGAAGCAGGAAGGGGAGGGTGAGGCACAGGGAGAAGGATGAAGGACAGGGAGGGGGACATGGGACAGGGAGGAGGGCAAGGGACAGGGAGGAAGACAAGGGATAGGGAGGAGGATGTATGGCCAGGGAGGCTGCCAGCAGCGGGGACAGCAGCACCAGGTGTTCAGCAGGCAGGTTGCAACAGGCAGCTGGGGGAAACTGACTGTGGTTTTTTAACAGCTGGTTTGAGATAATGAAAGCTGAGCCAGGATCTCATGCCCTGGTGGAGGCAGTGGCTGAGGTATCAGCCTAGGAATCGGGAGACCTGGGGTTTGTTCCATCACCTGCAGCCACTTCAGGAGTGCCTCTGAGCAAGCAGCCGATGTGCTCCCACCTTGCTTTGCCCACCCCCAAAGGCTGTAGCTCGCTTCAATAGCCTCGAAACTGAGAGACACTAGAAGAGAAAGCCTCTGCTCTGCTGGCATGGCAGGACAAAACCCACTGAAATTAAAATCTAACAAGTTCAAAACTGTCAGAGGGAATTCCTTTTTCACACACACTGATGCAAATCAAGCCTAACACCAGCGACTTAAGGTGAGCTGGCGTCAGTGGGAACCAGAGCGAAGCAGGATCTGTTCGATTCCCACCTAAGTAATGAGCACAGACTCAGAAGGCCCTGCCCCAGCTGTTTTTCTGGAGCTTAATTTTTTGTAATGCAATTATTAATTATTTTTTTTTGGCTGCCTTTTTTTTCCTCTGGTAAAGACAAATGTTGAAGTGCAGCTTTGCTCATGTCAAACACATTTGCCGTATGACTAATGGTTGTTTTTGAGGCGCTGAGCAAAGTGCCTGCGTGTGTGTGTCAGAGAGACAAAGGCAGAGAGGCTTTTGTGTTTTTTGCTGTGGTGATTGTTTATGAATGTAGCTGTTTTTCCCAATTATCCTCACAATCCATCAGCAGTCTTGTCTCTGGTTCTCTCTGGTGTAAAAGTGGAGAGGTTTGTGCTGTCAGATATTTCTGTTGCAAAAGTAACATCTGCGTCTCAAGCGCTGGGTTTTGTTCATCAATGGACAAAGAATGGAGAGAGAGAGGCAAGAGAAAATGGCCTCGGGTTGCACCATGGGAGGCTTAGGTGGGATGTTAGGAAGAATTTCTTTGCTGCAAGAGTGGTCAGACGTAGGAACAGGCTGCTCAGGGAGGTGGTGGAGTCACCATCCCTGGAGGTGTTCAAGAAACCTGGGGGCATGGCACTTTGGGCTGTGGTTTAATGGCCATGGTGGTGTTGGGTTGACAGTTGGACTGAATGATCATAGGAGTCTTTTCCACCCTTCATGATGCTGGGAAATGAAAAGTTATCCCACAGACATACAACTATGTGGCCACAGAGTCAATGCCAGGGCCTGGGACCAAAATGTGATTCTCATAGCCCAAAAGACAAAGGAGAAATTAACAAAAGGTCAAAGCTTGCACTAATGCCTGCAGGGGAAGGTAAAGTCAGGGCTGGAGAATGTCACCTGAAGCACATCAGCTCACCTAAAGCTTCATGGGTGGGGACAAAGCATGGAAGTGGAGAATTCATTTTTCCCACAGTAGCAAGTTTTTGGAATCTTGCTCAAGCAAAAGCACAGTGAAAATAAGAGAGAATGGAGTGGAATGGAATGGAGGAGAAAAGAGAAGAGAAGAGAATGTTTTAGGTTGGAAGAGACCTCAAAGCTCAGCCAGTTCCAACCCTCTGCCATAGGTAGGGACACCTCCCACTAGAACAGGTCGCTCAAGGCCTCATCCAACCTGGCCTTGAACACCTCCAGGGAAGTTGTGGAACACAGAATCACCCAATGTGATCAAAGATCAAAGATCACATTGGGTGATTCTGTGTTCCACAACCTCCCTGGACAACCTGTGGCAGTGTCTCACCACCCTCACTATAAAGAACCCTTTGCTTACATCTAGTTTGAATCTTCCCTCTGCCAGTTTAAACTCCTTACCCCTCATCCTGTCATTACAAGAGGTGTCCTACGGAGCACAAAGTCATTTGCACTTGGATCCAACAAGTCTACAAGTCAAGCCCTAGCCTGTGTGTGTCAGCAGCACGAAGCTCCCTCAGTTTCCTTGGTCTCCATTGTGGTGAGGGTTTGAAGTGCCTGGTGCCCAGCTGAGGTGACTGCCCATAGGCAAGTCAAGCCCTAGCCTGTGTGTGTCAGCAGCACGAAGCTCCCTCAGGGTCCTTGGTTTTCATTGTGGTGAGGGTTTGAAGCGCCTGGTGCCCAGCTGAGGTGACTGCCCATAGGCAAGTCAAGCCCTAGCCTGTGTGTGTCAGCAGCACGAAGCTCCCTCAGTTTCCTTGGTCCCCATTGTGGTGAGGGTTTGAAGTGCCTGGTGCCCAGCTGAGGTGAGTGCCCTCCCAAGCAGGCACTGTGCAAGTGCCAGCTCCACCATCTGCGCTCGTGTCCGTGTGCGTGTGGTGTGAAAGCAGCTTTTGTTTTCCAGCTGCCGCTGCTGCCGTAAGTTGTGGGGCCTGCTTTTCATTACCATACTCAGGCTTTTGTGATTTAACACTCTGATGTGATCTGAGGCTCTGAAAAAGACTTGAGCAGGCCCAGTGCACAGACTCTGCCACGTGTCTCCGTGCCCTTTCCCAGGGCAGGAGTCATTTCACACTGCTGGGACAAGGAGATGCCTTCCAGTGGCACAGCAGGAGGGAATCCTTCCGGATTTCATTGCTTGTGGAAGCCTCCATGGTTTAGCAAGCCCTTCTTCCCCTGCAGAAGCAAAAGGTCTCCATCCCTTTCTTCCCCAAGGATAATACAACCACAGTTACTCTGTAGCAGGATATCTTTAATTTATGCTATTTGGGTTTGGAGCTAGAGGTCTGTGAAGGCTGCTGTAAGGCTTCTGCTGTTCGACCATTATTTCATGTTGACGTTTTTATTTGGAGCCCCAACCCATGCCCAAGAAAAGGAAACTTCTGTACTTTTCTTTCTGTCTTACATCTTCCAGCTGGAATGTTTTCAATCACAATAGAATTGAGCATGAACTTTGGGAAGGGAGGGAGGGAGGGAGGAAGAGGAGAAAAGGGAATCAGCTAGAAGAAATGATGACTCCAGTGGGGTTCTCTGCAGCTTAGTTCTCAGGGGACTGAAAAATGCTTCCAGCCAGTGTGATGTTGCAACGGTCCAAAGAGGAGAGAAAAATCCATGTCTGGTCTAGACCAACCAGAAACTAAAAACAAGGGACACTTTGAATTCTGAGACTCTCACCACAACTGAAAACTCTGCTCAGGCCAAGGAACTGGAAAATCAGTTTCTGGGGTTAGAGAAATGCTTCCCTGAAGAATCAGAGGCCCTTTTCCACTTTTATTGGTAAAGAAATTGCTGTAGTCTGAAGCGTTGATTTGGACACTTGAACCAGTGCACAGGGTTGCAGTCAGGGCTGTGAGGAGATCTGGATGGGTTTGGAAGGATCTTAGTGAAATGCAGCAGTAAAACACTTTTTTTTCTGTGACATTTCCTTGCCATTTGGCTGTGATAGGCTATCATTTGTCCCAAAATGGGAAAATAAGGTCTGCCTTCATAGTGCACCAAAGAGAAGTCTGCCTGCACACACAAGTCGGGAAGAGGCAGAGGGGCTGGAGCTGAGTGGTGAAACTCTGGACCAGGAGATGGTTATGAAAAAAACATCATCCACCAGGAGAGCTGAGAGCCCAGGAGTAATTGAATGTGGTAACTGTTAAGGAGAGCTTTAAAAAGAAATGTTGAGTGAAAATGACTTAGGGGCTGCTTGTTTTAAGAGGGAAGTGTAGTAAATTTCAGGACAAATTTGGATGTGGCAGGAGTGCAGGCGTGGTCTGTGCTGTCAGCAGAATAAATCCTCTGAACTGAACGACTCCTCTCAGTCAGCCAGGCTGCAGTGTTTGCTTTGGGGCTGAAATATGTATGGCCTTTGCTGTGCTAGCACAAGGATAGCTGAAGCATGAGAGGAGGGCTGCAGGGATCTGGTTGTAAAGCCTGGCAATGCCACCTGCTCCTTCTGGGATGAGTTGGTGAAGCTCTGCAGAGCTTTGCGCCGCGCAACGATAAATAGGATCAGAAAAGCCTTCTGAGGTGTGGCAGAGACAAAGGAGTAGCACTTCATTTTGCAAGAAAGAAGGAAACTTGGGCTTCCTCTCTTGGTCCTGCACTTTTTAAACCAAGACATCAGTACTTCTCTGCTTACCGGGGAAGATGTCGAGCTAAATATGTTCATTCCAGGGAAAAGTCTCCTGCAGTCTTCTGGATTCAAGTGGCAAATGTGTGAAGCTTTCTGTTACTGGATGATTAAACTTTAAACCAACACTTTCTGCCAGAAGATTGCCAATCTACATGAGCCTGCTCAAAGCCTTGTGGCTCATCCAGCCTGTGTTTCAGCACTATGTGAGGCCTCTCTTTCATCAAAGAGCACCACAGCACTTCAAGGTAACAGTCTGTGGAGCTCAAAGATGCTGGGTTTGAAGTTCTTACAGCTCTGGGCTTTGTTCTTGCTCTTGTAGAATGGCAGTCAAGGAGCATGCAGGGAGACCTTTTTCTTCACACATAGGTAGGAAGTGAAGGAGGACTGTCCCATGCTTCTGCTCAAGCCTTTTGGGCAATGTGGTCATAAAATGGTTTAGGTTGGAAGGCAGCTCAAAGCTCAGCCAGTTCCAAGCCCCTGCTGTAGGCAGGGACACCTCTCACTAGGACAGGCCACTAAAGACCTCATCCAACCTGGCCTTGAACACCTTCAGGGAGGTTGTGGAGCACAGAATCACCCAATGTGATCTTCGATCACAACCTCCCTGGGCAACCTGTGCCAGTGTCTCACTGCACCTTCACTGCAAAGAACTTCTTCCTAAAATCCAGTTTCAATCTCCCCTCTGCCAGTTCAAACCCATTCTTCCTTGTCCTGTCGTTACAAGACCTTGTCCATTGTCCTTCCCCAGCCCTCCTGTAGCCCACTTCAGATACTGGAAGGCCACTCCAAGGTCTCCTCAAAGCCTTCTCTTCTTCAGGCTGCACAGCCCCAACTCTCTCAGCCTGTCCTCATAGCAGAGCTGCTGCAGCCCTCTGAGCATCTTGGTGGCCTGCTCTGGACTGGCTCCAACAGTTCCATGTCCTTCTTGTGTTGGGGGCTCCAGAAGTGCACACAGGGCTGCAGGTGGGGTCTGAGGAGAGCAGAGCCAAGGGGCAGAATCCCCTCCCTTGCCCTGCTGCCCACACTGCTCTGGCTGCAGCCCAGCACAGGGTTGCTGTCTGGGCTGCACTCACACTGCAGGCTCCTGTTGAGCATTTCCTCACCTCAGACCCCCAGGTCCTTTTCCTCAGGGCTGCTCTCAGCCATTCACAATCTAGCCTGGAGTTGTGCTTGGGATTGCACCCACCCAGGTGCAGGACCTTACGCTTGGCCTTGTTGAATGCCATGAGGTTGGCCTGGGCACAGCTCTGCAGCCTGTCCTGGTCCCTGTGGGTGGATCCCTGCCCTCCAGCAAGTCAGCTGTGCCACACAGCTTGGTGTCATCTGCACACTTGCTGAGGGTGCATTTGATTCCTCTTCCATATCACTGACAAAGCAGTTAAACAACACTGATGCCAGCACTGACCCCTGAGGGAGCCACTTGGCACTGGTTGCCAGGTGGACATTGTGCCCTTGCTCACCACTCTCTGTGTACAACCATCCAGCTGATTCTTTATCCAGTGAGTGGTCCACACAGTAAGTCCATGTCGACCTGAGCGCAAGAGTGCTCATCTCAAGAATTAAAACCCTAAGCCACTGTCGTGTGCAGTCCTCACAGATGTAATTACTGTGTTCCAGTTTGTCCTGAATGCACCTGGTATTGTTTTTATACACTGCAAAAAATGAATGCAGTGATTTAAACCCTGGAAAACCCAAGTAGGCAGCAATTAATCCAGCTCTGCAGCTGTAATAATCCAGCTCTGCAGAAATGCAGGGGGTGGCTTTCTGAGATTATCTGTGCTCTCTGTGAACCTTTGTAGCCAGATGGGGTTGGTCTCTTCTGCCAGGCAACCAGCAACAGAACAAGGGGACACAGTCTCAAGTTGTGCTGGAGGAGGTCTAGGCTGGATGTTAGGAGGAAGTTGTTGGCAGAGAGAGTGATTGGCATTGGAATGGGCTGCCCAGGGAGGTGGTGGAGTCGCTGTCCCTGAAGGTGACCAAGAAAAGCCTGGATGAGGCACTTAGTGCCATGGTCTGGTTGATTGGCCAGGGCTGGGTGCTAGGTTGGACTGGCTGAGCTTGGAGGTCTCTTCCAAGCTGGCTGAATCTATGATTCTATGATTCTCAGCACAGCCAGGCCTTTCTTCTGCAGGTGCCAATGTGCTAGCCATGTTCTTACAGGGCTTTGCCCTCTGTATTGCCATTGCCCCTTGTGAAGGTCAGGAGAAGACAACCCTAGAGTAGACTCATCACAGCCTGTAGTTGCCCAGTGTTTGAAACCCATCAATTTGCAGGCAAATTAAATAAAACCAGGTTTGTAGGGAAACAAGTTTCATTGTTCATTGTAGGGAAACTGTTTCGTTGCAGCACCTTCTAGAGCTGGAACGAAATAGGCACTTTTTTAGACAAACAAGACCACTTCTGGCAAGTTTATAGACAAACAAGACCACTTCTGGCAAGCTTTTAGACAAACAAGACCACTTCTGGCAAGTTTATAGACAAACAAGACCACTTCTGGCAAGCTTTTAGACAAACAAGACCACTTCTGGCAAGTTTATAGACAAACAAGACCACTTCTGGCAAGCTTTTAGACAAACAAGACCACTTCTGGCAAGTTTATAGACAAGACCACTTCTGGGCTGGAACAGATGCAGGAGTGTTCAAGCTAAGTACAAGCTGAGAACAATTGCTCTGCTTTTACTTCATCACGTTAAACAAAGCACTGTTGGGACTAGTTGGCCACCTCTTAGAGCCTGAAGATCCATCATCTCTGAGTTAAGAAGAAATGGTATTTAGTCCAGCTCTGTTGGTCTGTGTTAATGCCATGTATGGCTCCAGAGGCTTCAGCAGACAAACATCTTTAACCTAAGTATTTAATGATCATATCCATTGAAGAATTATTTATTTACAGTAGAAGGTAAAGTGGCCTTAGTGGGCAGGAGTCTAGGTTGAAACTCTGAATCCAGCCCTCTGTTGACTCAGCTGCTGGTCTAAGAAGCGATCCGCAGTGAGTGGCTCTATCTGGCAGCTCCTGTGTGGGAAGTGAGCATAATAAAACTGGCCTGGTTGAAAAGTCCTTAGAGATCTACAAAGCAGAGCTGTTACACAGCAGCTACACACGTCATTATGAGCTCTTTTTCATGTGGTTCCCTTAAGAGACAGTTGGGCTCTGATGCAGATCTTCTGAACAGGTGCTGGAAGCAGCTCTGTCTTTGCCCAATGTGACTGGAAGGCTCCTGCTGCTGTGATGCAGGCAGTTAAAAAGTAGGTTCTGTAAACTTGCCAGTGTCAGATATGCTCTTGAAGAGGGAAAGGCTGTTTGTCTTCAGCAACAACACAAGTGTCATCATCTCCCTGGACAACTACTGCAATGGAACGTTCAATCTGAGTACCACAGAGTTGTTTTGACTCGGAAAAGACCTTTCAGATGATGGTATTAATGGGTTTGAACTGGCAGAGAAGAGATTCAAACTAGATGTTAGGAAAGGGTTCTTTACAGTGAGGGTTCTGAGACACTGACACAGGTTGCCCAGGAAGATCTAAAGATCACATTGGGTGATTCTGTGCTCCACAACCTTCCTGGAGGTATTTAAGGTCAGGTTGGATGAGGCCTTGAGTGACCTGTTCTAGTGGGAGGTGTCCCTGCCTATGGCAGGGGGTTGGAACTGGCTGAGCTTTGAGGTCCCTTCCAACCTAAACCATTCTGTGATTCTGTCATCCAGTCCAACCATTGTCTACCAAGCCTGGTGCTAAACTGTGCCACTCAGTACCATGTCTCTGCCTCTTTGGAACTCCTCCAGGGATGGGGATTCAGCCATCTCCCTGGGCAGCCTGTACCAGGCTTTGAGGACCTTTTCAGTGAAGTTTGGTTTTCTTCTAATATCCAACCTAAACCTTTCCTGACACTACTTGAGCCTGTTTCCTCTGGTCACAGAATGGCCTGGTTGGAAGGGATATTAAGACCATCAAGTGTAACCATAAGCTAGCATCTCCCTGTACATAAGTCTTAGACCATGTCCCTCAACTCCTCATCCTTTTAACCATGGCACCAGCAGAGCCCCAGATCCTCTGCCTTGAGCTGTCAGCAGCTGTAGTCAGGAGTGAGCAGTGCAGGACTTGAGCTTCAGGGCCTTGCCACCACTCCATGCCAAAGGTCCAATACTTTGGCCCTGTGGCTTTCCTGCTAAAAGCTCTTGCACTGTGTTCTTAGTCAAACCAATGTGTTGCTGTGAATCCCCTTGGCAATAGGCATGGCATGTGTTGGGATGGAATCATAGTCGTAGCATAGAATGGTTTGCCTTGGAAGGGACCCTAAAGACATCCAGTTCCAACCCCCCTGCCATGGGCAGGGACACCTTCCACTAGATCAGCTTGCTCAAGGCCCCATCCAGCCTGCCTTTGAACACTTCCAGGCATGGAGTATCCACAACCTCATGGGACAACCTGTTCCAGTGCCTCACCTGTCTCACAGGAACATAATAGTCTGTATTTTTTCCTGCAATTAAATCTAGGGAAACTTGGCTTTGATTGTTCCCAGAAGAGGAAGGAAGGAAAGTGAAGAAGATCTACCTTAATGAGTGCTGAAGTACCAATCCCTGCTCCAGCTGTGCCTCAGCCATTCACAACTACTCTGCTTTAGAAGCAGGAATGGGCTCTAGGCATGCAGCCAAAGGCAGAAGGATCAGAGACTTCTGGAGGATAGGGAAAAATTTGCTTCACCTCAGCCTGAAAACTACTAAATCTCAAGTTCCATATTTTCTGCATTCTCTCTGTTCACTAGCAGATGACAAGGGAGGCATTAAAAAGCAGAGCAATGCTGCCTTAAACCCCCTGGGAGTTTCTGTTTAAACATTGTTGAGATTTTTCTTTGCTCTCTGCAGGTTTTCTCAAATCTTCTTCCCTTCTCAAACTTCCTGGCACAAGCTGACAGGTTGGAAACAGGTTAAAAATGGCAGCTGAAATCCATGTGTAAAGAGCAGGTGCTGTAGGGAAGGAAAGCTTGGTGATGCAAGACTCACAAAACTCTTGTGGCAGTTGGCCCTGTTGTGTAGCTGCCCTAAGTGTGTCTGTGTGCAGCTCTCTGCACACTGTTGTGATCCTATCTATGAGTGCAGACATAGCTGAAATGAGCAGAGCTCTGCTGCTCACTGCCCTCTATTCTCACACTCCTCATCTGGCCTTTGAAACTGGGAGTGCCTCTCTCTTTCATACATCCCCATCTCTGCCAGCACCACAGACCTGTGGCAGAAGGAGCTTTTCTTTACCTCTCCTATGTGTGTACAGTGGGAAAGCTTTCTCCCTGCCTCTTTGCTGACTGTGTGGGATCTTATCTGTCTTTCAGGCAGTGGACAGAGTGTTGTGTTTATCCTGCTGAAGTCAAACATCTTGACTTATCTCTAGGAGCTCTTCTCTGTAGCCCTTCTAAATAGATGTAGAAGGTACATCTATATGTACCTAGATATAGAAGGTGCATCTCTGTACCTAGGTGTGGAAGGTGCATCTCTGTACCTAGGTGTGGAAAGTTCATCTCTGTACCTAGGTGTAGAAGGTGCATCTGTGTACCTAGGTGTGGAAGGTGCATCTCTGTACTTAGGTGTAGAAGGTGCATCTGTGTACCTAGAGAAATGTACTTGTCAAGTGAGGTATCAAAGGGAGGCATCATGAACACTTTGCCTTTTCCCCACTCCAAGTGTCATGGTGTGAACAATGCATGAAAAAGGAGTGGCATTCCTCAGCAGTTCTTTTCCTTCTGGAAATGCCTCCCCATCCAATCTGGATTCCTCCTTCTTTCCCATCCTGAGGAGCACATTATTATCCCACCTCTCTGTGGAGCTTTGCGTTTCTGCTCACTGCAGTCACTGGTGGCAGGGGGAGGTTATGCTGAGATCACCTCTTTTCCCCAGAAGGAGAAGCATATCTGACCATGCTGAGACCCTTCCTTACAGTGTGTGGCTGAGCCCTGCACTCTAGCCGAGGTGTCAGGTAGCAAAATGTGCTCTGTGGGCATCTGGAGGAGCCTCAGTGTAGGCAACATGGTGGGAACAGTGTGGTGCTTATCACCTTACTGAAAACAAAAGGCAGCTGCCTGGTACTGTTGGCTGAATGCAACCTGTCAGCACCAACCTCTCCCCAAGAAGCCAGGCCTGAGTGCATCCAGCCTTTGCAGGAGAAGATGCCAGGAGCTGAGCAGTTGGACATGTTGCCCCATGTCCACTTCCAGGCCATGTTGCCATGGCAGGGTTAGAGCAGGAAGTGTGCCTGGAGAAGTGCTGGGCAGATTGCTCAGAAAGCCCTGAAGGAGCTGCAGCCCCAGGGCTAGGACACGTGTTCTGTCTTGGGGTAGACCAACCCAGGCTACCAGTGGAGCTTGGTGGTGCATCAGGCTCCAGAATCACCTCCAAATAATTCCTTCATAGCCCATGCATTTGCTGATGCTGATTGTCAATTGCTGTAACTTACTTTTTAGAATCAGATCTCTTTCTAGTCACTGTAGTTCGCTCAATCTAGAAGACTGAGCATCACAGCATCACATAATGTCAGGGGCTAAAAGGGACCTCCAGAGCTCATCCAGTCCAGGATCACCTAGAGCAGGTCACACAGGAACACGTCCAGGTGGGGTTTGAATATCTCCAGAGAGGGGGACTCCACAACCCACCCTGGGCAGCCTGTTGCAGTGCTACCTTCTCAAGAGTGTGAGAGGGTTGGCTGCTGGCCCTGGGTTAGGAAAGTTATTTTGGTGCACCGTTGCCTTTCCAGCACTGCTTGTGTGATGTCTTGGTCTGGGCAATCAGAAGCCTTGTAACTTCAGGCAGACATCAAGGAATGAGTAGTTTGCCTTCCTGAATAAAATGAGAACATGTGAGTGTGGGGAGAGAGGGGAAGGGAGAGAGGCATTTGCATAGGTCAGGAAAGGTCATTACAACATCTGGCAGCGGTAACTGACATGTGTCAGATTTTAGTGTTCATTAAATTCCTATTAATGCAAGAATGGCTTTTAAGCTCCAAATGCCACTTCTGGTTGCTGTGTTCTCCTGGCTGATGGTGATGACTTTTCAGAACTGTACCATGCTTGTTTACTTGCTAGTGGCATCTGACCCGAGGTCAGGTTTCTATTTAACCCCTTCCTGTAGGTCAAAAGACAAATTAATCTGGTGAGAATTGAATTGGAAATGAGGTGTCTGGAGAGCAGGTGTCCCAGTCAAGCAATAGCTGCCAGGCTGAAATGTGTTTGCATCTGTTCTTATGCCATCCAAGAAGTCATCTGTGAGGTCAGGGAGATATTCAGCTGACATCTGAGATGGGAAGTTGCCACAGGGAGCAGAAGTGGCAGGTGCCCTGTGCTAGCAGATTGTCTTGCAGTCTTGGGTTGGGGGGGAATATCTGAGACCTTTCCATTCCCCTTTGCTTTACCTGTGTTTGCTGCATTCCTGAGGCAGATTCCACTATTCCCATCCCCTTTCAAGAGCAGAATTTTACAAATCTTTTTCTTCCTTTTTGTATTTTCTTTTCTTTTTTATTTTTTAGAGGATGAAGATGATGAAGAGCTGGTGGAGCCCAAAGCACAGGACGACTTGGAGACGGAAAATCAAGACCAGAAGCAAGAAGTGAAAGAAGGTACTGGAAAAAATGAACATGATTTTGTTACAGCTTTAAAGGACTGAATCCTGCAAGTAGATAGTTTCTCATAGGTGGTTTCTAATATTGAGAACACTGCAAAACCAAACCAGTTGCCAGGGTTTTTTTTGTTGAAAACCATATCAGCAGCATAAAAGGAGAGGATTGTATCCTAGTGACCCAGCTGGTAGCTCTGAGAAGCTTGTGAAAGGCACAAGGCTCCATCTGTTTAGAAGAAGCTACATGTCCTCATAATCTGGGAACAAAGTAGAGATTCTTGGATTCCAGGACTGGTGCTTACTTGTCCTCTGCCTCGAGTAGCCTGCTTGCATGAAAGATTTAAGATGGGAATACCAGGCATTCCTGCAGCTCCATAAAATTGGTTGGCCTTCAGAAGTGCTTAAAGACCATAACTGTTTGCTTGTTTGAGAGGAGCAAACTTAAACGTTGTGATGGTCAGGAATCCTCCAGCAGAAGAAATTTGGCTGGAAGGTGTTCACTGTCAAAATCAAGGTTTGGTTTTGGAAGAGCTGCCCCTATTTAGGGATAAAGCTGAAGCCAGGCAGGTCCACCCCCTCTATCCATTTCTGTGGGCTGAGGCACTCCGCAGAACTACAAAAGACCAAAATGAAGATTACTGCTTCTTTCTGGTGCAGACAGGAGACAGCTGCTGAAGTGGTACTGATCAGTCCTGAGCATGGTAGATCTGCTGGGGTCCTCTTGACTGCTTCTCTTGGCTTCTTCTAGCTTTCAGAATGTGAAGAGGGATGTGAAGTTTGGTCTTGCTCATCTGGAAATGTACTAGACTGTTGGCTGTTGTGGGAGTCCCACTCCTCTGTGGGGTAGGAGGGAAAGAAAGAGCTAAAATAGCAGCAACTCCAATGTGAGAGGAAATGAGTTGCCTCTCCAGCACTTCTGCATGGCCACCACTTTACTTTCTTGACAGGTAACTTCCTGAGGTGGAGTCTATGTGGCTCCTTGCTACGGTCATCGTTATCAGGATTATTCTGTGGCCTATAGAGAAAAACAGGGAGTTGTTTCACAGGGAGGAGACCATGAAATTGTTAACTGGAATACAGCACTGGGTGCTCTCTTCTCATGATTTACAGCAGTGTCCCCAAAACCTGAGTCTGATCCTTAGTGCTCACATTGGCTCTCCTCACACACTGAAGGGACCCGCAGTACTAAGCTTGGTTTTAGCAGAACCAGCTTTGTGAGGTGCTTACATCCCTCCTAGATGAACTGAGCTAGTTTAGCCCTAGTATCAGACATAAAGTGCAGGCTGGAGGAGCAAGGCAGAGCTTGGTTTAGCAAAACCAACTTTGTGAGGTGCTTACACTTGCCTAGGTTGAAGGAAGAACACATCCTCATTGCCTGATAGAAGTGACTTTGAGCTGCAGGATGTGCTGGTGCAGCCTGATGGCCATCAACTGAAGCCCTGACAGAGAACAGAGTCCCATTCTTCAGCGTCTGCTGTCGTTCTCTCCCTGCTGGCTTTTAGCCCTGTTGCCAACAAAATGCCATTTCCCTCCCTGTTGTAATCTCCCTTCTCATGTTCTGACCAGCACTGGGAGTTGGAAGGCATCGTTTGTGTTTCATGGAAGTGATTAAAACCATGTTACAAGTCAAGCAGGAGTTTAGAAGAACATTTCCTGTTGGTGCTGCACTCTTGTGTGAGCCTCCTCAGAATTAATAGCTTGCTTTTTTTTTCCTTCCCTCTCCCCTCTGCAAATTAGCACATAATGGGTTAAAAGCATGTTTATGTTGGCATGAAGCACTCTGGCTTCTTTTTCTCTGCCAGGCAAGACAATATTTTGCAAACTTGTGAAAGAATCTCTAATAGATGTTATAGTGGCGCCATTCACACTGCTCTAGAGCAGTTAAGGCTGTGTCAGCACTTCCATTATGAATCCTGTTTTTCAGGGATTTATAACCCAGCCATAAAAAAATTTGCTCTGGGCTGAAATTTAGTTTCAGCTCAGGGAGCACATTTTTTAACAGATTAAAGAGAAAAAAAATTATATATATATATATATAAATATATATATATCAGTGTGGGCTTTTAGGAGTTATAGGAAAGAGAAAACCAACAGAGGAAGGGGAAGTGCAGAAAGACAAAGCATTTTTTTTCCACCAATGTGGCTCAAAAATAGGTCAGGCTTGAAAAAAAAAAGAATAAAGCTTGGAACCAGTCTGTTCAATCTGCCCAAGCCAACAGGACTCAGCACTGCTCAGGACACACCTGGAGTGCTGTGTCCAGTTCTGGGCTCCACAATTCAAGAGAGATGTTGAGGTGCTGGAAGGTGT
>WAAF01011605.1:291699-339399 GCA_013400475.1 Tricholaema leucomelas
AAGCCTGGCTGGGGCACTTAGTGCCATGGTCTGGTTGGTTGGCCAGGGCTGGGTGCTAGGTTGGACTGGCTGAGCTTGGAGGTCTCTTCCAACCTGCTTCATTCTATGATTCTATGATTTTAGTAATGGCATTTTCAAGAGGAAATATGATGGGTTGGGTTTTTTTCACCTCTGAGGTTTCTTGGTAGTTCAGATTAATTCTACAGATGTCTATTATAGAATCATAGGATCACAGAATGGTTTAGGTTGGAAGGGACCTCAAGGATCATCCAGTTCCAACCCCCTGCCATAGGCAGGGACACCTTCCACTAGAACAGGTCACTCAAGGCCTCATCCAACCTGGCCTTGAACACCTCCCTGGGCAACCTGTGCCAGTGTCTCACCACCCTCACTGCAAAGAACCATTTGCTAACATCTAGTTTGAATCTGTCCTCTGCCGGTTCAAACCCATTCCTCTTCATCCTGTCATTACAAGACCTTGTCAATAGTCCCTCCCCAGCCTTCCTGTAGCCCCCTTCAGATACTGGAAGGCCACTATAAGGTCTCCTTGAAGCCTTCTCTTTTGCAGGCTGCAGAGCCCCAACTCTTGTAGTCTGTCCTCATAGCAGAGCTGCAGCAGCCTTCTGAGCTTCTTGGTGGCCCCCTCTGGACTGGCTCCAACAGTTCCATGTCCTTCTTGTGTTGGGGGCTCCAGAACTGCATGCTTCATTTCCTTATCTTGCCCCTCAAGACACCCCAGAGTTGCTCTGAGGAGTTTGATAGGATAATTCAGCAGGTTGGGTGCTAAGGGCAAAGGAGCATACTGAACTATGCAAAGTGTTTTTGGAGTGGCAGGTGAGGCCTTGGTCTGATGCTTGTCAGAAGCATATGGAGCATTGGGAATGCTATGGAGATGCTAAAGGCAGAGAAGCAGCTCAAACCCTCCCGCAATGTTTGAAGCCCAGCCCTTGTGGCTGTTGGAAGCATATGGAGCATTGGGAATGCTGTGGAGATCCTAAAGGCAGAGAAGCAGCTCAAACCCTCCCGCAATGTTTGAAGCCCAGCCCTTGTGGCTGTTGGAAGCATATGGAGCATTGGGAATGCTGTGGAGATCCTAAAGGCAGAGAAGCAGCTCAAACCCTCCCGGAGTGTTTGAAGCCCATCCCTGTTGGCTGTTGGAAGCATATGAAGCTTTGGGACCCCTTTGTGTTTCTCCCATGGAGCTGCCTGTTGCCACCCATGTCACAGCTGCCTGGTGTCCCCACTGTGTTTGGAATAGCCAAGTGTGGGATACCTGCCAGTGAACTGGGCTGGACTCTGCCTGTTCCCAGCCTCTCCTGACCGCATAAACAGTCTCAAGCTGTGGCATCAAGCGGGTTGGGGCTTTCCACCACCAGAGAGCTCTGGAGCTCCACCTAAGGCGCCTCTTTGTGCCAGTAGAAACCACGGGAACGGTGGGATGGGCAGAGCCTGCGAGGTGAGCCTCAACTCGCCTCTGCCCAAAGCCATGACTGTGTCCAAAGAAACTTGCAGGGAAGGCTGAGATTGCAGCTTCAGACTCCTGCTCTGCCCACCTCTTGCCCTGGCCCTGTGCGCGGCTCTCAGGTGGCCACGCAGCAGGCTGAGGTGGGGGAGATGGTGCAGGTCTTTAAGCATTGCAAGGCTGTCATTGTTCAGCAAGAACTGTAGCAGGGGAGTGCAAGCTGCCTTCCAGCTTATATTCTGAGCTACAGTATCAGTGACAACTGAAACCAGAACCCCAAGCTCAGCAAAGGGAGGAACTGGGGTCAAGCAAGAGGAAAGGGAGCAATTATGTCACAGCATCCAGCACCAGCACTGAGGAAGCAGGCCAGGGTTGCTGGCTTTGCCCCTCTGCTCTCTTTGAGGTTTGTAATAGCCTCTAACAGCATGGCTTCACTGCCAGTAGCACCACAGCAAGCTCAGGTGGGCCAACCCATCCTGGTAGCCCAGCTCAGCTGTGCTCAGGGATCTTGCTCGGCATGGCCCCTGCAGAAGCATAGCATCAGCCCTGCCTGGCACAGCCTCAAAGCAAAGACTCAGGACCTTGCTACTCCAGAACTGAAAAATGCCTAAATGCAGCTGGAAATCTCCCTTTACATCTTCAGCTATTGTGCCATGAAGGGACTCGCATTTTAACCCCAGCACAACCAAGATCCCAGCACAAATCAGGATAAGGCACATACAACACCAGAATGAGGCACATATGACACCAGGGTGAGGCACATGTAACACCAGGATATGACACATATGACACCAGGATAAGGTACATATGACACCAGGATGAGGCACATATAACACCAGGATATGACACATATGACATCAAGATATGGCACATATGACACCAGGATAAGGCACATATAAAATCAGGATACAGCACATATGAGACCAGGGTAAGGCACATATGAGACCAGGGTAAGGAACATATGAAACCAAGATACAGCACATATGAAAGCAGAATAAGGCATATATGAAACCAGGATAAGGCACATATGAGACCAGGGTAAGGAACATATGAAACCAAGATACAGCACATATGAAAGCAGAATAAGGCATATATGAGACCAGGATAAGGGCACTTATGAAACTAAGATAAGGTACATATGAAATCTGCCCCAAAGGTGAGAACTAGAGAAAAGAGCACCACAAGCTATGGGCAGACAAGGGCCAAAAGCTGCTCAGAGCCCTTTAGCACCTCATGTTCTCACGCTGTACCCTTCCACCAGCTCTCAGCTGTCAACACACCTCCAGTTCACATGGCTTCAAATACAGGCTGGAAGAATTAAGGCAGCTCTTAAAAGGGTTTTATGGATCTTCTGCCTCTTGTTGTGTCTCTGGGCTTATACTAAGGCTGCTTCCTGCTCTACTGGTTTCATTAACTCATCCTTTCTTTTTCCATTCCCTTCTTCTTTTTGTTGACTTCTTCTTGTACTTTATTTTTTGCCTTTGACAGACTTCATTTCTTTTATCAGGGTTCTACAGTTGCTCGGGTCCCAAGAGGATGTTTTCAATATTCTATTCTCCTTATTTAAATGTGGATTAATCTTTTTTCTTTGGTTGGTTTTTAAATAGCTTTTGGGCTTCCCTGGGAGAGAGCTGCAAGCCCAGTATTGAAATATTTTGGATCCTGCACTGTTATCAGAATTATTTATATTAGACTTATGAGAAATCTGCTTCTGGCAGATAACAGCAAGTCCCCAGCACTTTTTATCTTTGTTCCTAAAGGAGCTATGGCATCCTGGCCTGGCTCAGCAGCAGTGTGGCCAGCAGGACAAGGGAGGTTATTCTTCCCCTGTACTCAGCACTGCTCAGGCCACATCTTGAGTGCTGTGTCCAGTTCTGGGCTCCTCCATTCAAGAGAGATGTTGAGGTGCTGGAAGGTGTCCAGAGAAGGGCAGCAAGGCTGGGGAGGGGCCTGGAGCACAGCCCTGTGAGGAGAGGCTGAGGGAGCTGGGGGTGTGCAGCCTGCAGAAGAGGAGGCTCAGGGCAGACCTTATTGCTGTCTACAGCTACCTGAAGGAAGGCTGTAGCCAGGTGGGGTTGGGCTCTTCTGCCAGGCAACCAGCAACAGAAGAAGGGATGGGTGACTCCACCACCTCCCTGGGCAGCTCATTCCAGTCCCTGACCACTCTCTCCATGAAAAACTTTTTTCCTGATGTCCAATCTAAACCTCCCCAGCCTCAGCCTGAGGCCATTCCCCCTTATTCTGTCTCCAACTACCTGTGAGAAGAGCCCAGCAGCAGCCTCTCCACAATGTCCCTTCAGTTAGCTGTAGACAGTAATGAAGTCTCCTCTCAGCCTCTTCTTCCTCACACTGACCATCCCCAGCTCCCTCAGTCACTCCCCATCAGATTTATTCTCCAGGCCCTTCCCCAGTTTTGTTGCCCTCCTTTGTAGCCAGTCCAGCACCTCCACATCTCTCTTGTATTGCAGTGCCCAAAACTGAACACAAACAACACTCGAGGTCTGGCCTCACCAGAGCTGAGTCTAAAGGCACAATCACCTCCTTGCTCCTGTTGGGCACAGCATTTTTAATCCAGTACAGGATGCCATTGGCCTTCTTGGCCACCTAGGCATACTGCTGGCTCCTATTCAGCCACCTGGGCACACTGCTGGCTCCTATTCAGCTGCTTGGGCACACTGTTTGCTCCTATTCAGCTGCTTGGGCACACTGTTTGCTCCTATTCAGCCACCTGGGCACACTGCTGGCTCCTGTTCAGCAGCTTGGGCACACTGTTTGCTCCTATTCAGCCACCTGGGCACACTGCTGGCTCCTGTTCAGCTGCTTGGGCACACTGCTGGCTCACATTCAGCCGCCTGGGTGCACTGCTGGCTCATACTGAGGTGTTTGTCTATTACAACCCCCAGGGCTCTTTCTGCCAGCAGCTCTCCAGCCACACTGCCCCAAGCCTGTAGCACTGCTTGGGGTTGTTGTGACCCAAGTGCAGGAGCTGGCATCTGGCCTTGTTGAAGCTCATCCCATTAATGTTGTCCCATTGGTCTAAGCCTATCCAAGTCCCTCTGAAGAGCCTCTCTACCTTGAGCATCACAGCAGGGTTAGATGTGGCTTGATTGTTTTTCACAGCAGAGAGAGCTGATCCTGGAAGGCAAATGCTTGAGTTCTTGGAGGGCTTTCTGAAGGTATTGTCACATCACATAGGTCCCTCTGACAAAACAAAGGCAAGGAAAAAAAAACCCAACTAAACAAAACTTTGATCAGCTACTTAAGTTCCTGAGAGTTTTTCCTTGAAGAGAGCCTGTGTCTCCTGAAAGCTGAGATCAAAGGAACTGTAAAGCTCCCAAATAGGAAGAAAAATTGCAGAAAATTGCAGCCATTCTTTTTATTTTTATTTGAGGTAATGGCCAGAGAGGGAGAAGGAACAAGGGGGAAATGGAAGTGGCTCTGAAAGATAAATGGTTAGAAAATCTTCCTATCTGAAGGGACAAGCCTGCCTCTTTGGGCTCTCTTGCTTATGTTTCATGTCTTTGCAGTTGTTACAGCAGTGTTTTACACCGGGGGAAAAAAAACAGTAATGATGTTAACATTCTTGTAAGGGGAGATTGCCTCAAATAAAACTTCAGAGGCAGCCGAATGAAAGGAGAAAATAAGGTTAAAATATGAAGCTTGCTTATTGCCAGGAGGCATCTGGTGTGTCAGTCAGATGCATGAGGTAAGCTGATTTATGCCCTGCAAACTCCAGCCAAGGTGTGTGCTGCTGCTGAAGAGGCTTTAATAGGCTGCTGGCCTCCCACGGATTGTTCCGAGCTGCAAGGGAGAGTTTGCTGAGGTAGAGCTGCAGTCTCTGTGTGTCTCCAAGGCTTGGGAACACTCCACAGCTCCCAAGCTGGTTATTTTTTTTTTTGCCTTTTCCCTTTCTATTGATTTTTTGGGGGAGAGGGAGGTGGGAGGGAGGGTGTTGTGTTTTCTTTGCCAGTTATAGTTGGCAAATAGCCGAGTAATAAATTTGTATTTCCAAGCCGCGGAGAGGACTTGATTTAGCAAATGATTTTTACCATTTGGGGTGGTTTTAGCATGAGTTTTCCAGTTGCCTTTGCAGTTATTTTCTCCCCTTTTGGGCCATTTTGCTGCGTTGTCATGCTTGCTGTCTTTGATTCCCAGGGAGCGATGCTTTAGTGGTGACAGTGGGGTATTGCCTCATTACAGGCTCCCTTGCCAGAGATCCCTTAGTGCCAGTTTCCCATTCAGCAGTGGATGCTGCAATGGGGTCAGCCTGGACTTCTTTTTCTTTTACTTCACATGCATTGCTTCTGTCTAAAGCACTTAGAGGCAAATTGTGCTCCTGCCTTGGTAATTGTTGCTCTGCTGCTCAGGGGAGACCGTGCAGGGACATGGAGATATTCTCTGGAAGTGTGGAGCTCCGTAGGGACCGTGTGGTAGGAGGCATAGGGCCAAGACCATAGGAGATCATCAAAGGCTAAAGTTTTTAACTTCACAGCTGCTTTGTCTCCTGAGGGCCAAATCGCTTCTCCACCTTTTGCTTTTCTCCTACCCTCTATATTTAGCCCAGGTATAGCACAGAGGGGGTTTGTGTTTCAGAGTTAACTGTGACCAGTTGAGGCAAACCTGAGCATGGTGATGAGAGCCTCTCCCAAGCACAGAGTGCTCTGAGAGCAAGGACATTGAAAACTGGGGACATGAGGACTGCAGTGGTCCTGCTTGTTGCACCTTGAGACAGACCTGGGCATGGTGATGAGAGCCTCTCCCAAGCATAGAGTTGGGGCTTTTCAGCTTGGAGAGGAGAAGGCTTCCAGGAGACCTTGGAGTAGCCTTCCAGTATCTGAGGAAGGCTACAGGAAGGCTGGGAAGGGAACTATTGACTAGGTTTTATAAAGACAAGACAAGAGATAATGGGTTTAAACTGGCAGAGGGGAGATGCAAAGTAGATGTTAGGAAAGGGTTCTTTGCAGTGAGGGTGGTGAGACACTGGCACAGGTTGCCCAGGGAGGTTGTGGCTGCTCCCTCCCTGGAGGTGTTCCAGGTCAGGTTGGATGAGGCCTTGAGCAACCTGTTCTAGTGGGAGGTGTCCCTGCCTATGGCAGGGACTTGGAACTGGCTGAGTTTTGAGATCCCTTCCAACCTAAACCATTCTATGAATGAATCTGTTTATGATGGACTGCTTATCTCATTATAAAACTGGAACAAAATTCTCTGTTCCCATAATTCCTGTGATGATGCCAGCAGTGCTTTCCATGTTGGGATTTGAAGGGAGCTGCAGGGTTGGACTGGTATAACACTGAAGAAACTAAGGGAAGTAGTTCTGAGATCTAACTAAAATGATGCTTTGAAAGCAGACAAATGATCTGCAGCCCTCCCACAATACCAATATCACCCTGCTAGTGTGATTGAGCACAGGATTTTCCACTGCAGCAGCAGTAGCAGCAGCAGCAGCAGCGTCCCAAGTTCCTTTCCTTCTGCTGCTCACATTTAAGTCAGGATTTGCCAATAGGTCGTTACATCCATGGAGACGTAGCTTTGGTGTGTCCTGCAAAGAGTCTTCTGCAAATGAAAGGCCATGCTGGAAATATTTGTTTGGAAACAAAGCTTTAGCATCTCAGCCTACCTTGTTTGAAAGCAAAGCTTTAGCATCTCAGCCTACCTGTAAAGAAGCAACTTGAGCTCATGGGGACCAGGCTATCCTGATGGGTGCCGCAGTTGGCTCCTACCCCCTCCCAGTGCAGCTTTAACCGCAGCTCAGTGGCATTTCTTGCTCTGGCTCATAGGATTGCTCTGCAAGGAGTAAGTCTGAGGTTTTATTTATTCTTTAAGGTAAAGAAGGTGGTGCTTGGTAGGCTGCTTTCCATTTTGCTGCCTCAGAGAGTAGCTTTGGTTATTTACATCACCACTTGAGAGAGAGGCTGGAAAAGAAAGACAAAGTTTATCAGTGACACCGAGGAGAAATGGGAAGAAGTGAAGGAAGAGATTATGTGAGCATTTTTAACACAAAGAGCTGTAGTTTGAGGTAAGAAGATTATTTTATCTTTGGCTCTTCTGACAGCTCCCCTGTTACAAAAGGGCTCTACTTCTCTCAGCTAGGCATTGCCTAAACGTCAGTCACAGCCATTTCCTGAAACAGAACCGCTCCGTTTATTTCATTTGAGGGCTTTAAGTATTTTCCATTTCAGAATAACAAATATCTAGGATATAGGATCTCCTCTGTGTAAATGCTACATTCTGGGAGCAGACAGGAGCATGTTTAAATACACTTAAACATTCTTAGTCATGATTTTAAGAGTAAAGCTTTGATTCTCGTCTTGCCGTCGCTGCGGCCAGCTTGCTTGGCAACAGGAACCCGCTGTAGGTACTGATTTGTTGGGAAAAGGGCTGAAATCTCATAGCCTTGACTACATCTGTTCATTTTTCAAGCTCCTCCTAGGGAACTGACAGAAGAAGAAAAACAGCAGGTGCTCCACTCAGAGGAATTCCTGATCTTTTTTGACCGGACAATCCGCGTCATTGAGCGAGCTTTGGCTGAAGATTCAGACATCTTCTTCGACTACAGCGGCAGAGATGTAGAAGAGAAGGATGGGTCAGTTTGGGGTTTCTTTGCTTCTATTAAGCAGCCTTTATAACCTGAATTCCAATTTTAAAACTCAACATTCCCATAGTTAAGAGAAGTTGAAAAACCTCCCAGTGAAGGCCTGGGTCACAAAATGATTTCGTTAAACGTCTCCGTGCCTTATTGCTCTGAGTTTGGGTTTTGTCCTCTGGCAGCTTATGCAGGTGGTTTAATTTGTTGTTTCATTTGGGGGATGGAATTTCAATTTCTGAAGACAAGCATTAATAATTGAAACAGAGAAATGTCTGCACACACCTGTCTGTGTGGATACCCCTCTGTTCTGCGTGACACACATTTGTATTCTACTGCTGCCTCAGATCTGTTGTGGATCCCACTCTGCTATGCATTGTGTGGATGGAAATGATCTCCCCAGTCTAAATGCATAAGAAAAGAGCTGACAGATTGAGGGATGTTCTACTGCCCCTCTGCTCCACCATGGGCAAACCTCACCTGGAATGCTGTGTTCAGTTTTGGGCTCCCTAGTTGAAGAGGGACAGGGATCTACTCCAGAAAGTCCAAGGGAGGGCTACAAAGACGATGAAGGGGCTGGAGCACTGCCGTGTGAGGAGAGGCTGAAGGACCTGGGGCCTTTTGGTGTGGTGAAGAGAAGACTTAGAGGGGATCTAATCAATGTTTATAAATATCTGAAGGCTGAGGGTCAAGAGGGAGGGGACAAACTCTTCTCAGTTGCACCCTGGGACAGGATAAGGGGCAATGAGTATAAACTACAGCACAGGAAATTCCACCTCAACATGAGCAAGAACTTCTTTACTGTAAGGTTCACAAAGCACTGGCACAGGCTGCCCAGAGAGGTTGTGGAGTCTCCTTCTCTGGAGCCTTTCCATCCCTATCTGGATATGTTCCTGTGTGACCTGTGCTACATTCTCTGGTCCTACTCTGACAGGGGGGTTGGAGTTGGTGATCCATGCAGGTCCCTTCCAACCCCTAATGTCCTGTGATCTGTGATCAACAGGTTGTGTATTGAGCAAGTGATAGGGGAGCAGAAGAAGCAAACCTTGTTAGGAGGAGAGAGAATAGTATTTACCTGTCAACAGATGCAGCTCTGTTGAAGCTACATGGCAAATCAGCAGCTGTGCTGCTCTGAAGGTCCTTACTGGAGGGTACTTTACGGCATACTCCTTGTGAGCAGCTAAAGGCATCAGTGTGGAGGTGCTGGGCCACCACTGAGCTTCATCCCATCCTAATGCTGCCAGAAGACATATGCCATCTCCATCACTGGAAGAGGTGCTGCAGCTTTAAGTTTTCAGGAATCAAATGGAAGAGAGTTATAACCTGGAGGTGAAGAGTCAGGGAAAGCAGAGCAGAATGCCAGGGTCAGGTTGGGTTCTCAGGTGGCTGAGGTCAGCTACCCAGAAGAGTCAGGAAGGCAGTGGGAAATTAAGAAATGTGGGCTTGGGCAACAGATACAAAATCTCTTTCTTGGTGCAGATTCATTATCAGATCAGCAAAGGGCAGGGAGGTTGCATCCAGATGGTCTTTAAGGTCCCTTCCAACACAGACCATGCTACAATTCTGTGCAAGCAGTCAGTGAGAGCAATTAAATGGAAGCAGCAAACTTTCCCAGGCCGTGGAGAGGTTTGAGAGGCACTCAGAAATCTTCACATTGCTTTTCAGAGCATTCAAAGCCTGATACTGACCAGCTGTCCCTTTGCTTGAACCCACACAGAGATGTCCAAGCAGGAGCCAACCTTTCCTTTAACCGCCAGTTCTATGACGAGCACTGGTCGAAGCACCGCGTCGTCACCTGTATGGATTGGTCTCTTCAGGTAAGCTGTGGAGCTTCCAACCTCTCCCTAAAAACAATAAGGCCAGCCCCAGGTTGCTCTTCATTCTGCAGAGTATGATGTTATTAAGGTTGGACTGTCCAGCAGTAGGGACGAGATTGTCCACTTGTGCTCTGCTCTGGTGAGGTCACACTTGGAGTATTGTGTGCAGTTTTGGGCACCTCATTACAAGAAGAATGTGAGGTAGGAAGAAGTTCTTCATGGAAAGAGCAGTTGGCCACTGGAATGGGCTGCCCGGGGAGGTGGTGGAGTCCCCATCCCTGAAGGTGTTTGAGAGGAGGCTGGATGAGGCACTTGGTGCCGTGGGGTAGTTAATTAGAAGGGTTAGGTGATAGGTTGGACTCGATGGATGATCTCAGAGGACTTTTCCAATCTGGTTAATTCTGTGATTCTGTGAGGTGCTGGAGCAAGTGCAGAGGAGGGGCAAGGAAGCTGGGGAAGGGCCTGGAGAATAAATCTTATGAGGAGTGACTGAGGGAGCTGGGGATGAGTAGTGTGAAAAAGAGGAGGCTGAGGGAGACTTCATCACTGTCTACAGCTGCCTGAAAGGAGGTTGTGGAGAGGTTGGTGCTGGTCTCTTCTCACAGGTAATTAGTGATAGAACAAGAGGGAATGGCCTCAAGCTACCACTGGGTAGGCTTAGACTGGACATTAGGAACAATGTATTCCCAGCAAGAGTGGTCAGGCATTGGAACGTGCTGCCCAGGGAGGTGGTGGAGTCACCAACCCTGGATGTGTTTAAAAGTCGTTTGGATGTGATGCTTGGGGCTATGGTTTAGGGTGCACCTTATAGAATAGAGATATGGGTTAGACTTGGTGCTCCTGAGGGGCTTTTCCAACCTGAATGATTCTGTGACTTGATGATCTTAGAGTTCTTTTCCAACCTTAATGACTCCATGATTACTTAGCAGCTGCTGAATGTTTCTCCACAAAGAGGAGGAGTGGGCAGTAATGAAGATATCCTTTTTCTTCTGTGTGCTATTTTGCCTTCCAGCCCAGAGCCTTCTGTTAAATAGATATCTTAACCAGTCTACTAAGGTGAAGGAATCTTTACATTTCCTTCTCCCTCCCCTTCTTCAGCACCTGCAAGTTTTCTAAGGGCAAAAGATTTGAAATGAAAGCAATTGAAAATAATTTACTGAACGTGTAGCAAATGACTTAGTGAAGAGTTACACAAAATAGCAACCAACAACAGTGAGACATAACACAAATGTCTCTAATATGCTCAAATACAGAGTGTGGAAGTATCTGGACAGCTTGGCAAGACTGAAAAGAGGTCTTTTGAAAAGACCTGGACCTCTCTTCCAGCAGTGGAAGAGGACTACAGCTGGCCAGGGGACACACTGAACCAGCACATCTGGAGCATATCCAAGCTCTGTGCACCACAAAGCTGTGTCATATTGCAAAATAAAACTGATGGGAGAGCTGCTTAAGCTTCCCCAAAGCAGTACAGGCACAGCAGCAAAGTCCAGAAACCAGGTGAATGAGTTGCTTTGTTGGAGAGCTGGGTTTAGTGTGCACACAGCAGCAGGGTAGGAGATGCTAGGAGAGGTCTGCAGAGGGACCTGGCCAGGCTGGATGGGTGGGCAGAGGCCAGTGGGATGAGACTGAACAAGGCCAAGTGCAGGGTTCTACACTTTGGCCACAACAACCCCAAGCAGTGCTACAGGCTGGGGACAGAGTGGCTGAGAGCAGCCAGGCAGAGAGGGACCTGGGGGTGCTGGTAGAGAGTGGTTGAAGATGAGCCAGCAGTGCCCAGGTGGGCAGCAGAGCCAATGGCATCCTGGGCTGGCTCAGGAGCAGTGTGGGCAGCAGGACAAGGGAGGTTGTTCTGCCCCTGTGCTCAGCACTGCTCAGGCCACACCTGGAGTGCTGTGCCCAGTTCTGGGCTCCACAATTCAAGAGAGATGTTGAGGTGCTGGAAGGTGTTCAGAGAAGGGCAACAAAGCTGTGAGGGGTCTGGAGCACAGCCCTGTGAGGAGAGGCTGAGGGAGCTGGGGGTGTGCAGCCTGCAGAAGAGGAGGCTCAGGGCAGAGCTCATTGCTGTCTGCAGCTCCCTGAAGGGAGGCTGTAGCCAGGTGGGGTTGGGCTCTTCTCCCAGGCAACCAGCAACAGAACAAGGGGACACAGCCTCAAGCTGTGCCAGGGGAGGTCTAGGCTGGATGTTAGGAGGAAGTTGTTGGCAGAGAGTGATTGGCATTGGAATGGGCTGCCCAGGGAGGTGGTGGAGTCACTGTCCCTGGAGGTGTTGAAGCCAAGCCTGGCTGGGGCACTTAGTGCCATGGTCTGGTTGATTGGCCAGGGCTGGGTGCTAGGTTGGGCTGGCTGAGCTTGGAGCTCTCTTCCAACCTAGTAGATTCTATGATTCTATGATCTTAAAGGCCTTTTCCAACCAAAATAATTCTGTGATTCTGTGCTGTGCCCAGAGCCCTGAAGTAGCCTGCTGTGGGCAGCAAAGATGCTGCAGAAGTAGCTCAGCCCACTGCTGAGAAAAAGCTTTACTTAGCTTCATCTTAGAAGTGGCTGCTCCTTGTGCTCCATGTTAGATGTGCAGGTGGACACATCAGGCCCAGTCTGCAGATGGTGTGTGGGGGCTGGAGAGAGGCAGTGGGTAAGGAGCACAGTGACTCTCCCATCCACCCTTCTCTTCTTCCCCCTGAGCTGCTTCCATCCCTCCGGGTACTCCTCAGGAAGGTGGCAGGCCAGCAGGGAGGAGAGCAGCTGGAGGGTCCCAGTGAGTGTTGCTGGTAGGCTCTCCAGGTCTGGCTGCCCAAGCAGATGTGGTGCACAACAGGCAGCTGCAGAGAGGCTTCTCGCAGCCGTGTGTGAAGCTTTATCCCCTCACTTTCAGACCGGTGTCAGCTTAACAACAGGTATGCACTGCTGTGAGGTGGGTGGCCTTTGAGCACATATGGATTGCCACAGAAATCAAACGTGAGCCCGAGGAAACACTTATCTTATGTTGTTCACTTGTTCAGGGGCTGGAAATTACATGGAATTCTTATCTGATATTTTCCTAACAGGCAGCTCTTGCTGTATTCCCAGGGCAGCAAGAAAAAAAAAGCAAGCCGCCTCAGAAGAGCACTGCCAAATGTAATTGCTCAGCCCCTGGGGCTCCCAGGCATGTTCTGCTTCCCACCTCTTTGTTCCAGGGTGGCCCCTCCTGCCTTCCTCTCCGTTAACTCCTCACGCTCAGCTCCCCAGCACCCTGGCTTGGGCTTCTCCACCCCAGCAGTGCCTCCATGCCTGGGGGCTTCTGTACGCTTGGGAGGAGGACCTTGCCTCCTCACTTGCCTGCTTTGAGGTGTATCCTGGGGCAGGAGCTGGATTGAGATACTTCACATAACCACTGGCTCTGCTTCTCTCCCATGCTCCAGGACATGGCAGCATCCACCCATGCCAAAGGACAGCCTGAATGCTCCTGGGAACACATTGCCCAACTTTCCCTGATAAAAGCATTGCTGCAAAACAGCCTGGAGGCAAGCAGAAGCTTAATCAAACAAAGGAGCTTGGTGCATTGATTAAATCAATTACTCTGTTCCCAGTGCCATGTAAAATACAGCCCCAAACATGTGGGATCATTAAAGCTAACCCAGGAGCCCTCCATTCTTTTGCAGAGCAAAGGGCAAAAGGCTTAGGTGCTTCATCAAGGATCTAAGGGAAAGACCCAAGAGACTGATATAAACAGAAGGACAGAGCAGGATCACCTTGCCCTGTCAACGAGGAGGCAACTTAGCTGACCCAAAGCCAAGGAAGCCACAGTCCCAGGGATGCTGGCCTGCCTCTGGACTCTCAGGCAGCAGCCTTGGATGGTGTTTCCTATGGAAGCATTTCCAGGTTGTTCCCAGGACAGCTGGGCACCTGGGGAGGAGCAAACCTCTGGAAAGGCAAGGTGGGGTGAAGCAGTGAGTGTGCAGTCCCAGCCTGCCTTTAGGGTGCTGCACTTAACTCTGCTTTTTTAAGTCACAAAGCCTCATGGGGGGAATTGCCCAGCTAGGTATGAGCCCAGCATCTGGGTGAACTCCAAGCTGTGTTTCCAGTCAGATGCATGAACTGTGATTGCAGTACCTGTGCAGAGAGCAGCAAGATTTGAGCCAGTGTTTGTTTATAGCCAGACATGCTGCCAACAATACTGCTAAATGTCCCCCAGGAGTGTGAGCCAACCCCAAAGTGCCTCTAAGCCTGTGCTTCAGACCTGGTCACACACCCCAGCTGGCTGCAGTGATGCTGCTGGAAGGGCTGATGGCTTCTGCCTGCCAAGGTAGCTGCTCCTTCATGACTGTGGGCTCAGCTGCTTGTGCAAATGGTACCTAACCTGTTCAGCCAAAATGAGGTGCCCTGGCAAGAGCCTCCTGTGCCTGGTGTTCATTGGGCCTGGGCCAGCGTGGGATGCAAAGGTTCAAAGGGGCAGCTGAGCTGGCTGGTCAGAAGTGGTTGTAATCTCTGTCATGGGAGAGAGAAGAGGGGGTTGAGATGAGTGAGAGCTGTGGAGGGCAGGTTGGCACAGAGAGGTGGTGTGTCAGGTGTGAGATTACACTACCCTCAAGACTCCCTCTGTTCATAGAATCATAGAATTGATTTGGTTGGAAAAGACCTTTAAGATCACTGAGTCCAACCATCAACCCAAGACCACCACAGCTCTTAAACCTCGTCCTAAAGTGGTCTTCAGGAGCAAATTAGTTTGCTGTACGCTCTAAATCCCATGCAAGTGATTTGGGTGTTAAATTGCTCTCTCAAAGTGTTCCAGCAGCCACAGTCTGCCAGGATGCAGCTAAAGCCCGGTCAGAGCCACCCTAAGATGGAGAAGAGGCTGCCAAGGGAGCCATGTGTGGTTGCTGGCTCCCCCACACGTGGGTGCAGGCTCATTTGGAACAATGACTTTGAATAGAAACATCATCAGCTCTGTGATGTATTGTCCACAGGAGTGTACACCAAGCTGCTGATGGCAGAAGTTATAGCTTTGTGTGTTTATTCATTCCAAATGGATTTTGAGAGCAGAGAGGTTCAAATGATGATATAAAGGGTGATGGGGGTTTGGGTTTTGCCTTTTAAGATGTCTGCTTTGGACCAAATTCAAAGCTCCCAACAGCACTGTTGGCAGTTTCTTTGCCCTGCTTCCTTTACATCTCCCAGCTGCACTGTTGCCCTATAAAGTGCTGAATGGCTTGGCAGGAATGGACCTGGGGAAAACAAAAAGTGACAGTGATTTGCAAAGACCATTGGGAAATGTTGAGAGAAAGCATTCCTGGTTTGGTACTGATCCTTGGGCTGCTGGCACATTGGTTTGTAGCAGCCAGGTGCTTTTCTCTGGACATCCCATAAGGTCCACTCCTTTACTTGGACTTTTCACAGGCTCACAGGGTGTCAGGGGCTGGAAGGGACCCAAAGAGATCATCCAGTCCATTGCTCCTTGTGCTATCACTACAAGCCCTTTTGAGCAGTCCCTCCTCAGCCTTTCTGTAGGTCCCCTTCAGACATTGAAATGCAGCTATGAGGTCTCCCAGAAGCCTTCTCTTCTTGCAGGCTGAACAGAATCACAGAGGGGACTGGAGCACTGCCTGATGAGGAGAGGCTGAGGAACCTGGGGCTGTTTAGTCTGGAGAGGAGAAGACTGAGAGGGGATTTAATGAATAACTGAGGGCTGGGGGGTCAGGAGGAGGGGTCAGACTCTGCTCACTGCTCCCTGGGATAGGACAAGGAGCAATAGATGGAAGCTGCAGCACAGGAGGCTTCACCTCAACACAAGGGAGAACTTCTCTCTTGTAAGGGTCCCAGAGCACTGGAATAGCCTGCTCAGAGATATTGTGGAGTCTCCTTCTCTGCAGCCTTTCCAAGACTGTCTGGATGTGCTCCTGTGTGCCCTGAGCTAGATTGTATGGCCCTGCTCTGGCAGGGGAGTTGGACTGGATGATCTCTTTGGGTCCCTTCCAACCCCTGACATCCTGTGAGCCTGGGATCCTGTGAGGAAAATACAAAGCCAAGAGGAAGCTGAATACCACGCTGAGATTAGAGGGCATCATGATTGAAAGCAGATATTGCACATTTAGTGCAGCTTATTTCTGCCTCATCTCCTTCTGCATAGGTTCTGCATCATCCATCTTGTTGAAGTTTGCTTTTGCATTTTCCCTCTCTCTTTCCAGTACCCCGAGCTGATGGTCGCATCTTACAACAATAATGAAGATGCTCCACATGAGCCTGATGGGGTTGCCTTGGTATGGAACATGAAGTTCAAGAAAACCACACCAGAATATGTTTTCCATTGTCAGGTAAGGCTGAGGAAGCCATTAATTTCACACTAGACAAAACAGGGTTTACTACATGGGGCATCTCTGAAGAGGCTGAGGTTTACAATAGGCGTTTTTGGAAGGAGTACAAGCGGCAGTGCAGTGTTTGCAGAAGGCAAGCAGCCTCCTCGAACAATGCTGAAAGGCTGTCAGGGCTGCCTGTCATTCTTTGTCTATTTAAAACAGTCCCTGGGAGATTTAGTTTATAAAGCCTTTGCACTTATGAAGTAACTGTGGTGTACCACTTCCTCAGCCAGGCAGCAGCATATGCTTTCCCACCCACGTTAGCTTCCTCGCAGCCTCCGCGCTCCGAGCTGCCTGCTCTTGCCTTGCTTCTGCTCAATTTCATCCTTTGCCTTGGAAATCGGGCAGCAGGCTTTGCATTTCTGGGCACATGGCTCACTTACAGCCTGATAGTGCCAGGTGGGGTTGGGCTCTTCTCCCAGACAACCAGCAACAGAACAAAGGGACACAGTCTCAAGCTGTGCCAGGGGAAGTATAGGCTGGATGTTAGGAGGAAGTTGTTGTCAGAGAGAGTGATTGGCATTGGAATGGGCTGCCCAGGGAGGTGGTGGAGTCACTGTCCCTGGGGGTGTTCAAGAAAAGCCTGGATGAGGCACTTAGTGCCATGGTCTGGTTGACTGGATAGGGCTGGGTGCTAGGTTGGACTGGATGAGCTTGGAGCTCTCTTCCAACCTGATTGATTCTATTCTATTCTATTCTATTCTGTTCTAATAGAAATGGTCTACATTACAAGGACTTCTCCAGCAGTTCCCATTTACAAGGACTGCTCCAGCAGATCCCCTCTGGTTGTCCCTTAGGTTAGCAAACTGGTTTTGTTTCACTCCACTCGGAGCTCTCTTATGACCATGCTATTTTAGAAGCCTCTGGGCAGTTGAGAAGTAGTTGGGTGGTTTATTTCTGGAGGTCTGTTCTGCCCATCTAGAATATCACATCCAGTTCTGGGCTTCCCAATTCAAAAGGAACAGAGATCTACTGGCGAGAGTCCAAAGGAGGGATACAAGGATGCTGAAGGGACTGCAGCACTGCCTGATGAGGAGGGGCTGAGAACCTTGGGGCTGCTTAGTCTGGAGAGGGGAAGGCTGAGAGGGCATCTGAGCAATGCCTGTAAATAATCTGAGGGCTGGGGGTCAGGAAGGAAGGGACAGGGACAGGCTCTGCTCACTTGTGCCCTGGGGTAGGACAAGGAGCAATGGATGGAAACTACAGCACAGCAAGTTCCACCTCAAGGTGAGGAAGAACTTCTTTCCTGTAAGGGTCCCAGAGCACTGGCACAGGCTGCCCAGAGAGGTTGTGGAGTCTCCTTTTCTGGAGCCTTTCCAGCCCTGTCTGGATGTGTTCCTGTGCAACCTGTGCTAGATTCTTTGGTCCTGCTCTGGCAGTGGGGTTGGACTGGAAGATCTCCAGAGGTCCCTTCCAATCATGACATCCTGTGATCCTGTGATCCTGTCTGTTTACTCCTCTTTTGCCGCTGCCTTTGCGTGCAAAATGACCCGGCCTTGTATCAGCTAAATGCTCTGCTGGTTGGCTCTATCTCCATCACACTACCCAAAACTCTGAAACAAGACTTGGGCCAAATTTCCAAGCTCTTCATTAATATCCTTCTGTGGTAATTAAATACAGGACAGAGGTATTCAAAAGCCATATGGGAAAAGTTTCAGCACATAGCATTTCCCAACCTGAGATTAGTGAAACGCAGATTATTCTGCGGTAGAACTTGCTTCTCTTGGAAGGCTATGGATTACCTGGCTAATTGTGTAAGCCAAGTGTCATTTTACATCCCAGGACCCAAACATCTTTTTGAACTAAGTTTATGTTTGGCCTTGGGTACATTATCAGATGTAACATAGTGGGAGGGAGTTGCTGGCATTGAAGTTACTGCTTCAACCCGATTAAGTAACCTTTAATTCTGGGCATGTTTTTCCAATTTGCTCTACTGCAAAACAACTTCACAAGGAGTGGAGGCCTGCACAACAGAGATGCCATAAGGATTTACGTGCATGTGTATGGATGTGTGTGAGTTACCTTTGAAATGAGACCTTGTCTTCTTCTGGATATCAATTTCAGAAGAGCTGTGTGTGCTTTTAGGCTGCTTGAGACCTTAGCTCAGAGCCCATGTCCAGGTTCTTCTAGGGATGCTCATGCAGCTTCATGGTTTAACTGAAATATCCGAGGCAAGAGGTTGCCCTTTCCATTTTCAGGAAGAACAATCCTGAATCTAGACTGATTTTGCAAGCTAATATCCAGATCTAGTGTCCAGTTCTGGGCTTCCCGGTTCAAGAAGGACATTGAACTGCTTGAGAGAGTCCAGTGCCGAGCTACAAAGATGGTGAAGGGAATGGAACATCTCTGTTAGGAGGAGAGCCTGAGGGAGCTGGGGCTGTGCTGCTTGGAGAGGAGGAGCCTGAGGGGTGACCTAATTGACTGGATAGGGCTGGGTGCTAGGTTGGACTGGATGATCTTGGAGGTCTCTTCCAACCTGGTTGATTCTGTGATTCTATGACCTCAATCATAAAGATGTGCAGGGTGAGTGCCCAGAGGCTGCAGCCAGATTCTCCTGGGTGATGCCCAATGCCAGGACAAGGGGCAATGGGTGGGAGTTGAGGCATAGGAAGTTTCATGTAAATATCAGGAGGAATTTTTTTCCCTGTGAAGGTGACAGAGCCCTGGAACAGGCTGCCCAGGGGGGTTGTGGAGTCTTCCTCTCCAGACATACTCAAAACCCACTTGAATGTGTTCCTGTGTGATCTGCTCTAGGTGATCCTGCACTGGCAGGGGGGTTGGACTGGATGAGCTTTTGAGGACTCTCTGAGCCCCTGACATTCTGTGATTCTGTGAGTCCCAGGGCAGCTGTTCTGAGCACACCAAGGAGGGATTGACAACAGACAGAACAATGTGCTCCATTAATCAGGAATTCTATCTGGTTTTAAAAGCAGGAACACTTCAGCAAGGGAGCTATGACTCATAAACTGAGAGCACTGACACAGGCTACACTCTGCACTAGAAAAACACACACAGGACAAAGTGGAGGCCAGGGATTTGGCCTGACTGAGCTTCTGCCTAATGCTTCCATTGAGCTGGATGTCTCCTTTTTTACAACTGGGACCTTAAAAGCTGTGAATTGAGAGGCACACATAGAATCAACCAGGTGAGCAGCCAGGCAGAAAGGGACTGGGGGTGCTGGTAGATAGTAGCTGAACAGGAGCCAGCAGTGTGCCCAAGTGGGCAGGAGAGTCAATGGCATCCTAGTCTGGATGAAGAACAGTGAGGCCAGCAGGACAAGGGAGGTTATTCTGCCTCTGTACTCATCACTGCTCAGGCCACACCTTGAGTGCTGTGTCCAGTTCTGGGCTCCTCAATTCAAGAGAGATGTTGAGGTGCTGGAAGGTGTCCAGAGAAGGGCAGCAAGGCTGGGGAGGGGCCTGGAGCACAGCCCTGTGAGGAGAGGCTGAGGGAGCTGGGGGTGTGCAGCCTGCAGAAGAGGAGGCTCAGGGCAGAGCTCATTGCTGTCTGCAGCTGCCTGCAGGGAGGCTGTAGCCAGGTGGGGTTGGGCTCTGCTGCCAGGCAACCAGCAACAGAAGAAGGGGACACAGCCTCAAGCTGTTGCAGGGGAGGTCTAGGCTGGATGTGAGGAGGAAGTTGTTGGCAGAGAGAGTGATTGGCATTGGAATGGGCTGCCCAGGGACTTGGTCAGGCTGTCCACAGATAATTTGCACTAGAAGCCCTTTATGAGTTGGAATTATGTTTAAACCACCATTGTTGGAGCCTCTGACATGTGAAAGCTCTTCCACATCTCAGATCAGATGAGGACACCCCCATGAGATTAAATGGGGAAGCAAAAAGCATGAGCCTTGGTGTCTCAAACACAGGTTTTGTTCTGACTGACTCAGATGGAAAATGAGGAAAAAACCCATAGCTCAGAGGCTGGAATTCAGTTCTGTAACTCATGTTCTGTTAGTTAGTGGAAACCAACTGTATTATTAGTCAGCCTCATATCATTTGTGTCACTATTTTGCAGGAGAAATGTTCCCTTATTCCATCCTGATTCAGTCATTTCTCTAAGCCTGCTGTGATGAGCCCCATTTTTATTCTGCTGTGCATGGGCTTGTAACAGTCCAGGCCAGCAGCTAGAGATGAACACACACCCTGTGATTACAGATGGGGCAGTACTTTGGGTCTGCTTTGCCAGTGGATTTCTATCTTCTCTCCAAAGACTGCCTATAAAAACATGGGTTTAGTAAACACTCTCCAGTGCTGACTAATACAACTTTTGCCTTTAGTTGCTTGGCCTCAGAGAGTGAGCTACAAACAAGTAGAAACTCATTTCAGATGTGACTGTTGAGGAACTTGTGCAAGCCCCTTCTGAGATGCCAAATCAATAGAGAAGTTTAGGAAGTAATTTCTGAGGATGAAATTCCACCTCAGGAGTTCTGGAAGCATCAGTAGAAACAGACTGAAGTACCTCTGGGTGTCAGCTGAAGAGCTGCCTGAACTCCAGCAGGTACCACTTCAGATACCTCTTGTTTACACCTGGTAACTTCTTGAAGCTGGAAACCATAAAGTTTTTGTCTTCCCTGGTATATTATCCAGATTATTTTCTGTACCTCTTCCTATGCCTTTTTGTTGTCTTGGACAGGATCACTGAAATGGTCATAACCAGAACAATGGCTTTTGGCTTTTCACAGCTCTGCAATGTGTTGTGCTACAAATATTGAGTTCAATTGGAGTTAATATACATGGAGGTGAAAGTTCTTATCAGCCAAATGCTTTTCTTGACTCATTAATTCATGTGACCTGCCATAAGATTAACCAAACCCCTCCTAAACGTGGCTGGCTCCTGCTGGCTTCTACTTTCTCCTCCTGTGGAATATTTCTATTCCTCTACTTGTTTGATTTTTGCCCTTCTTTGGGTTTTTATGTTTCAGCTTTACCCAGTGATGTGCTGACAGCACTTTAGCTAGGACTCCCACAGATTTTTTCCTCTACAGCTCACCATACATCTCTTTACCACAAGGTTAGGAATGGGAAAAGAAGGAAGAGTGAAGGAGAGAGCAATGTGTTCATTTGTTTTCCTATGCAAGCAAAAATATGTTGTCTCAGGAGCAAAATCCAAGTGGAAGGGTGATGTCATTTGCCAAAGGAATGAGTGCTCTGTGCTTTCCTTAGCTCCTGAGGAGTACACTGAGCATGCAGCTAACACTGCAGGGTGCAAACTGGGAATGTCCTTGTAGGGAAGAGTCAGGGATGTCATATAATGGTTTAGATTGGAAGGAACCTCCAGGATCATCTAGTTTCACACTCCCCCCGCCATAGGCAGGGATTAGAACAGGTTGCTCAAGGCTTCATGCAACCTGGCCTTGAACACCTTCAGGGAGGTTGTGGAGCACAGAATCACCCAATGTCCACAACCTCCCTGAGCAACCTGTGCCAGTGTCTCACCACCCTCACTGCAAAGAACTTCTTCCCAACATCTAGTTTCCATCTCCCCTCTGCCAGTTCAAACCCATTCCCCCTCATCCTGTCATTACCAGACCTTGTCAATAGTCCCTCCCCAGCCTTCCTGTAGGTTCCTTTCAGATACTGGAAGGTCACTCCAAGGTCTCCTCCAAGCCTTCTCCAGGCTGCAGAGCCCCAACTCTTGTAGCCTGTCCTTATAGATGATCTCTGAACATATTTGGTTGGTTTTGTTTTGTGTGTTTGTTTCAAAGATCACATTGGGTGATTCTGTGGTCCACAACCTCCCTGGGCAACCTGTGCCAGTGTCTCACTGCACCCTCACTGCAAAGAACTTCTTCCTAACATCCAGTTTCAGTCTCCCCTCTGCCGGTTCAAACCCATTCCTCCTCATCCTGTTATTACCAGACCTTGTCAATAGTCCCTCCCCAGCCTTCCTGTAGCCTCCTTCAGATACTGGAAAGCCACTCCAAGGTCTCCTCCAAGCCTTTTTCTCTACAGGCTGCAGAACCCCAATTCTCATAGCCTGTCCTCAAAGCCCCGTGCTGAAGCATCACAAACTCTTAGTGGAATCCAGTGCATTCCAAAGGCAAAACCCAAGCCTTTCACAAGTATTTTATGAGGCCCTTCAGATGAGTCATGCCTGGTTGGGTTGGTTTGGCAGTGTCCACAGAGGGAATGAATTCCAGCAAAGGCATGGAAGTGACATTGACTCTGCCTCGGTTTGGTGGGAGAATTTTAAGGAGCGGTTCAGGCTCAGCTACTGCTGCTCTGCATTTAGATGGGGGTGACAACAACAACAGTAGTGTGGCACAAGTTGTGGCGGTGTGACTCTGTGAGCTCAGTCCTGCATCAACTTGTGCAAAGCAGGGAGCTGTCCTTAGAGCTGAACATTGGCTGAGTAGCAGTGATACCTCGCAGCCTTGCTGGCTTTCTTAGAAAGCACTTTGTATGTCCTTCATGTCCTTTGTATGTCCTTTGCCTCTGACAGAACCAAGTGAAAACCCACATCAGCCAGTCAGGACCAGGGTTATTTGTGAGGCAGTGCTCAGGGAGGTGCTGGAGGCCCCATTCCTGGAGACACTGAAGGTCAGGCTTGATGGAGCTCTTAGCAACCTGCTGTAGTTGGGGATGTTGGAGATTTAAACCAGATGTTAGTTAGAGATTTAAACTGGATGTTAGGACTGGATATTCTTTCCAGTGAGGGTGCTGAGACACTGGCACAGGTTGTGGAAGCCTCATCCCTGGAGGGGTTTAAGGCCAGGCTGGATGAGGCTGTAGACAGCCTGATCTAGCGTGAGGTGTCCCTGCCCATGGCAGGGGAGTTGGACATTTGTGATCCCTTCCGACCCTGCCTGGTTCTGTTGTTTTAGGAAGCTCATTCTAAGCAGAGGTGGCTGATTTCCCTGATTTGCATGTAACCACACACAGCAGGGAACCCAGCCTTAACCAACACTGAAATGGTCCAGGGGAGTGGTTCTAGGCAGGCTGGGATGGATCTGAGATGGGTCCTGGGTGATAACCAAGGATATCAAAAGGATAATGAAGTGATGGAGAGTTTAGAAGTTAGCAGGTTGGGGTTGACATCCTGATCTAGTGTGAGATGCCCCTGCCCATGGCAGGAAGATTGGAACTGGATGATCCTTGTGGTCCCTTCCAACCCTGACTGGTTCTGTGATTTTATGCTTCTATGTTGATTTCTTACAGATTATTTCCTGACCTGTTAACTTCCTCCTTCTCAGCTACTTTTCTCCCAGATACTGCACCAAGGCAGCAAGAAGGCAGCTTCCATCCCTGGAAGTGTTTAAGGCCAGGCTGGATGGGGCTCTGGGCAGCCTGATCTAGGGTAGGCTGGATGAGGCTCTGGGCAGCCTGATCTAGGCTAGGCTGGATGAGACTCTGGGCAGCCTGATCTGGATGAGACTCTGGGCAGCCTGGTCTAGGGTAGGGTGTCCCTGTTTATGGCAGGGGGTTGGAACTGGCTGATCCTTGTGGTCCCTTCCAACCCTGACTGATTCTATGATTCTAAGAACAGATCTGACAGTCAGAAGTGTCTCCATTCAGAGTATTTTTGAGGAAGGCAAGCACATGTGAAGTAGCTTTTATCTGGGGAAGCAGTAACCATTTAAGAGTCCTTTCAAGAAGCCAGATCGACACTGAGCATAATCACAACAAGACTTCAGCTGTAGATCACTTTGAATAGCCGCAGCTATTTCCTAAAGTGCCATGCAGTCAGATTTACTCAGTTGCTTCCAGCTCTTTACCAAACTCTCCTCTTCTTTCTTTTTTCTTTTGTGGTATGTGGGCCCTGTGTTTTCTAGTTTGATTTGAAGGAAAGCTGTCCATGCTTGGAAAATCTTGGTGGCTTGGGTACAGAGATCAGCCGCTCAGCTGCACCACAAAATGCTTCATTCTCCCCTAGTTTTTTTTGTAGTGGCTTCCATACACTGCCATTAAGTTATGTGTCTGACCACTCTTCATTGCTTATCCTGGTGTGGTCTTTCCCTTTTCAACTGAATGGATGGAGTCAGAAATGCCTATCTTAGAATTAGATGCAGTGAGGTAAGTGAAGGGCTCTATTTAGTGGCTGATATTGGCAGGAGCTGCCTTTCCCCCTCCTGATTTGGTTCCTTTGTTGCTGCCTGCTCTTTCAAAATAAACATAAATGCCTTCAGCTAGGCTTTTTGCTCCAGCAGCCTGCCTTCTAGAGGCACTGAGCACCCAAATCCACGAGCCTTGTGGATGGAGTGGGCTGAGGTAACTGCACTGATGACTAAGAGCCTCCTTTTTCTCTTCCCCTTGAGTTTCCTTCTCTCTGGAAGCCAGACCAGAGCTCAGTCCCTCCAGAACTTTAAAAGTATTGCAAGTTTAATTGTCAGTGAAGTATGCTTGGAATACTTAACAAATTCAGTTCTGAAAATTATATTGGTGCTTTTCCACAAAGGCTTCCTCACTTCTTTGCTGCTGTCTAAGCTTCAAGTAAGGATTCAGCTCTTTAGAACCATGAAAGAGATGAGAGACACTAAATTTCCTAAGCAAAATCAATCTGAAGGAGCAGCAGCAGGTCCAGTCCCAGAGCTGACTTGCCTAGTCTCTCAGTTTCTAGTGAGAGGAACTGTGGCCAGCTGTGCTGGAAGTCCCAGAGAAGAGATGGCTCTGAGCTGACTGCAAATTTGAGGGAACAGAAGCCTTTGGAAAAGGGTTTTTTCCATTAAAAAGTGCCCAGATGTTAAACCAGAACTGGTCTGCAGAAGAGAAGAGGATTTGATGAACAGCCACTGAAACTTGACTGAGGAATGAGAGACAATGGAAGAAGAGAGGTTCAGATTGCAATGAGTAAAAAGAGTTTTGCCCAGTTAAGGACAGTTAAGCAGTGAAGCAGGTTGTGCAGATAGGTCATGGAGCCTCCATCAGTGTGTTCTGAAGACAGATTGGATGTAACCCTGAGCAGTCTTGTCTAATCTCACAGCTCACCCTGCTCTGAGCAGGAGGTTGGACTACAGACCTCCTGATGTGGCCTCACCATGCAGAGGAGATAGGGGAGGAGAGTCTCCCTTGGTCTTCTGGCCACACTCTTCTTAATGCACCCCAGAATCGCATTGTCCTTCTTGGCCACAAGGGCACGTTGCACTTTTGCTGAAGCTCATGAGGTTCCCCAGCTCTCCAGTCTGTCCAGGTCTCACTGAATGCCTCCTCCCAGTTTGGTAGCAGAACCCTGAAGAGCAACACCCCCAGCAAAGCCCACGTGTCCATTCTGACAGCCTAATTGTGTGCCCTATCCCATCAGACTAGGAAATGACTGCCAGCACAAAAGGAGGGAGCAGATTCCCTATTAGCATTTAACATTCTGGGTCACTTGAGGGCTGCTTTCATGCATGCAAAGTCTGCCAGCAACAGGCTGCTCCTTTGCTTCGAGCAGTGCTTAACAGGGATCATCTCCCTCAGCTGAAAATCAGATCTCAGTTATGAATCAGAGAATTAGGAAGTGACAAATGTGCCTCTCTTGCATAGAAAATGTTAAGTGATTCCTGCTTTCAAGCCTCTTTTTGGAGAGGGTAGAATGTCATACACTTAAATGATCTGCTGTCACTACTGGCAATGGTACTAAGTATTTAACTAGCAATTTGTCATGAATCTGCACTTAAAGATGCTGATTCTCTTCTTAAAGTGAATGAATTCTTTCTTTCAGACCAAATATAAAGAGTGTAAGGGTAGTGGAACACTGCAACAGGTTGCCCAGGGTAGCTGAGGCTTCATCCTAGTAGATATTCAATGTCAGGCTTGACAGGACTCTGAGTACCTGATCTGATGGAGGATGTCCCTGCTGACTGCAGGCAGGTTGGACTAGAAGACCTTTGGAGGTGCCTTCCAAACCATTCTACTGTGCTGTCCCCTTGTACACTGCTCTGATGAGGCCACGTGTCAAGTATTGTGTCCAGTTTTGGGCACCTCATTACAGAAGGGATATGGAGATGCTGGACCAAATGCAGAGGAGGACAACAAAGCTGGGGAAGGGCCTGGAGAATAAATCTTATGAGGGGCAACTGAGGGAGCTGGGGATGGTTAGTTTGAAAAGCAGGAGGCTAAGTGAGACCTCATGACTGTCTACAGCTGCCTGAAAGGAGATTGTGGAGAGGTTGGTGCTGGTCTCTTCTCACAGGTAAATAGTGATAGAACAAGAGGGAATGGCCTCAAACTGCCACTGGGTAGGCTTAGACTGGACATTAGGAATAATTTTTTTCCCAGCAAGAGTGGTCAGACATTGGAATGAGCTGCCCAGGGAGGTGGTGGAGTCACCAACCCTGGATGTGTTTGAAAGTTGTTTGGATGTGGTGCTTGGGGCTATGGTTTAGGGTGAAGTTTGTAGAATAGGGATATGAGTTAGGCTTGGTGTTCCTGAGGGGCTTTTCCAACCTGAATATTTATGTGATTCTACCCAGAGGAGCAAGCCCAGAGAAGGGCAGCAAGGCTGGGGAGGGGCCTGGAGCACAGCCCTGTGAGGAGAGGCTGAGGGAGCTGGGGGTGTGCAGCCTGCAGAAGAGGAGGCTCAGGGCAGAGCTCATTGCTGTCTCCAACTAGCTGAAGGGAGGCTGTAACCAGGTGGGGTTGGGCTCTTCACCCAGGTGCTCAGTGACAGAACAAGAGGACACAGTCTCAAGTTGTGCCAGGGCAGGTTCAGCCTGGATGTTAGGAAGAAGTTCTTCATGGAAAGAGTGATTGGCATTGGAATGGGCTGCCCAGGGAGGTGGTGGAGTGGCCGTCCCTGGAGGTGTTGAAGCCAAGCCTGGGTGAGGCACTTAGTGCCATGGTCTGGTTGATTGGCCAGGGCTGGGTGCTAGGTTGGGCTGGCTGAGCTTGGAGGTCTCTTCCATTGTGCTTGATTCTTTGAGTCTGTGAGGCACTTAGTGCCATGGGTTAGTTAATTAGAAGATACTGGGTGATAGATTGGACTGGATGATCTCAAAGGTCTTTTCCAATTAATTAATGGAATAGATTCTGTCGTTAATTCTGTGATTCCTTCTAAAGAGAGACTTTTCAGCTGCTACCTTGCATTGTACCTTTCTGGCATCTAATATGCACTGTGCAGCTGGGAGAAACCCTAACCTTTGGATTTGCAGAGTTAGCCAGGCAGTATATTTAAGCTTTAGCTAACTAAGAGGAAAACAAACAAACAACCAAAAAATAGACCTCAGTCAAAAATTGTATTTCATAAGAGAAAATTACAGCGAGGTTGATGGTTTGCCAAAACCTCAAGCAGTGACAAACTCCACAGAGTGTCCTGAAGGAGATGCCTTTGCCAACCCATTCCTTTGCAGATGGCTTAGATTATTGATACTTCAAAACACATGACAGGATTCATTCCACTCAGAAGGCTGAAAAACTTGCTTGATAAAAACCTGCAGATTTGTTACACTACCCCAAAATCACAGAGAGAAGCGGGGAGGGGGGAAAAGAGCACCGAATCCTGCAGCAGTTCCTCAGGGCCTTTGGTTGGTTGGGTTACAGCTCGGCACGACCTCACGTGAGATAGCTGAAGGAGAAGGGAGGAAGGAAGGGGGAGGAAGGGAAAAAAAGATCCCTGCCTTTCCTCTCTTGATCTGAACATTGCATTTGAAAGTGTGTCTTGTACATCCGAAACTCCCAGTGCTGATGGGGTTGGGGGGAATGAGCAGTGTGGGCTCAGTAAGCAGCTGGGATCTTTCCACAGAGTTCTTTTTCCTACAGGCTATCAAATGCCCTGCAATTCCCTAGCTGTGCTGCGAGTGGTGGAGAAACAGCCCTAGGCATGAGTGCTCCGGGTGGGTTATGTCACTGCTCACACTGCAGGCTCCTTGCAAGGGAGGATGCATTTGGTCCAAATCCGAGCACATTATTTCACCTCATGATTTCTGGCTCCGTGGGAGCTGGGTGTGAGGAGTGAAGCCTCTCTCTGGGTTACCTGGCACAAAATATAAACCAGTTGCTCTTCTAAAGCCCCAGAACCCAAGGAATCCATCATTGCAGCTCAGGATACAACTGTCCTCTGCCTTAGGTCTAAAATCAACAGCTTTTTGCCCTCTGGCCCCACAGCTGGATGACTGACAAGTGCCTCAAAAGAGCTTTTGTACACGGGCAACATTGATTTAATGATGATTAACACTCCCTGCTTCCCACAAAGGGAGAGCAGGAGCACATGCTGGCTGGCTGGGATACTGCTCTTAGCCCTGGCTGAGATACTCATATCCTTGCAAGTTGTTTCCCATGAGGAAGAGTCATAGAATCAAGCAGGTTGGAAGAGACCTCCAAGCTCACTCAGTCCAACCTAGCACCCAGCCCTGGCCAATCAACCAGACCATGGCACTAAGTGCCCCAGCCAGGCTTGGCTTCAACACCTCGAGGGACAGCGACTCCACCACCTCCCTGGGCAGCCCATTCCAATGCCAATCACTCTCTCTGCCAACAACTTCCCCCTCACATCGAGCCTAGACCTCCCCTGGCACAGCTTGAGACTGTGTCCCCTCCTTCTGATGCTGGTTGCCTGGCAGCAGAGCCCAACCCCACCTGGCTACAGCCTCCCTTCATGGAGCTGCAGACAGCAATGAGCTCTGCCCTGAGCCTCCTCTTCTGCAGGCTGCACACCCCCAGCTCCCTCAGCCTCTCCTCACAGGGCTGTGCTCCAGGCCCCTCCCCAGCCTTGCTGCCCTTCTCTGGACACCTTCCAGCACCTCAACATCTCCCCTGAATTGGGGAGCCCAGAATCACAGAATGTACTGGGATGGAAGTGACCTCCAAAGGTCACATAACCCTAGGTGTGTCCAAAACTGTGTCTGTGATGTAGCAATCTCTTCCTTTTGGCCTTAGCTGCTCCCTAGCACTGCATGGGTGCTGAGCCAGGCTGCTCAGATCAGAATTTGTCCTGCAGGAGATGAAAAGTGCAAAGTCAACTCCTGTTCCCACCACCATCCTCAAATACAGGCTTCTCTGTGTTACTTCCCTGTGTTATATCCTGTGTTTCCCTTAGGCAAGCTGTTTATCTGTCCCACTCAGTCTCTCAATCCTCCTGCCTGTGTGCAAGGTTTAATTAATTTCCAATTGTTTCCAAATTCTGTAGTGACACTGCTTAGAAAGGATAGATGGGTGAAAGTGATGGATTTGGGCAAATATAATAGCCTGTCACTCTTCACCAGGAGCTGCAATGACATAAAAAAGATAAAGAGAAATGACTGTAATTATTTGACAGTGAAACCAATAGAAGTGTGCCCAAGTGACACAGACTACAGAGTGCAAAATGCCAACTGCTCAGGAATGAGTAGAAGAAGGTGATGATGTTGTCACTTTGCTCCTTAGCCTTAACCTGGAAGCCCAAATGACCTGGCTCCAGGGTCAGGCAGAGCTCCATTCAGTGACAGACTTGTAGCATCTTTAATATGGAACGAGGAGTCCTGTAAGTGGACTCTGGAGGTCTTTGGGGCCAGGTTGGATGTGGCTCTGAACAACCTGATCTAGCGTGAGGTGTCCTTGGCTATGGCAGGGGGTATTGGAAGTAGGTGATCCTTGAAATCCCTTCCAAGTATGTGATTCTGTAATTCTGTGGTTCTGTAATTCTGTGGTTCTGTAATTCTGTGATCCTATCATTCTGTGATTCTAGAAGTGGAGATTCATTCAGTTCCAGGCTCCCCAATACAAGAAAGACTTGGACATACTGGGGCAAGTCCAACAAAGGGTCTCTAAGGTGATTTAGGAACCAGATCATCTCTCATATGAGGGGAAGCTGAAAGAGCTTGGGCTGCTCATCCTGGAGAAGGTAAAGCTCAGGGAGACCTTACAGAACCTTAGAATGGTTTAGGTTGGAAGAGACCTCAAAGCTCATCCAGTTCCAACTCCCTGCCATAGGCAGGGACACCTCCCACTAGAGCAGGTCACTCAAGGACTCATTCAGCCTGGTGCTAAACATCTCTGGGGAGGTTGTGGATCACAGAATCACAGAATGTGATCTTTGATTTAACAAGGCCAAGTGTAAGGTCCTGCACCTGGGTGGTGCAATCCCAAGTACAACTCCATACTGGGTGGGGAATAGCTAAGAGCAGCCCTGAGGAAAAGGCCCTGGGGGTCTGGGGTGAGGAAAAGCTCAACAGGAGCCTGCAGTGTGAGTGCAGCCCAGACAGCAACCCTGTGCTGGGCTGCAGCAAGAGCAGTGTGGGCAGCAGGGCAAGGGAGGGGATTCTGCGCCTTGGCTCTGCTCTCCTCAGACCCCACCTGCAGTCCTGGGTGCAGTTCTGGAGCCCCCAACACAAGAAGGACATGGAAGTGTTGGAGCCAGTCCAGAGGAGGCCACCAAGATTCTGAGAGGGCTGCAGCAGCTCTGCTATGAGGACAGGCTGAGAGAGTTGGGGCTCTGCAGCCTGGAGAAGAGAAGGCTTTGAGGAGACCTTGGAGTGGCCTTCCAGTATCCAAAGGGGGCTGCAGGAGGGCTGGGGAGGGACTATTGACAAGGTCTGGTAATGACAGGATGAGGAGGAATGGGTTTGAACTGGCAGAGGGGAGATTGAGACTGGATGTTAGGAAGAAGTTCTTTGCAGAGAGAGTGGTGAGACACTGGCACAGGTTGCCCAGGGAGGTTGCGGAGCGCAGAATCACTCAGTGTGATCACATTGGGTGATTCTGTGCTCTACAACCTCCCTGGAGGTGTTCAAGGCCATATTGGATGAGCCCTTGAGTGACCTGCTCTAGTGGGAGGTGTCCCTGCCTATGGCAAGGGGTTGGAACTGGATGATCCTTGAGGTTCCTTCCAACCTAAACCATTCTATGGCAGTCTCTAATTCTGCAGTCTTCCCATCATGGCATCATTCCTTCCTCCCTGAAAGGGTCACTTCCTCTCAGCAGCCCTGTTTAGGAAGGCAATTCCCCGTTTTCTTGGCTGTGTGCAGGCTTTTGAGTCATTGAAGTCTTGCAGAACTTAAGAATTGACTGCAGTTAGTTTATGGACTCCTGAGAAAAGCTGGACTTAATTACATAGGTAGCTGATTTCCTCAGCTGGGTATTTGAAGTGTTCTTGGCCTCCTGACTATGCCAGGGTTCTCCTGGCCTGTGCATTAAGCATAGGGGCCTCAGACTGAGTGCTACACTTGAGATTTATCTGCAGCTCCCTTAGGAGCAGGCTGTGACTGCTATGCTCAGCTTCACAGGCTGAGCTGTAGATAATGGTTCCTGCAGCATCTGTACTGGCTCCTCGGTAATCTGTGGCTTCACATAGTTTGATTGATCAGATGCATGGTTTGGTGAACTGCTGCCATAGAAACCAACAAGCTACCACCACAGCTCGAGAGCAACTCCTGTTTCTATTCCTGTTCTCCAAGTCTGGAGTTTATCCATCTCTCTCTGTCTGCTTTGAAAAGCACAACTGTGCTTTGTTCCAGAACTTGCCACCAAGTGATTTTCTGTTGTGCTTTCTCTGTGAGAGGAGGAAGCCAGGCCACCAAGATGCCAGGCAAGCCCAGCTTGTACCTCACTCTCCAGGGGATCAATTCTGATTTTGCATAATGCTAGTTGGGAAACACTCTGGAAAGGGACTCTTGAGCCTCACTCATGAGGCCAGGTCATGACTCCAGTAGAAAACAGACTCTGCCTGAGGAAGAGGTGTGCAACAAGAAGAAGCTCAAGTCCTTAGACCAGTGGCTGTGATAATTTCTGAGCGTGGACCTGAGCTGCCAAGACTGTAACTTTGGTTTATATTGGATAGTATCAGAGAATATGAAGAAGCAGTTCAGGAAAAGTGACCAGAACTCCTGGACTTGTTGCTTCCAGAGAGCTTCCTCAGGCATTTGCTAGATAGAACAAGTGGCTTCACCTTCATAGAGGCTTTTGCCTGGAGGTGAGAGGTGTCCCTGCCTATGGCAGGGGATTGGAACTACATCATCTTTGAGGTCCCTTCCAACCTAAACCATTGTGTGATTCTATGAGTTGCCTAACTGCAGTGTTCAGAGAGGGCTTTAGTTTGTGTGCTTCTCAAGAGCTATATTTCATTTTGCAATGCTTAAAATACTCCTCCTACCCCTCCCCCAAACCCCTCCCTAAGAGCTATGAACAGATTGACCAACACAGGCTAAACTGAACTCTCCCTCTTGGTCTGTTTTTCACTCTGGACTCTAATCTCTTTATCTCCATCCTGCTGTCTATGGGTGTGGATAATGAGAGCTGGAAGTGTAAACAGCGCTTTGAGGTTCCAGTGCTCTTGAGCTAGATTCACAAATGTGGTTATGTGCCAGAAGATGAAGAGAAAGGCTGCACTTGGCAACACCTAAATGGTGATAGACACCTTCTGTGTTTGAGATGCTCTGTTCAAACAGAAGTCAAAGTGACTACATGTAAATGTGTGCAGAAGATTGAGGAGGTTTCACCCCTAGAGCATTATTCAGGCTACAACTCAACAAAGATGTGAACTTCTAAAACCTCTTGGCATTGCCCTCTGTATAAAAACAGCAACCACTACTTAACAGGTTCAGAAGTGTCAGCACAAACCCACCAGACAGCTTCTGGTTGGTCATGTCCCAGGTAGGTGATGACTGACTTCTAAAGGACTTCTGACAGTCAGTGGGGACGTTCTGCCACCAGCTCTGTGCTGGGAGAAGGCAACGGAGCACTCTTCAGTTGAAGACCTGATTCTTACTTAGTGGCATTTCTGACCACATCACCCACAGACACACCAATCGTAGGCTGGTTTGGGTTGGAAGGGACCTCCACAGGTCATCCAGTCCAACCCCCTGCACTCAGCAGGGACATCCTCCACTAGAGCAGTTTGCTCAGAGCCTTCCCAGCCTCACCTTCAGTATCTCCAGCCATGGTGCCTCAACCACCTCCCTGGGCAACCTCTGTTGCAGTGTTCCAGCACCCTCAGAACCTGTTCCTCACATCCAGTCTCAATCTGCTCTGCTCTCATTTGAAACCATTGCCCTGGTCCTGTCTCTGCAGGCCTTTGCAAACAGTCCCTCTGCAGCCTGCTTGGAGCCCCCTTCAGGTCCTGACAGGCTGCTGTTAGGTCTGCCCAGAGCCTTCTAAAGCTCCAGGTCTGCAAGGATGGTGCAGATCCATCACTGCAGGCTGGTGAATCAATCAAACCCGTTAAGAGTGCTCTTGTCTGTTAGACTATCTTGAGCTAGATAAAACAGACACAGCAAGGCCATGCTTGCTTCTCCAGCATGCAGCCACGTGGGTGTTAAGGATTTGACCCTACAGCCAGCTCTCATCCAGAACAAAAAACCTGACAAAGTGAGGTACTTAGCAGGTAGCAGTTGGATGGGATGAAAGCTTCGTTTAGAGGTGCTGCTGGTATGAAACTGCTCCTTATTTCTCCAGGCTTTAATCCTCTCGTGGTCAGTCTAAGGAAGAAAGTGTGAAATTGAGCAAAGGCTCCATCCTTAGGCTGACACAGAGGTGCAGCAATGCAGGGCTGGCAGAGTGGGGGGATTGTTGCAGTCGTGCCTCAGGGCAGGCAGGATCTCCCTGTTGCACACTGGAGAGGGACTGTGTCTATCTGCTTTTGCAACACAGCAAGCAGCTGAGCTACCCTTCTGAGACATCACAGCACTGAATGCAGAGCACTGGCAGAGGGGCCCAAGTGCAGCTTCCCTTTTGGCAAGGCAGCTGATGGACTTCCTTCCCATTACTTCATTCTGGTAGTTGCAAGGGCTGGACCTGCACTGACACAGAAGACAGTAGAAAGCTTCAGCTTGCTGCCCTGCTCAAAATGAAGGTGTGAGTCTGGAGGTTGCCTTGCTGCAGACTGAGGCAGGGTGCTGTGATTCTGCTGTAAGGCTCAGATGGCAGCACCGAGGTTAGGTGGCAGTTCCCTGCGCTGTAAGCTCAGCTAAGAGCGCGCCACGTTTCCTGCCGCATTCTTTTTCCTCCTTTTTAAGGACTTAGTACTTTTTCAATAAAAATACATTTAATTTGTGGCTGCATTTCAGCTCCATTGGCTTGATGGTATAAGTGGAGCAATACCAGCTTGGGATTTAGAGCAGTCGTGTGGCTGAGTCTCTCTGCAGGGCTTTCATGTGGTCGGGTAGAGACATTCTTAGAATCCCCAAACATTTTTGAAGCTCCTAAGCTGGAGACGTTCACAATTCCTCCCTCCCTCTCTACCATTAATCCTTCATGTTTTAACAAGCACTGAAGTTAATACAGCCTACACTCTTTCCTGTCACACTGGGCTGCCCCCAACCCCTCCCTGCTTTCATTCTCTTGAATGAAGCAATCTGTTCTCTGCAGTCCCTGCTCTTGTGAATCAAAGGGGTCGATGTCGACACACACCAGGACCAAGTAGAAACTTCCTCCTTTTTTTAACATTCTTTTTAATTAAACAGGATTCTGACATTTGGTTGGGAGAAGTGTTTGGGCTTATCTATCTATTTATTTATTTATTCCTGTATTTTACCACGTGGAGGATGGCAACTGCTTGGGTTTTATTTTTAGTAGGAGAAGGCTTTTGTACTGAGCCACAAACGGCCTCTAGAAACAAAATCTTTCAGATGTTATTTCTTAGCTGAGTAGGAAGAGAGTTGGGAGCAGGACAGAAGTCTTGACAGTAAAGGTGGGCAGCAGAGCCAATGGCATCCTGGGCTGGCTCAGGAGCAGTGTGGCCAGCAGGACAAGGGAGGTTCTTCTGCCCCTGTGCTCAGCACTGCTCAGGCCACACCTTGAGTGCTGTGTCCAGTTCTGGGCTCCCCAATTCAAGAGAGATGTTGAGGTGCTGGAAGGTGTCCAGAGAAGGGCAGCAAGGCTGGGGAGGGGCCTGGAGCACAGCCCTGTGAGGAGAGGCTGAGGGAGCTGGGGGTGTGCAGCCTGCAGCAGAGGAGGCTCAGGGCAGAGCTCATTGCTGTCTGCAGCTCCCTGAAGGGAGGCTGTAGCCAGGTGGGGTTGGGCTCTGCTGCCAGGCAGCCAGCAACAGAAGAAGGGGACACAGTCTCAACCTGTGCCAGGGGAGGTCTAGGCTCAATGTGAGGAGGAAGTTGTTGGCAGAGAGAGTGATTGGCATTGGAATGGGCTGCCCAGGGAGGTGGTGGAGTCGCTGTCCCTGGAGGTGTTGAAGCCAAGCCTGGCTGGGGCACTGAGTGCCATGGTCTGGTTGGTTGGCCAGGGCTGGGTGCTAGGTTGGACTGGCTGAGCTTGGAGGTCTCTTCCAACCTGGTTAATTCTGTGATTCTGTGATTCTATGAAAGCTTTGAGAATGAAGAGTTAATCTCTTTGGTAGAGGTTTTCATGCACATAAGTCATGTCTTAAGTGCCTGTTCAAGTTGAATGGGGGAAAACCAGTTGTCTGTCTGCTGCTGCCCTCTCTGTTGTGTCTTTATTACTATTAATTATACTTAGACATTTATGTGAAGCAGAGAAATAATCCAGAGGCATAGCAGGTGATACTAAAAAGAAGCAAATCTCTTGGCAGGAACACAGCCTCTGTTTCAGTGTACAAATCCTGACCTAGAATACAATCATAGAATCAACCAGAGTTGGAAGGGACAACAAGGATTACCCAGATCCAACCCCCCTGCCATGCCCAGGGACACCTCACACTAGGTCAGGCTGTCTAGAGCCTCATCCAGCCTGCCCTTAAACACCTCCAGGGATGGGGCTTCCACCTCCTCCCTGGGCAACCCATTCCAGGCTCTTACCACCCTCATGGTGAAGGGGGATGCCCCTGCTGACTGCAGAGGGGGTTGGACTAGGTGAGCTTTGGAGGTCCCTTCCAACCCAGGCCATTGTATGATTCTATTATCTCAGTAGCCAGGGCAAAGTCACCCTAGAATTGCCTGTCTGAAAGTATCTCAGAGCTTCTTTTGTGGTGTAAAAGAGATGAAACAGGGCTCTGAACCAGAGAAACTAATGCTGAGATCTGATTCCACTGCTTTCCATGCTGATCCTCACTCCCTGGCCTGGCAGGAACAACAACAGCAATCACCAAAGCTGTATTTAGTAACTCAGTTGCTGTTTTGTTTCCAGATGATGGGTTTGCAGTTAATGTGTATCACCCATGTCTGTTCTGAGGTCACAGATAAGTGTGCCCAGCAATGGGAACATGAGGAGATGGTCTCCTGATTGCCTGGCTGCAGAAGGACTGGACATCAGGACAAAGTTCTTTACTATGAGGGTGGTGGAACAGTGGAGGAGGTTGCCCAGGGAGGTGCTGCAGGCCCTACCCCTGGAGATTTTCCAGGTCAGGCTGGATGGGGCTCTGAGCAACCTGATGTAGTACTGCAGGGTGGTTGGACTGGAGGTCGCTTCCAACCTAATCCATTCTGTGATTCTGAGGTAGGAAGAGCACTTCTCAGTGTGACTGGGAGTGCTCAGACTCTTTAAACAGTGCTCTTGGTGAGCAGAAGGGAGAGCAAAAGCTTATGAGGAAACTGTGCATGTTCTTTGGGCCTTTGTCTGGCTTTATTTATACCTTAGAAGAGCAGGCACAGGTGGGCAGAGGTCCAGTGTCTATTCTTCAGTTCCTATGGAGTCTTCTCATGGGTCTAGCTAATTGGCAGTACCACCACAGTACCCCAGCTTTGCCCCTCTGCTCTCAGGCCCTCTAAGCCAACTCTTTCAAGCATGAAAAAGGATCTACTTCTTCACCTCAGCTGCAGCTCATTTGATTTCCCACCATTGTCTGCATTGGACTGACCTGTAGCTGGTCCCCTGCAGTGCTTTTTCACATGTGTTTGGCTAGAAAACCATTCCAGGAGTTTCCTGAGTGCCTGCTGCAGTATAACCTGGTGTTTTGGAGTCTAGCAATGTCTGTGAACTCCTCAGCTCGCTTCTTCCCACTGACAAAGTATTGTTTTGAGATCCATCTGGTGTCAAGTGTAGGCATATGGCACCAGTATGGCAGCGCTGCCTACGGGGGTGGTTTCCTGCAGGAGAGGTCTCACTGGGTGCAGTATTCATTACCTATTGGAAGTCATTTCTGCTAGCACCCAGCTCTTTGTGAACTTGTTCAGCTGGTGGCTGGGCAGAGTGCCATCCCAATCCATGGGCATGAGCACAGTCAGCTAAGTCTCTGGGGCCTTACACACATCAGATGTGGGCACTGAGGTCAGGCTTCTCAGTAGGGAGAATCCAAATGACTGTGTGTCCCGAGCATGTGTATCTGTGGTTGAAGGGATATGCCATCATTAATCCAGTGCTGGGCTGGATTAAGCTTCTAAAATGAAAACCAGCTCTGCCAGCCACTTGAAGAGGGCTCAGGGCTTGTTTGAGTTGAGTGCTTCAGCAGGGAGGGAGGGAGAAGGCAGAGATGGCTGAACAAAGCTAGCACCCCCTCACCTCTAGTGCTCTCCTCTGCGTACAAGGTGAGACGAGCTGACAGCAGGCAGAAGGGCAAGTGTAGAGTCCTGCACCTGGGGAGGAGTAACCCCCCTGGACAGACTTGCTGCAAAACAGCTCAGTGGAGAAGGATCTGAGTTTTCTCGTGGACAACAAATTCACCAGGAGCCAGCAGTGTGCCCTTGTGGTCTCCTGGGGGGCGTTCAGAAGAGTATGGTCAGCAGGGCGAAGGAGGTTCTCCTCCCCCTCTGCTCTGCCCTGATGAGGCCACACCTGGCTTACTGTGTTTGGTTCTTGGCTCCCCAGTTCAGGAGACACAAAGAACTACTGGATAGAGTCCAGTGGAGGTCCACTGAAATGATGGGGGGAGTGGAGCACTTCTCTTCTGAGGACAGGCTGAGAGAACTGGGGCTATTTAGCCTGCAGAAGAGAAGACTGAGAGGGGATCTTATCGATATCTAAGGAGTGGAGGTCACAAGGATGGGGCTGGGCTCTTTTCAGTAGTGCCCAGTGATAGGACAAGGGGCAGTGGGCACAAACTAAAACACAGGAGGCTACATTTAAACGTAAGGCAAAAATTCTTTATTGTGAGGGTGCTGGAGCCCTAAAGAGGCTACCCAGACAGGTTGTGAAGTCTCCTTCTCTGGAGGCTTTTGAAACATGCCTGGATGTGTTCCTGTGCAACCTGGAACGTGCTCTAGCAGGGGGGTTGGACTAGGTGACCTCCAGAAGGCCTTTCCAACCTCCACCAGCCTGTGATTCTGTAATTCAGGCTCACTCATCAGCCCTTTGAGAGAGCTGCTCACCTCTGGACAGGGAGAGCACACACAGGAGATAAGGCAACAGGGCAGCTGCACCACTGCAGTGGTACCCACCAGAAAGGCATCATCAAGATACAGGAGCAGAAAACTTGTGTAGGAGGTCACAAAGCCAGAAGGATCAGAAATACTTTGTTAGGGTTGCTGAGAAAGCTGAGGAGAGGCAGAGAAAGCTAAATCCAGTAGCCTGTATTTGGATAGAGGGAGAAAACAGCAGAGCATTAAAGGGAGTAATGAAATGATTCACTGCATACAACAACTCAGAGAGAAGAAGCTGACCAAGCACTGCAGCTTGCCTGTCCCTTGCAGATTCCAACAACCTGCAGACACAGATGCTCTGTGGCACCCAAGAAAAGGTGATGCCAGGAGCTTCCTCTTCTAAGTGCTGCTTTTGGACTGTGGACACCAAACTCCCTGTGGAATTGCCTCCTGACATGATCCCTCTTACATTTCTCATGCACTCTTGCCGCACACTGTGAAACGAGCTTCTTCCGTCCTCTGCAATGGGTAACAGCACCTACAGCTTCTGAAAAACTGGGAGGCTTTGCCATGGTTATTAGAAAGTGCTGTGAGCTTTCCTTAGAAAGGTGTGGTAGGAGGGCAAAGAGGGCTAAGCTGTTGTTTTAAAACCTGACCATGTGCTGGTTCCTCTTCCTTTGAAGACAGTGGCAAAGCCCTGATTTAAAGAAGCAAGACTGCCTGAATTGGGAAACAAGAGGCAGCCTGGGGGCAGAAGAGGCTTACAGAGTTATGGTTGCTGCTGCCCTCCTGGAGCACAGAGCTGTTGAGACAGACTGGAGACCTGTCTGCTGCTCTCTTCCATCAGGGCTAAGAAATGAAGGCTTTGAAAGCTGTTAAATGAAGAGGCTGGAATCTTGCAGCCCTTACTCATCCCAGTGCTGCCATTAACTGCAAGAAAAGAATCTCTCTATGAAGTGATGTGCAGTGCAGCCACACTTAAATCATAGAATCAGTCAGGGTTGGAAGGGACCACAAGGATCAGCCAGTTCCAACCTCCCTGCCATTGGCAGGGACATCCTACCCTAGAGCAGGCTGCCTACAGCCTCAGCCAGCCTGGCCTTAAACACCTCCAGCAGTGGGGCCTCAACCACCTCCCTGGGCAACCCCTTCCAGGCTCTCACCACTCTCATGCTCAACAACTTCCTCCTCATTTCCAGTCTGAATCTCCCCACCTGCAGCTTTGTTCCATTCCCCCCAGTCCTGGCACTCCCTGAGAGCCTAAAAAGTCCCTCCCCAGCTTTTTTGTAGCCCCCTTCAGATCCTGGAAGGCCACAAGAAGGCCACCTGGGAGCCTCCTCTTCTCCAGCCTGAACAGCCCCAACTTTTTCAGTCTGTCCTCATAGCAGAGGTGCTCCAGCACCTCTGAGCATCTTTGTGGCCCTTACATTCTCATCTTTGACAGAAGTTTTGCCTTGGAAGAGACCCCAATACTGCTGAAATAATGCAAAGGATGGGAAGGTTTCACCAGCTGAGGAGTGCAAGTTCCCTGGGAGAGCTGCGTAAAGCGAGAGGCAGCGCAGAGGCCTGAAGCCCGTGGCAAGGCTGTAGGATATTTTGGAGCTTTATGGAAAACACACTTTAGCAGTTTCTCTCCTGACCATTGGGCTGTATTCCTGGGCTTCTGAATTCCTCAAACCAGGCTAACCATGGAAACACAGCATTTAAAAATACACTGTCCACTTGGCTTCTTCGCCCTGCTGCGGAGCCTGCCGAGTTCACTTGGGACCAGCTGAGAGCTTTGTTGTGGAAGGGCTCTTGGAGTTGGGGTTTCTTAAAATACATCTGGAGCCTCGGAGCTGCTGTGGGCTGTAGGCAGTGGTGGAGCTGTGCTATTTTAAAATCATCTGGCTACTTCACTTTGGGTAAGGGTATCTGTCAGCTTCGCTGTAAGGAACCAGAGGAGCTGATTAAAACAACTCACGAAGCCATGAAACAAAGAGCTAAAATGTAGAACATGTGCTGGAGGGTCCTTGGAGTTATAACCCAGGGGGGAGCTGTGGAAACTGAATGGCAGCTGCACTGGAGCTGAGTTTGAAGCCTTTTTCAGCTGTACTGAAGATCTCTGACTCAGAGGTGGGGTTTCTCATCTGTGAATCAGTTTGGAAGCTTCCTTTTGTTGTTGTGACAGGACATCAAGAGGTGTCCTGTCACATCAAGACTGGGCTGCAGCAAGAGCAGTGTGAGCAGCAGGGCAAGGGAGGGGATTCTGCCCCTTTGCTCTCCTCAGACCCCACCTGGAGTCCTGTGTGCTCTTCTGGAGCCCCCAGCACAAGAAGGACATGGAACTGTTGGAGCCAGTCCAGAGGAGAGCCATGAAGATGCTCAGAGGGCTGCAGCAGCTCTGCTATGAGGACAGGCTACAAGAGTTGGGGCTCTGCAGCCTGGTGAAGGCTTGGAGGAGACCTTGGAGTGGCCTTCCAGTATCTGGAGGGGGCTTACAGGAAGGCTGGGGAGGGACTATTGACAAGGTCTGGTAATGACAAGATGAGGAGGAATGGGTTTGAACTGGCAGAGGGGAGGTGCAAACTAGAAAGGAAATAGCCTCAAGTTGTGCCAGGGCAGATTTAGGTTGGATATCAGGAAAAATTTCTTTGCTGCAAGAGTGGAGTTGTAGAGACCAAGAGCATCTCCCCTCAGCCTGCTTTTCTCCCAGTTCCCTCACCTGCTCCTCACCAGATGTGTTCTCCAGACCCTTCACCAGCTCTGTTGCCCTTCTCTGGACATGCTCCAGTCTGGCCCCTCAGCATTTCCAGCTGCAGAAGATGTACAGAAGCAACTCAGCTGTTGTTAAAGCAAAGGCAAACTGATTAGTGCTCAGTGTAAGGGGAAGTGTGATCCCCTCTGTTATCAGAAGAGGACTTCTTAGTAGCAGAGAAATCACTGGGACCACGCAGGTTGTCAGCTTGATGCTGTCAAGGCGGCAGGCCTCGAGCTGAGGTGTGGAGGATCTATCACAAAGACACCTCAAATTGTTTGGGTTAAAAGGTAGAGGAGCAGTAGGGGAAGAGCTCTCTGATGGGAAATATTGGGCCTGGATGCCAGCTTCTGCTGAGTGGGCAGCTGGTTGCTTGAAGTTCTCGTTTTGGGAGGTGAAAGTAAGCACTTTCTCAGTGACTGGCTTGGAGAGGCTAAAAGTCAGCTCTAAATGCCAATTCCAAAATGCTTCCTTAAGGAGACAGCTGAAGGTGATTGACTTTGAGTGCTGTGTCCAGTTCTAGGTCCCTCAATTTAAGAAAGATGTTGAGGTGCTGGAAGGTGTTCAGAGAATGGCAGCAAGGCTGTGGAGGGGCCTGGAGCACAGCCCTGTGAGGAGAGGCTGAGGGAGCTGGGGGTGTGCAACCTGCAGAAGAGGAGGCTCAGGGCAGAGCTCATTGCTGTCTGCAGCTCCCTGCAGGGAGGCTGTAGCCAGGTGGGGTTGGGCTCTTCTCCCAGGCACCCAGGGACAGAACAAGAGGACATAGTCTGGAGGTGGTGGAGTCTCCATCCCTGGAGGTGTTTAAGAGGAGGCTGGATGAGGCACTTGGTGCCATGGGGTAGTGAATTAGAAGGGTTAGGTGACAGGTTGGACTCGATGATCTCGGTGCTCTTTTCCAACCTGGTTAATTCTGTGATTCTGTGACCATCTAACCTCTGTCTTCTCCTTCTCTTCCTGCCTGGCTCCAGTCCTCCGTGATGTCTGTCTGCTTTGCTCGCTTTCACCCGAACCTGGTGGTTGGTGGAACATACTCTGGCCAGATTGTCTTGTGGGATAACCGCAGCCACAGGCGCACTCCGGTTCAGAGGACTCCCTTATCTGCTGCTGCTCACACGGTAAGGACAAAAGTCACCTCCTCCTGTCCTCAGAGGAGGTGGAGCTGCCTCGCTGTGTCTGTAGTGCTGATGCCCACACATGTGAAGGCATCCTACAGGAAGGCTGCAGAGGGACTTTTCATAAGGGTGTCTAGAGACAGGACAAGGGGGAATGGTTTGAAGCGGAGGAAGAGCAGGGTTAGACTGCATCTTAGGGAGAAGTTCTTTATTATAAGGGTGGTGAGACTTTAGAACAGGCTGCCCAGGGAGGTTGTGGATATTTCCTCCCTGGGGGTGTTCAAGGCCAGGCTGGATAAGGTAGTTGAGAGGTGTCCCTGCCCATAGCAGGGAGGTTGGAGTAGCTGATCATAGAATCAATCAACTCGGAAGAGACCTCCAGGCTCATCCAGTCCAACCTATCACCCAGCCCTATCCAGTCAACTAGACCATGACACTAAGTGCCTCATCTCTGAGGTCCCTTCCAGCCTAAGCCATTCTGTGATTGCTGCTGCTGGCAAGTCACACAGTACTGTGGTCAGTTCTGGGCCCCCCAGTTTAAGAGGGACATTGAGATGCTTGAGCGTATCCAGAGNGGAATGGGCTGCCCAGGGAGGTGGTGGAGTCGCCGTCCCTGGGGCTGTTCAAGGCAGGATTGGACGTGGCACTTGGTGCCATGGTCTAGCCTTGAGCTCTGTGGTAAAGGGTTGGACTTGATGATCTGTGAGGTCTCTTCCAACCTTGGTGATACTGTGACTGTGACAGGTGTGCACTGACACCCTCAGTGGGCCAGGCAGCACAAATACTGTTCCCTCCATTTCCACTACCATGTACCTTGCTGTCATCATCTAATGATTTGTTCCATGGGTTGCAACTTCAGCCTTGCTTTTTCACTGCCCTAACGTTTTAGCTGGTTTTGCTGCCACCAATGTTGTTCAATCTGCATCAAAAGCAGCAGTCTCTCCTGGAAAGTGCAATTTAGAGATGGAGCAGACCAGTGGCAAGAAGCTGACTGGAGAGGAAAATTGAATATCTGGGGCTCAAAATATAGTGGAAGAGAAAAGATTAATGGGAAGTAATTTGTTTACACTTAAAGCCAACCACAACAACAAGAAAAAAAATCATTTAAGGCACATTGGGTGATTCTGTGCTCCACAGCCTCCCTGGGCAACCTGTGCCAGTGTCTCACCACCCTCACTGGAGAGAACCCTTTCCTAACATCCAGTTTCAATCTCCCCTCTGCCAGTTCAAACCCATTCCTCCTCATTCTGTCATTACAAGACCTTGTCAATAGTCCCTCCCCAACCTTCCTGTAGCCCCCTTCAGATACTGGAAGGCCACTCCAAGGGCTCCTCCAAGCCTTCTCCAGGCTGCAGAGCCCCAACTCTCTCAGCCTGTCCTCTGAGCATCTTCATGGCCCTCCTCTGGACTGGCTCCAACAGTTCTATGTCCTTCTTGTGCTGGGGCTCCAGAACTGCACACAGGACTCCAGGTGGGGTCTGAGGAGAGCAGAGTAAAGGGGCAGAATCCCCTCCCTTGCCCTGCTGGCCACACTGCTCTTGCTGAAGCTCAGCAGAGGGATCAGACTTTACAATCAAAGAGTGCTTGCTCTGTCTTCTTGCTTATAGGAGTCACCTCCCTAAGCTGTAAATGAAGGCTGGCTGGAATCCTGGCTGCCAAGGCAAAAAAGAAAGCCCAAAAGATTAAGTTCAGACAGCTCTGCTGCAGCAGTGCTACTCTCTGTGCTGCTAGGTCCTTGAGCTCAACAGCCATTTTTTAGTTTGAACTGATGCCATGTATTGGGGGGGGGGTTGGAAAGGCTTTTTCTCTTTTGTTTCTCTTGCTCAGTTTATTTGAAGCAGATAGATTGTGTTGTTATCACTGACTGAAACCTTCCTGGAGCTTAGCGTCGCTGATTGCTCCCTGGATTCACCAGGAAGGAGAATTCTACCCACAGCTTACTCACTAATTTCCCTTCACACCCACTGCACATCTGCACTTGGGACAACAGGAAATTTTAATTAAGACAAAACCCTTTTGCATGATGATTTCATTTCCAAAGTAAATAAAAGCAAGCTGGCAGCAGCCCTTTGAAAGGAAGGAGCCTGCTTAGCCTTTCTGCTGCTTGCAGTTGGTTGTCTTTTCCATCCATTTTCCTTAGCTCTTCTCATTTCTGCCATGAGTTTTTATTGTGCATGAAATTGATGGTTGGCAGTTCTGATTAAAGCCAGAGCTGGCACACTGAGGTGCTACTGGAAAGACACTGCTTGCTCTCTCCCTCCCCCCTAAAATATTTCGGATGCTCCACCTCTTGCTTTAGCTTTCTCCCACCCACTCTGTTCCTGTCTGTTTGGACTGCTGGAGGTCAAACACCCGTGGAAAAAAATAGGTCTATGCTTATTTCACACAGCAGCAGATGGGGGCATTAGCTCCCCACTGGCCAGCAAGAAGGTCCATCCTACAGGGGTAGGTGACCTGCAGATGGATCTTAAAGTAGTCTAAAATAAGAATCATAGAATCAAGCAGGTTGGAGGAGACCTCAAATCTCATCCAGTCCAACCTAGCACCCAGCCCTGCCCAATCAACCAGACCATGGCACTAAGTGCCCCAGNGCAGGCTGCACACCCCCAGCTCCCTCAGCCTCTCCTCACAGGGCTGTATTCCAGGCCCCTTACCAGCCTTTGTGGCCTTCTCTGGACACCTTCCAGCACCTCAATATCTCTCTTGAATGGAGGAGCCCAGAACTGGACACAGCACTCAAGGTGTGGCCTGAGCAGTGCTGAGTGGTAGTTCAGCAGGACAGACTCTAGGTTTAAGTTTCTAACCCTGGCTTAGAATTTCTGTAGGGGTCTCTTGTAAGTTGGCCCTAATTTTCTTTTAACAGGGAAAGTATTAGTGGAAAGTATCTTTTCTTCGTGGGATCACTGAGTCATTAAGGTTGGGAAAGACCCCTAAGATCATCAAGTCAAATTTTCTTGGTCCTGGAGCTGCAATTTGTCTGTTCACTGCCAAAAGGGGCAGAGAAGTGCACCTCTCCATTGCTTGCCTTACCCTTAACTCAGCAGTACCACTTGTACCAGTCAGAGGAAATGAAATCTTCTTCTTCAGTCTGATTCATCTCTCTGGAGACTGATGAACTTGAACCATCCCTCATACATCACCAGATGAAGCTTTGGGCTCAAAACATTACCAGGTTGCTTGGAAAAGCAATAGGCCACGTTTCATCCTTGCATACTAAGTGTAATTCAGCCCCCATGGGAGGACTGTGCTGTGGTGACCCAGGTGTAACACCCTGAATGTAGTCACTCCACGTTTATGATGTAAAAAGATATGTTGGCCAGAGCTGGAGAATGCTGATGGACTTGCCCACTGGAGTGCATTTGCAAATATTCAGTGTGCAAGCCAAACTCTGGGAAAGTTCAAGTTTTATGCAGCTATTTTCTTGCCTAAGCTTTCATTTCTGAATCTGTTTGGATGATTTCCCTCTTTCTGCCAGTTATTCTCTATGTCAAAAGCCATCAGTGGAGTGCTGCACGTCCCACTGGGTGCACAGTATTACTCAACTGGGTTGTTGTGTTCTGGAATCACAGAACTGTTTCAGTTGGAAAAGATCATCAAGCCCAACCATGAGCTAAGTCTAACTTGTCTGCTGCTAAACTGCTCTGAGGAAGAAAATGACACTGGAAACATTTCCACCTCTGTAATGTGCCTCTTAAAATTTAAATTATAACCAAAACCATTCCATGAAGATGATCACCTCCCCTGAGGGGACAGGCTGAGAGAGCTGGGGGTATCCACCCTGGAGAAGAGAAGGCTCCAGGGAGGCCTTACAGCAGCCTTCCAGCACCTGAAAGGAGTCTACAAGAAAGCTGAGAAGGGACTTTTTAGAAGGGCTTGTAGTGGTGAGGGGCAATGGATTGAAGCTGGAAGCAGGGAGATTTAGACTGGAAATTAGGAAGAAATTTTTCATAGTGAGGGTGGTGAGACACCAGCACAGGTTGGCCAGGGAATTTGTGGATACCTCCTTCCTGGAGGTGCTCAAAGGCAGGTCAGATGAGGCCTTGAGCAAGCTGGGCTAGTGGAAGGTGTCCCTGCCTATGGCAGGGAGGTTGGAACTTGATGATCCCTTAATGATCCCTTCCAACCCAAACCATTCCATGATTCTACGAAAGCCTAAGCCCTGCCTTTTCCAGGCATTCTATGACCACTTAATGGTTCTTTAATGTAGCACTGAGCCATTAGCAGAGGTGAGGTCATGCAGATGTGAGAGTGGCTCTCTGACTTCCACCTTCCTGTCTTTTCAGCATCCTGTCTATTGTGTGAACGTGGTTGGGACGCAGAATGCACACAACCTCATCACCGTCTCTACCGATGGCAAAATGTGCTCCTGGAGCCTGGACATGCTCTCGACTCCACAGGTGGGTTTGTTTTCACCTATAGAGGGTGGGGAGAAAAGCACCTTTGATAGAGCAGGATACCTGCTTAATGGAATATAGCTCCCAAACCCTTGCATCCTTATACAAACTAAAACCAAGGGATGCACTTGAAAGACTACAGCTTGCTTCCAGCGGTCTCTGCCAAGAGCCAAACCCCATTTCCTTTACCACAAATCATGTAATTATTGTAATACCTTAATACACAGGTCAGTTTCAAGTGAAAATGGAACAATCCATTTTAAAGCACAGCAATTACCCAAGTCACCCATAGCAGGAACTCTTTTTATGCTCCAGCATTGTTTAACAGCTACGGACTCGGCCGCGCTGCTGCCGAACGCATCCCAGGCACCACAGGCTTCCAGAGCACACAGAAAGTTCCCTTTGCCTTCAGCAGCCAAAACAATAAACAACACAAATGACAACTTTTAGAACTAATTTCCCACAGACATTCTGGCATGCTGTCATCCCCTCCCTCCTCCTTCCAGTCTTTGTATCAGAAATGAGAAGACCCCCAGGAAGAATGCCCACACCACTGGTGATTAGAGTAATGGCAACTAAACAGAGACTCTGATGCTGCTGACACTGAGAAAGGTCCATGCAAAGCATCTTTCCAGCATTATCTTTTGGAGCAGCACATTTTCTATGCCAAAGCATCACTCAGTTTTGGTAAATAATTTTCTTTGCTCTTAATTAATCTTATTTTTGCTGAGCATTGTGGGTTCTGATCTTGCTTCTCAATGCTGTGCAGCAGCTCCCCTTAATGTTTGCATTAATCATGCATCCATGTGCAGCTCCTATGGAATTATTCATAGAAGCAGTCAGGGTTGGAAGGCACCACAAGGATCATCCAGTTCCAACCCCCCTGCCATGGGTAAGGACACCTCACACTAGATGAGGCTGGCCAGAGACTCATCCAGCCTGGCCTTAAATACCTCCAGGGATGAGGCTTCCATTTGCTCTTGTGTTGACACAAGAGGTAGGACTCCTCTATCCTAACCTGAGCCATCTAAAAGTTAGGTTCCTATTAAGTCTAAGCTAGTAACTTGAGTTCCCTTTACAGTTAAATGACAACAGGGGCTGAGCACTTCTGGAGGATGACTTCACCCCATCCCATTTCAGATCCCAGCCATTTCAGATTTCAACTCTGGGATACAGAACTCTCAAATCTTAGCATGGAGAGGGCTTCTGGAAATCACAGAATCATAGAATGGTTTAGG
>WAAF01011606.1:0-26339 GCA_013400475.1 Tricholaema leucomelas
GCTGAGGGTGCACTCAATACCTCTGTCCATAGCACTGACAAAGATCAGTGTAATCTGTAATCTGCAATCAGGTTCAGTCAGATTTGAAGGGCTATTCACTGCAGAAATTGCTTTGGCTACAGCAGTTTGAGGCCATGCCCTCTTGTTCCATTGCTAATTACCTGTGAGAGGGGACCAGCACCAACCTCCCCACAATGTCATTTCAGGTGGAGAGAGCCATGAGGTCTCCCCTTAGCCTTCTCTTCTTCAGACTAAACTTCCCCAGCTCCTTCAATCACTCCTCATAAGTTTTATCCTCCACGCCCTTCCCTAGCTTCGTTGCCCTCCTCTGCACTTGCTCCAGCACCTAAACCTTCCTCTTGTATTGAGGTGCCCAGCACTGGACACAACACCAGAGTCGAGTCCAAGGGGACTTTCCTTCCCTACCCCTGTTGAACACAGCATTTCTAACACAGGATGCCACTGGCTTTCTTTGCCACCTGGGCACACTGCGGGCTTATATTCAGCCGCTTGTCAATTAGAACCCCCAGGTCTCTTGCTGCCAGACAGCTCTTCAGCCACACTTATGCCAAGCCTGTAGTGCTGCTTGGGGTTCTTGTGACCCAAGCTCAGGACCTGGCACTTGGCCCTGTTGAAGCTCAAAACATTAACATTGGCCCCTAGATCCAGTCATGTCTTTTGGGCTTATTCCTAAAGGCAATCCTAGAGGTGCTGATGGTTCTTGTAGGCTTCTTTCCTCACCAGAGGGCAGTCATAGAATCACAGAATCAGTCAGGGTTGGAAGAGACCAAAAGGAGCAGCCAGTTCCACCCCCCCTGCCATGCCCAGGAACACCCTACCCTAGAGCAGGCTGCCCACAGCCTCAGCCAGCCTGGCCTTAAACACCTCCAGCCATGGGGCCTCAACCACCTCCCTGGGCAACACACTCCAGGCTCTCACCACTCTCATGCTCAACAACTTCCTCCTCACCTCCAGGCTGACTCTCCCCACCTCCAGCTTTGCTCCATTCCCCCCAGTCCTGTCACTCCCTAATATCCTGGAAAGTCCTTCCCCAGAAATTTTGTAGCCCCCTTCAGATCCTGGAAGGCCACAAGAAGGTCACCTGGGAGCCTCCTCTTCTCCAGCCTGCACAGCCCCAACTCTTTCAGTCTGTCCTCACAGCAGAGCTGCTCCAGACCTCTGAGCATCCTCCTGGCCCTGCTCTGGACACTCTCCAGCATCTCCACANCAAGTCCCTCTCCTCAGGGCTGCTCTCCAGACAGTCCCTGCCCCGCCTGGATTTGTGCTCGGGATTGCCTTAACCCAGTTGCAAGACCTTGCACTTGGTCTTGTTGAACCTCCTGAGGTTGGCTTGTGCCCACCTCTGCAGCCTGTCCAGGTCCCTCTGGATGGATTCCTGCCCTCCAAGTCTCCTTAGTCTTCCTCTAAATGTTTCAAACTTCTGAGAACCCAAAGCTTGGCTGTGGGATAGCAGAGGGGAAACCTGTATGTATAAGGGCACAGGCAGCACACCTGCCAAACAGGCCAAACACAGCACCTGTGCTGTCAGATTGCTATGTCTGTTCCCATGGCTTCTCATGAGCATGTTTAGATTTCAGGCCTCCCCTCAATCTTCCCCAAGCCCTAAGGGGAAGATAAGTTATATGGAGAGAGGAACTCAATTCAACAGACAGGCTTGCCCGAGTGTCACAGTGGGTGGATGGTGCCTCTGAAGGGAGGCACAACCAAGTGAAAGGTACCCACATAACAGAGGTCCAAAGTGTAATACTCATGTAAAGGGGAAAGTCCCATGGTTTGCACTTACAGAAAACCACTCTTCTTTGGATTTGAAGGGAAAAGAAACAAACCAAAGCTGGACACCACATTTAGGTTTGATATTCTAATGTGTTCAGGTTTGGTTCTTGTTTTAAGCTTTGGGGCTTTTGCTTTTGTTTGTTTTGTCCTTAACTCCCCCTCCCACCTTCAAATGTCAACATGGCAGGTTTCTGGAACTGAGTTCTTTTGAGCTTTTGATTCCTGAAAGCTCAGAATTTACACTTCCCATGTTGCTGTCTGATTTGTGTGTACACTGGAGTGAGCAGTCCCTGGATGCATCAGCACGGACAGGTACATAGATGTCTGTGATGGTTTGGGTGTCCCCCGCCCCCCACACTTTTAGAAATTACCCAGACTAGACTCAGTCGGCTCTGGAAATGTGAATGAAGCTTATATTTACAGCTGGCACAATTTACAAGCAGATATTCACAGTATATACAGTTATATACAGAAATATATAAGGGAAAAAAGGTAATACAAACACAGTTCCCCTCCCAGAAACCTGAGTCCCCAGGAGGGGCTCTCAACCACCCCTCACCTTCCCCCTACCCCTCTCAACCTTACCCCAGTCCTAAGGAAGAATGGAGGTTTGGCCAAAAGGGTTAAAAGCAAGGTGAAGCAGCCAAGCAAAGGAGGGTGAGGTTAGAAAGCAAGATGGAGTCCAGCCAGCAGCCACGAGCTCCCCAGCAGGCGAAGTTCCCCAGCGAGGAGAAGAAGCAAATGCCCTAATCTTTGTTTTGCCTTTCTTCTTTTGTATACATCTCAGCAAGACTGTGAGCGAAGTAGACACCATTGTTTTCATTTTACAGCCTATCATCTAGTTCTTCTCACCAAAACATGCTAGCTAGGCTCAAACTAGCACAATGTCTCTAAATCTGCCACAACAGTCTTGTGTTTGGCAACAAAACTACACTGGTGTGAGGACTGACTGGGCCACAGGCTGCCAGCACAACCTCGATGCAGATGGAAGTTTTGGAAGCTCCCTGTATGATCTCTCTGCTGAGCAGATGTAAACTGATAACAGCTAATACATTTTACACACATGTGGGCTTGTTTTCTCTAAGGACCAGAAAAAGCAAATGACAGAATCATAGAATCAAGCAGGTTGGAAGAGACCTCCAAGCTCATCCAGCCCAACCTACCACCCAGCCCTGTCCAATCAGCCAGACCATGCCACTAAGTGCCCCATCCAACCTCCTCTTACAACACCTCCAGTGACAGCGACTCCACCACCTCCCTGGGCAGCCCATTCCAATGCAAATCACTCTCTCTGCCAACAACTTCCTCCTAACATCCAGCCTAGACCTGCCCTGGCACAACCTGAGACTGTGTCCACCTTGTTCTGTTGCTGCTTGCCTGGCAGAAGAGACCAACCCCACCTGGCTACAGCCTCCTTTCAGGTAGCTGTAGACAGCAATGAGGTCTGCCCTGAGCCTCCTCTTCTGCAGGCTGCACACCCCCAGTGTTCACACCTTCCAGCACCTCAAAGTCTCTCTTGAATTGAGGAGCCCAGAACAGGACACAGCACTCAAGGTGTGGCCTGAGCAGTGCTGAGCACAGGGGCAGAAGAACCTCCCTTGTCCTGCTGGCCACACTGCTCCTGAGCCAGCCCAGGATGCCATTGGCTCTCCTGCCCACCTGGGCACTGCTGCCTCATCTTCAGCTACTCTCTATCAGTACCCCCAGCTCCCTCTCTGCCTGGCTGCTCTCAGCCACTCTGTCCCCAGCCTGTAGTGCTGCTTGGGGTTGTTGTGGCCAAAGTGTAGAACCCTGCACTTGGCCTTGTTCAGTCTCATCCCATTGGCCTCTGCCCACCCATCCAGCCTGTCCAGGTCCCTCTGCAGGGCTTTCCTACCCTCCAACAGCTCCACAGCTGCTCCTAGCTTGGCGTCATCTGCAAACTTACTGATGCTGACCTCAATCTCCTTGTTCAGATCATCAATGAAGATACTGAACAGGACTGTGCCCAGCACTGATCCCTGGGGCGCACATCACTAGTGACAGCTGCCAACTGGATGTGGCACCATTCACCACCACTCTCTGGGCCCTGACAAAGGCCCTGACAATGCTCTTCTGACCATTTAATTTCTTGATCCAACGCAGAAACAAGGCACAGCCTGGTAAGCATACACTGCCACAACCTCAGAGGGAGGTTAAAAACTGCTTATTATTTTCTTATTGTTAGTCTTAGAATTAAGAGCACATGATAAGAAGTCTTTTCTCTCCTTTCCTTTCCTTTCCTTTCCTTTCCTTTCCTTTCCTTTCCTTTCCTTTCCTTTCCTTTCCTTTCCTTTCCTTTCCTTTCCTTTCCTTTCCTTTCCTTTCCTTTTCCCCTTTCCTTACCTTTCCTTTTCCCCTTTCCTTTCCTTTTCCCCTTTCCTTTCCTTTTCCCATTTTATTTTATTTTATTTTATTTTATTTTCCTTTCTTTTCCTTTCCTTTCTTTTCCTTTCCTTTCTTTTCTTTTCACATTTTAATAGACTGATCTAAAGTGTAAGTGGTGTATAAAATTTCCTCCCAGCAGAGCTCATGTCATGAAGCCCAACCTTAATCACAGCAGTGGATTATGCACACAGCAATTCCCCAGGAGTGCTGACTGCAGGCAGTGCTTTCAGCTCTGTTTCTGACAGAGTATAATTCTGTTCTGGCTGTGACTCCCCCTGAAACCAGTGTTGCTCTGTGTAGATAGCTGTGTCACAGTGGTATTCACGCTTACAGTCACTCTGCTTCTCCACACAGGGAAGCACAGGTAGGAAGTCAGTCTGCAGAACAGCAGCATGACCCTGATTCTAATTAACTCCTCATTTAGGTGCTCTTAGCAGGCGCCGGGTGTGATTGCCCTTAGTCCACTCTCAAACACAGGAGAGGTCACAGAATCATTAAGGTTGGAAAAGAACTCTTCATAGAATCATACGATGGTTTAGGTTGGAAGGGACCTCAAAGCTCAGCCAGTTCCAAGCCCCTGCCATAGGCAGGGACACCTCCCACTAGAGCAGGTTGCTCAAGACCTCATCCAACCTGGACTTGAACACCTCCAGGGAGGGAGCAGCCACAACCTCCCTGGGCAACCTGTGCCAATGTCTCACCACCCTCACTGCAAAGAACCCTTTCCTAACATCCAGTTTCAATCTCCCCTCTGCCAGTTTAAACCCATTACTCCCTGTGTCATTACCAGACCTTGCCAGTAGTCCCCCCCCAGCCTTCTTGTAGGTCTCCTTCACATACTGGAAGGCCATTCTAAGGTCTCCTCAAAGCCTTCTCTTCTCCAGGCTGCAGAGCCCCAGCTCTCTCAGCCTGTCCTCATAGCAGAGCTGCTGCAGCCCTCTCAGCATCTTCGCGGCCCTCCTCTGGACTGGCTCCAACAGTTCCATGTCCTGCTTGTGCTGGGGGCTCCAGAACTGCACACAGGACTGCAGGTGGGGTCTGAGGAGAGCAGAGCCAAGGGGCAGAATCCCCTCCCTTGCCCTGCTGCCCACACTGCTCTTGCTGCAGCCCAGCACAGGGTTGCTGTCTGGGCTGCACTCACACTGCAGGCTGCTGTTGAGCTCTTTATCACCCCAGGCCCCCAAGTCCTTTTCCTCAGGACTGCTCTCAGCCATTCCCCACCCAGCCTGGAGCTGTGCTTGTGCGTTGTGCTCTTGTTATCAAGTCCAACCTTCTTCCCAGCACCTCCATGACCACTAGACCATGTCCTAAAATGCCACATCTGCTCGATTTTTGAACACCTCCAGGGGGGGTTACTCCAGTGCTTCCACGAGCAGACTGTTGCAATATCTCACCATTCTTTCAGAAAGAAATTCCTCTGCATATCCAATCTAAACTTCCCCTGACACAGCTTGAGGCCATTACCTCTTTTCTGTCGTTGGTTACTTGGGAGAAGGGGCTGACACCTACCTCACTATAACCTCCTTTCAGGTATCTGTAGAGAGCAATAATGTCTCCTCTCAGCCTCCTCTTCTTCAATCCCATCTCCCTCAGCCTCTCCCCCTAAGACAAACACAACGTTTTGAGTGCAATTACATGTGACAGTCAGAGCTGATTTGATGCACTGCTTTTGCCAGCAGGAACCTGTTCCTTTTCTCTGGCCTGACTCCAGCAGATTACAATGCTGCTATTGGTGCTTGGGCTCATCTGATATTCCAGTAAAGTGATGAAACCCACAAAGATAGCCAGGCAGAGCAAGTTTATTTCTATATTTCTTTTCTTTTCTGGGTTAGTGTTTTGGAGCAGATTCCAAAGGGGCACTGAGACATGAACGTTCCAGGGTGAGATTTGTCCCTCTCTACGACCAACTGGATTGAAATAATGCTTGGGATTTTTTCAAGCCTGCACCATGTGAAGCAAGTGTGGATTACTAAAATCAAACCAACATTCTGACAAGCAACACCCACTTACAGACTGTCAGCCCTTGGACATATTGACAGACTCCTTGAGTTGGCAGGGCTGATACCCAGCAGACCTCATGTAGAAGGCAGATCTAAAGAGCTACTTCGTAGCTTGCTTTATTCCTTTGTCACACACATTTTCATGTCCATAGGTTACCATATTGATGCACATGCTTAAACATTTCCTTAGGTACATTTGCACTGCCAGTTTGTCATTGTCACTGTGGTTTTATAATTAGGACAGCTTGAACTTCCATGGAACTCTGCAAGACTTCCAGGACTGAAGTTTGATGCCCTGTGAGGAGAGGCTGAGGGAGCTGGGGGTGTGCAGCCTGCAGAAGAGGAGGCTCAGGGCAGAGCTCATTGCTGTCTACAAATACCTGAAGGGAGGCTGTAGCCAGGTGGGGTTGGGCTCTTCTGTCAGGCAAGCAGCAACAGAAGGAGGGGACACAGTCTCAAGTTGTGGCAGGGGAGGTCTAGGCTGGATGTTAGGAGGAAGTTGTTGTCAGAAAGAGTGATTGGCATTGGAATGGGCTGCCCAGGGAGGTGGTGGAATCACTGTGCCTGGAGGTGTTGAAGCAAAGCCTGGATGGGGCACTTAGTGCCATAGTCTGGTTGACTGGACAGAGCTGGGTGCTAGGTTGGGCTGGATGAGCTTGGAGCTCTCTTCCAACCAGGCTGATTCTATGATTCTGTGAACTCAGAGCCTTACACTTCCCTAGTGAATGCAACAGCAGGCTCCAATCCCCAGGTAACACAAAGTGACACTGTTCTGTCTGGATAAGAACCAGACTGAAAATCATCTTTCCCATGATGCAGTCACTTGTGCCAAACACAGACTGCCTGCTAAGACAGACCTTCCAGGGACCTGGCTGTCCTCAGCTGTACTCCGGTGCTGCATCAGGGAGTGCAAGTGCTCAGCCTGGCAAGAGAGGCAAAGCTCCAGCAGCCTTCTGAGGCAGGAGAACAGGGCAGGGAGCAAATTGTTGTGCTAGTTTGAAACTAGATGGAATATTTTGGTAAGAAAAATCAGATGCTAGGCTGTGAAAAGGCAACACTGGTGATGTCTGCTGCACTCATAGGCTTGCTGAGATGGATAAAAACAAGAACATAAATATAGAGTTGCTCTCTCTGGCTCTGGCTGCCTCCCTTTTCTCCCTAATCTGCTTTCTGTGTAACTAATCCCTTTCCTTCCTAACCCTCCTGGCCAATTCCCCAAACTCACCTTGCATGAAAGGCAAAGTCTGGGATAAGGCAGAGGGGTGGAAGGGAGGTGGAAGGGTGGTTGGGAGCCCCTCCTGGGCACTCTGGTTTCTGGGAGGGCTGTTGTGTTTCTGTGTCACCTTTAACTTGTCTATTGCTGTCTATAGCTGTAACTGTTGTAACTCTCTGCTTGTCTCTTGTGCTAAGCTGTGAATACAAAGCTTCATTTAAATTCCGTCTGGCTGAGTCTAGTCTGGGTGATTTTCTTAAGTGGCGGGGGAGGGGGGGGGTAACACCCAAACCATCACGGTTGTAAACATGCACAAGCCCTCAGGTTAATCAGCTTCATTCACTTGCTCATTGTTGCATTTAAATCTCTTCCATGTAGCAATATAAGAAAAAAAGAAAAAAGGAAGAAGAAAAAAAATGCAGCCTGATATGCACTCCAGAGGCTGCATTTGTGTGATGCTGATATGATCATCCACCTGCTGCTGCTGCTGCTGCTGCAAGTGGTACTGTGTTGTCCCTGCTTGCTGTCCCAGGACTGCAGTGAACATAGGATGAGGCCATCTAAGCCACAGCCATCCTCTTGCAGAGCTGTTGTGCCCTGCCAGCTTAGGCTGCTTATGAAAACAGGACCAAGTCTCTCAGCCCCTTATGAGCCAGCAGAAGTGATAGGTTGGACTGGATGATCTTGGAGGTCTCTTCCTTGATTCTATGATTCTATGATAAGTCTACAATGCAAACAGCATGGACAGTAACAAATAACACAGACAGCAACAGACTTTGAGCCAGACATGTGCTGAAATAGCTGCTGCCAACTTAAAGCAAACCAGCCCATGCCTTACTCACAGCCTGAGGGCTGTGGCTCCCCATCGAGGAGGGCTGGCACAACCATCACAGGCAGTGCACTCTGCTTTGAGACGAACCAGCATATCGTAGAGTCAGAGAATCCTCCAGGTTGGAAGAGACTTCGAAGAGACCTCCCTGGGCAGCCCATTCCAATGCCAATCACTCTCTCTGCCAACAACTTCCTCCTAACATCCAGCCTAGACCTCCCCTGCCACAGCTTGAGACTGTGTCCCCTTCTTCTGTTGCTGCTTGCCTGGCAGAAGAGACCAACCCCACCTGGCTACAGCCTCCCTTCAGGTAGTTGTAGACAGCAATGAGGTCTGCCCTGAGCCTCCTCTTCTCCAGGCTGAACATCCTCAATATGCATAACCCTAATATGAATGACCTTTGCTGAATAAAGGGAGATCACTGAGCCCAGCATGAGGACACAGCCTGAGCTTTCCTCCTTCAAGTAACCTGAGCACCAGTACACACCAAATGCCCTTAAAATGGACCACCACTTAGCATCATCTTTTGGAGGAAACTGGTTTTGAGACCTCTCAGTGAGGTTCAGGCTTCCCCCAAGCTCTGAAGGGTCATTGCCACCTGCCCTGCCATGCTAAATGTATGTTGCACAACTGAAATCTGTCTTCTATCTTGAAGGTCTTGGGTGGGATGGGCTTTTGTTTGTTTGTAGTGTTGTTTGTTTGTAGTTTTGTTTGTTTGTAGTTTTGTTTGTTTGGGTTGTTTGGTTGTTTTTTGGTAATCAAGACCTAAGTTGAGCTGTAATCTGTGCTGGGATGAAGCACTTCTCCAAAGTACAGTTTCACAGTTGGGGATGGCTGGGGGCAAAAAGGAGAACAAGAAATCTCTTGAGGTGTGGGAATTTTGTTACTGTTTCCTTGATGATAGCAAATTTCTGTGCCCTGAAACTGTTGAATTTTCTTCTTTCCCCAAAAAAGGTTTTTCTATTTTTAAGCTGGAGCAGCTCTGCTGTGAGCACAGACTGAAAGAGTTGGGGCTGTGCAGGCTGGAGAAGAGGAGGCTCCCAGGTGACCTCCTTGTGGCCTTCCAGGATCTGAAGTGGGCTACAAAAAATCTGGGGAGGGACTTTTTAGGCTATCAGGGAGTGACAGGATTCCTCTCAATGGAGCAAAGCTGAAGACTGGGAGAGTCAGCCTGGATGTGAGAAGGAAGTTGTTGAGCATGAGAGTGGTGAGAGGCTGGAATGGGTTGCCCAGGGAGGTGGTTGAGGCCCCATGGCTGGAGGTGTTTAAGGCCAGGCTGGCTGAGGCTCTGGCCAGCCTGGTCTAGGGTAGGGTGTTCCTGCCCATGTCAGGGGAGTTGGAACTGGCTGATCCTTGTGGTCCCTTCCAACCCTGACTGATTGTATGTTTCCATTATTTTGTTACTGACATTGTGTAGGAGAATGACTTAAGTCTTCAGGATGCTGGGCCCTCTTGGGTAAGGCTGCTTTCTACACTTCTCTTACAGGAAGAGGACAAAAAGTGTCATCTACATCCACAGGTGAACAGAGCAGTTTTATCAGCTAAATTCAGTACATTACTCCATATATCTTGTATTCCACATGCTGGTATTGGAGCCATCAGATGCTGACAGGACAAGAGGAAATGGCCTCAAGTTGTGCCAAGGGAGGTTTAAAGTGAATATAAGGATTCTTTTTTTTTCACCAAAAGGGTTGTTAGACATTGGAAGTGGTGGAGGTAACATCCCTGGAGGTATTTAAAAGACATGTAGGTGTGGTGCTTAAGGAAATGATTTAATGGTAGACTTGGCAGTGCCAGGTTAGCAGCTGGGCTCAATGATCTTAAAGGTCTTTTCCAACCTAAATGATTTTATGATTCTGTGAGAAATACTTTCTGAACAATGTTCATAGAATCATAGGACCAGGGAATTACAGAAGTGGAGAATCATAGAGTCACAGAACCATAGAACTACAGAATCATGGAATCATAGAACCATGGAACCATAGAATCATGGAACCATAGAACCATGGAACCATAGAATCATGGAACCATAGAATCATGGAACCATGGAAACACAGAACCATGGAAACATAGAACCATGGAATCATGGAAGCATGGAGCCATGGAATCATGGAACGATGGAAACATAGAACGACGGAACCATAGACCCATGGAACCATAGAACCATGGAACCAAAGAATCATGGAACCATAGAATCAGGGAACCATAGAATCATGGAACCATAGAATCAGGGAACCATAGAATCATGGAACCATAGAATCAGGGAACCATAGAATCATGGAACCATAGAATCAGGGAACCATAGAATCATGGAACCATAGAATCAGGGAACCATAGAATCATGGAACCATAGAATCAGGGAACCATAGAATCATGGAACCATAGAATCAGGGAACCATAGAATCATGGAACCATAGAATCAGGGAACCATAGAATCATGGAACCATAGAATCAGGGAACCATAGAATCATGGAACCATAGAATCAGGGAACCATAGAATCATGGAACCATAGAATCAGGGAACCATAGAATCATGGAACCATAGAATCAGGGAACCATAGAATCATGGAACCATAGAATCAGGGAACCATAGAATCATGGAACCATAGAATCAGGGAACCATAGAATCATGGAACCATAGAATCAGGGAACCATAGAATCATGGAACCATAGAATCAGGGAACCATAGAATCATGGAACCATAGAATCAGGGAACCATAGAATCATGGAACCATAGAATCAGGGAACCATAGAATCATGGAACCATAGAATCAGGGAACCATAGAATCATGGAACCATAGAATCAGGGAACCATAGAATCATGGAACCATAGAATCAGGGAACCATAGAATCATGGAACCATAGAATCAGGGAACCATAGAATCATGGAACCATAGAATCAGGGAACCATAGAATCATGGAACCATAGAATCAGGGAACCATAGAATCATGGAACCATAGAATCAGGGAACCATAGAATCATGGAACCATAGAATCAGGGAACCATAGAATCATGGAACCATAGAATCAGGGAACCATAGAATCATGGAACCATAGAATCAGGGAACCATAGAATCATGGAACCATAGAATCAGGGAACCATAGAATCATGGAACCATAGAATCAGGGAACCATAGAATCATGGAACCATAGAATCAGGGAACCATAGAATCATGGAACCATAGAATCAGGGAACCATAGAATCATGGAACCATAGAATCAGGGAACCATAGAATCATGGAACCATAGAATCAGGGAACCATAGAATCATGGAACCATAGAATCAGGGAACCATAGAATCATGGAACCATAGAATCAGGGAACCATAGAATCATGGAACCATAGAATCAGGGAACCATAGAATCATGGAACCATAGAATCAGGGAACCATAGAATCATGGAACCATAGAATCAGGGAACCATAGAATCATGGAACCATAGAATCAGGGAACCATAGAATCATGGAACCATAGAATCAGGGAACCATAGAATCATGGAACCATAGAATCAGGGAACCATAGAATCATGGAACCATAGAATCATGGAATCACAGAATCATAGAATCATAGAACCATGGAACTATAGAATCATAGATCCATGGAATCATAGAACCAAAGAACCATGGAATCATAGAATCACAGATCCATGGCATCATAGACTCATAGAGACATGGAACCATAGAATCATGGAATCACAGATCTATGGGATCACAGGACCATAGAACCGTGGAACCATAGAATCATGGAATCATAGAACCATAGAACCACAGAACCACAGAATTATGGAACCATAGAATCATGAAATCATAGAACCAAAGAACCACAGAACCACAGAATTATGGAACCATAGAATCATAGAATTATGGAATCATAGAATCATAGAACCATGGAATCACAGAATCATAGAACCATAGAACCACAAAACCATGGAATAATGGAACCACAGAACCATAGAATCACAGAACCACATAACCATAGAATCACATAAGCATAGAATCATGACTCTATGGACATTGTTTAGAAAGTATTTCTCACCAAATCATAGAATCATTTAGGTTGGAAAAGACCTTTAAGATCATTGAGCCCAGCTGTTAAGCTGGCATCTGTTAATCTGCTTTGCAATGACATAATTTATCTGACAAGTTTTTAGGGCACTTGCATGACTGTTTTTGGTGAAGTGCATCTCTGGAAGCCATATTGGGTTGTGATGGTTTGGGTGTCCCCTGCCCCCCCACATTTTAGAAATCACCCAGACTAGACTCAGACAGCTCTGGAAATTGAATGAAGCTTATATTTACAGCTGGCACAATGCACAAGCAGATAGTTACAGTACATACAGTTATAGACAGAAATAGACAAGGTAAAAAGGTAATACAGAAACACAACTCCCCTCCCAGAAACCTGAGTCCCCAGGAGGGGCTCTCAACCACCCTCTCACCTTCCCCCTACCCCTCTCAACCTTACCCCAGTCCGAAGGAAGAATGGAGGTTCGGCCAAGAGGATTAAGAAGCAAAGGTGAATCAGCCAAGAAGCAAATGGAGGGTGAGGTTAGAAAGCAAGATGGAGTTCAGCCAGCAGCCTCAGCTCTCCCCAGCAGGCAAAGCAGAAGAGAACAGCCCAGCACAAAGTGCCCAAGCGAAGTGCAGAGCAAAGTGACTTTATCTTTTGTTTTGCCTTTCTTCTTTACACATCTCAGCAAGACTGTGAGCGAAGCAGACAACACCATTGTTTTAATTTCTCAGCCTATGATCTAGTTCTTTTCACCAAAACATTCTAGCTAGGCTCAAACTAGCACATGGGTGCTTCCCATTCACTCAGAAGTTCTTGTGTTAAAAACATGCAGATATGCTTTTGTTTCACAGACTCACAGAATCTCTTAGGTTGGCAAAGCCCTTCAGGCTCACCCAGTCCAATCATTAGTTTCACACTGACAAGTCCTTGACTAAACCAAATCCCTCAGCACAACATCTCATCACTATGAATCACTATGGTTGGATCAGCCAGTCCAACCTTCATCCCAGCATCCTTCACCACCAGACCATAGCCTCAAGCACCACATCCACTCTCCTTTTAAATACCTCCAGGGATGGTGACTCCACCACCTCCCTGGGCAGCCTGTTCCAGTGCCTGACCACCTGCTCAGGAAAGAACTTCCTCCCAACATCCAACCTTTCAGATTAACACAGACCAGGATGGCTTTTTACATTAAAAACAACACAAGGGATCGCAGTTCCCTAGGGGGGAATGTGGTTGTGAATCCTCACTGGAGAGCAGGTGCTGTGTTTTGGTTTTCAGTATTATCCCATTCTACCCTTGCTGATACTTCTATCAGATGTCAGCTGAGACACAGGGGAAGGTTGGCTTATTTTGTTCTGTCTTTACCAGTGGCTGAGTGTGGCAAAATAAGGATGGTTGACTGTGCTACAAGTGAGTTTCTGCAGCAGTGCCTCTGTTTTCGGGTTGTGATGTCAGTGGGGCTACAGGAAAAACACAGCAGTGATATATTTCCCTTTGAGTGCAAAGGATTCCCTTTGAGTGCAAAGGATTTTTCCCACAAGTGCTGATTAGGGAAATTACTTTCCTCTACTCAGCAGACACTGCAAATTTTCACTTGTCTTTTCTGTTTTTTTCCTAATGGGCTTGTGTGAAAACAAAAGGAAAATGAGAGATCTGTGACTCTCTCACATCTTCCCCCTTTCCACACTGTCTGTTTTTATCAGCATTTAAAAGCTCTTTCTTATTAAATCCAAGCTTCCCTTTTCAGGCTGCAATGCTTCTTCTAACCATCTAAACCTGTTACTGGGGCACATATAGGAGGTGCTCAAGAAAAGACTGGATGAAGCATTTTGTGCCATGGTCTAGATGAGTGGATAGGGCTGGGTGCTAGTTTGGACAGGATGAGCTTGGAGGTCTCTTCCAACCTGGTTGATTCTATGATTGTATGAAATGCTGAGAGCCTGTTAAATTGTGTGGGAGATCAGAGCTTATTGCTGCGGGGATTTTGCTGTGAATTAGTGGGCTTATATTGCCTGATACTCTGCTCATTCATAGAAAGGAGCCTCTTCTGGACTGTGACATCATTATGTATGAGACCTCCAACTTTGTTAGCACTCTGGGGGTGCACAATACCTCTTCCCTTGAGGAGACAGCTACCAAGGATCAAGGTTTTGTGCTTAGGGAAGCTTTAAGTGGTGGGAAAATTATGACATCTGCCTCTGACCAATGCAGAACAAAGCACACATTCTGTTATTGCAGCCACTCTCTAAAGAAGATACCAAGAGCCATGATACCTAGAAAAAGGGAAGGAGCTCTGACTGAGAATAGCATCCATGAGGTCAGCTGTCTAACTAATTTCTAGGTAGCATTAATGAAGTGATTAGCTGCTCTGGCTTCCTCTGCTGCTGAGAAGGGGTTATGATGCAGACTGCTTTGCTACAGACTGCCAGCTGGTGAGCTCAATCACTTTCTCTGGGACTGCTTGTCTAAGAGCAGGATGTTTGATGCAAATTGGAGTATTTTAGCGAGAGAAGTAAGATGCTAGGCTGTGAAAAGGAAACACTGGTTATGTCTGCTGCACTCATAGGCTTGCTGAGACAGATAAAAACAAGAACAAACATAGATAAGACAGAGCTGGAGAGTCAGTCGCAGTTGGTGTCCTGGGCTGCTTCTACATAACTAATCCTCTGCTTTCTAACTCCCCGTGCCTCTCCTCCAAACACACCTTGCATGTAAGGCAAAGTCTGGGATAAGGTAGAGGGGTGGGAAGAAGATGGAAGGGTAGTTGGGAGCTCCTCCTGAGCACTCTGGTTTCTGGGAGGGCTGCTGTGTTTCTGTATTACCTTTAACTTGTCTATTTCTGTATATGGAATCACAGAATCTCTTAGGTTGGCAAAGCCCTTCAAGCTCACCCAGTCCAATCATTAGTTTCACACTGACAAGTCCTTGACTAAACCAAATCCCTCAGCACAACATCTCATCACTATGAATCACTATGGTTGGATCAGCCAGTCCAACCTACATCACCAGACCATAGCCTCAAGCACCACATCCACACTCCTTTTAAACACCTCCAGGGATAGTGACTCCACCACCTCCCTGGGCAGCCTGTCCCAGTGCCTGACCACCTGCTCAGGAAAGAACTTCCTCCCAACATCCAACCTAACCCTCCCCTGATGCAGCTTGAGACCATTCCCTCTTGTCCTGTCATTAGTAATTCAGGAGAAGAGACCAGCTCCAGCCTCACTGCAACCTCCTTTTAGGTAATNCATGGATGTAACAGGCTGCAGTTTCATTCTAGTTGTAACATGTTAATGGAAGAAATATTTATTAACAAACAACAAAACCCACCAAAAAAACAACTTCCAACTTGAATTTAAAATAGAAGCAAGATGGTTAGAATCAGAGTGCCCAGCAAGCCTAAGGAGGTGATTGTGCCACATTTTGAGTATTGTGTTCACACTTACAGGTGTGCTGGTTTGAAGTTAATTGGACTATTTTAATCATAGAATCAGCCAGGTTGGAAGAGACCTCCAAGATCATCCAGGCCAACCTAGCACCCAGCCCTAGACAATCAACCACACCATGGCACTAAGTGCCCCAGCCAGGCTTTGCTTCAACACCTCCAGGCACAGCGACTCCACCACCTCCCTGGGCAGCCCATTCCAATGCCAGTCACTCTCTCTGCCAACAACTTCCTCCTAACATCCAGCCTAGATCTCCCCTGGCACAACTTGAGACTGTGTCCTCTTGTTCTCTTACTGCTCACCTGGGAGAAGAGCCCAACCCCACCTGGCTACAGCCTCCCTTCAGGTAGCTGCAGACAGCAATGAGCTCTGCCCTGAGCCTCCTCTTCTGCAGGCTGCACACCCCCAGCTCCCTCAGCCTCTCCTCACAGGGCTCTGCTCCAGGTCCCTCACCAGCTTCGTTGCCTTTCTCTGAACGTGTTCCAGCACCTCAACATCTCTCTTGAATTGAGGAGCCCAGAACTGGACACAGCACTCAAGGTGTGGCCTGAGCAGTGCTGAGCACAGGGGCCCTGCGCACGTCCCAGAAGGAAGCCGGGGGCGGGCAGGAGGTGACTTATGAAGCGCAGCGCTCACCCTCCGCCTGGCCTTCCCCGCCGTGCCCTGGCTTCGGCTGAGTGTCGTAGTGGCCTCCTCCCTGGCTCAGGGGGTGGCCTCAGCACCGCTCTCCCGGGGAAGCCGCAGGTACTCGGAGGCTCTGTGCAGGGAAGCAGGGTGGGTTGGGCTTGTGGCCTTGTGGGGCGGCAGCAGGCAGGAAGGAGAGAGGCACAGCGGCAGACGCCGCAGCCCCTCAGGCACCGCTCCCCTAACCATGTCCCACTCTCCTCCCAGCCCAGGAGCTACGGGAAGAAGGTCTGCCTGCCTGCCTGCCTGCCTGCCGGTGCCGGCCATGAGGTGGTGGCTGGGGCTCGGGCTCTTGGCGCTCCTCCACCTTGGTCTGGGTAAGCAAGTGTGGCTGGTAGGGGAGTGCGGGAGGGGCCGTGCTGGGCCGCAGCAGCGGCGCCTGTGCGCTGGTTAGCAGGGGGCAGAGGCCCCCAGGACACTCATTCTGGTGTTTTCTGCCGAAGCTGAGACCGGGCCAGGGTCTGGGGGGGCTGGCTCCGCTAACCGTGGTGAGGAGTGCTGAGGAGCAAGGCGGTCGTTCTGCTCAGCTGGGGTGTAAGAAAGGAGGGCGTTTGGGGGGCTGCCAGCACCTGCTAGGAGCGTATGGTGCAGCCCCCCAGGCTGCAGCGTTGGCCACGAGGCGGTTCCTGACATCTTTCAGATGGCTAAAAGTGACTGCGCAGTGGGGAAGACAGGGCAGAGCAGCAGCTCGGAGGGCTCTGTGCTGCCCGGGCACAACACGCAGCAAGCACGTTCTTTCTTGTGGCTTTCTGGGGCGGCAGCAGGCAGGAAGGACAGAGGCACAGCTGCAGGTGCTGCAGCAGCGTGGTCCAGTTGCTTGGATAGCGCTGGGTGCTAGGTTGGACTGGATGAGCTTGGAGGTCTCTTCCAACCTGGTTCATTCCATGATTCTGATTCTCCAGCAAGTCCTCCTCAGAGGACTGTAGTGGCTGTGCTCTGTCCTTCTCTTGAGAACTTGCCACATTGAAGTCCACAGGTCCCTCCTGACCTCAGTAAGCTTGAGGTGAATCTTCTCAGCTGTGTGCAGTCTTAACCTTGAAGCCACACAAAACTCACTGGTTTGAGGGTGGGTGGATGAAAGGTAGGCTGTGCTTATTGGCAGCTTTAGTGTTGCATTGCAGCTAACAATACTCTAGAGCAAACATGGGCTGAAACGAAGCTAAAAATCAAGTGATAGAAAATCAGGAGCTTTTCATATTGATGTTGTGAAACTCTGTGATGGTTTGTGTGTTCCCTGCCCCTCTACTCATATGAAATCACCCAGACTAGACTCAGCTGAGCTGGGAGTTAAGGAATGAAGCTTTCTATTCACAGCTTAGCACCAGATACAAGCAGAGAGTTACAATAGTTACAGCTATAGACAGCAATAGACAAGTTAAAGGTGATACAGAAACACAACAACCCTCCCAGAAACCAGAGTGCCCAGAAGGGGCTCCAACCACCCTTCCACCTTCCTTCCACCCCTCTACCTTTTCCCAGAGTTTGCCTTACCTGCAAGGTGAGTTTGGAGGATCAGCAAGGGGGGTTAGAAAACAGAAGGATTAGTTACACAGACAGCAAGCCAGGGAGAAAGCACAGGTGCCCGGAGACACACAGCAACTGTGTTATCTGTGTTTATGTTCTTGTTTTTATCCATCTCAGCAAGCCTATGAGTGCAGCAGACATCAGCAGTGTTTCCTTTTCACAGCCTAGCATCTAATTCTTCTCACCAAAATATTCCAGCTAGATTCAAACTAGCACAAACTGGAAGATACTTGATACTGAGTTCCATTTTGAGGTTCAGTCTCAGAATCTTACAAACAAGACTCAAAGAATCTAACAGAGATTGAATCACAGAGCTCACTTGTAAAGAAAACAACCACCTCAAATACTGCTCATGAAATTTCTTCTCTCCTCTCTTCCCCTGCAATCCTTCCCCCACTTCTGTGCTTGTGAAGCAGGTGTCAAGCACGGACATCCTGCAGCGGTCAATCTATTGCCTGTAGAATTGTTTCTCTAGTTTAAGAGCTTGTGGTATGTTATTAACGTAATTATGATCCTGTGGAATTTGCCAGTCCTGTAATTTCTCCAAAAAAGATGCTGATTCCAATGCCAGATGTGGGCAATAGTTGGGTATGCAGTTGGATGTGTGCTGATGGCCAGTACCAGAAGCAGGACTTTGATAATGGAAGGGTAGGTGTTCCTCTAGTTGTGCTTTTTTTCAACATGGTTTACTAAAGGAATGATCATTTCTTCTGATTTCCATCTCTTCAGCATGTGTCCAAGGCCCTGCTCATAACTTTCAGGTCACCTGCCCGCTTTCAACCAAATTTGATAGGAAGGCAGAGCTGGCAGAGATTCCACTATGTGGAAGCTGCTGGCTATCCACAAGCAGCACCCAACAGCCAGAGCATGCACTGTCCCCCCTCATGCCCAGCCAACAGAAGGGGCAGGAGGCAGCTGCAAGGGCACTACAAGGAGCATGATGGCACCAGGAGCTTGGGATTTGGCTCCCAAAGTGTGGGAAGAGTTGGGGAGAGAAGTGCCTGGGCTGGCAAACAGAAGGCACAAATCCGTAGGCCAGCAAGGTTTGGTGGTTGTGACTGACTTTGGCAAATCTGAGCAATTACGCAGCTTTGAGATTTAACTCTGTAAGAGAGTGGGGCAGGGGGGGAAGCTGTTTGAAAAGCATTTTATTGGCTTTTGTGGCATAATTGGGAGATGCTTCCCACACGATGCCCCCGGGAGCAGGTTGTTTGGCAGACCTGTGAGGACTTGCACTTCCTTTCTCTCTCGGTGTGCACATGTACACACTCTGCCATCTTTCCCTCAAACAGTAAGTGCTCCTACATTAGTGAACCTTGAAAATGCACGGTGCAGAACCCATGAACAAGTGACTTTCAAAGCTTTACTAGGATTTGTGGGGGATGTCTTCCCTAGGTTGCCCACAGGGACCACAAGGACTCCACTTCTGACCTTGACATGGCAAAATGCAGCCCTGAGTATCTGCTGTCTCCCTCCCAATGACTTCCCACACATTAAGCCAGTCACCGAGGCCAGCATTTACAGAGCTGTCACCACATGAGACTGTTTATAACCACATTAAGTCATAGTTAAAGCCAGAACAGAGAGCCTGTGGCTACATCTTGAGTTGCTGGGTTTTGCCCAAGTGTCCTAGCACCATAAGGAGAGACAGGGAGCAGCTTGATGCAAGCTAAGTTCCGTTTACTGTACTTTCAGCACTTGGTTATATACCTTAACATACAAGCTAAAGGGTCATGCCTAATCCTAATTGGTCATTAAGACAGACCTCAGTACAGGTCTCATCAAGACAGACCTCATACCTTAGCAACCAGATAAGCAAAGGTTAACAAAACTGCAGGTTCATGCTTTACATTGTTTTGTCTGCTGCAACATTCTCGAAGGTCTTTTCAACCCTCTCTTAACTCCGTACTTTTCCCCTTTATACATTCTGAACCCATGGCTTATGTTCCAGTATGTCAAGATCAAGCAACTGTACATCACTAAAAGTCCTACCATTCCCAACATCCTGGTGCTTACACACCTCCATGCTGTAGTACTCAGAAATGTCAGCCAGCATATTAGCATGAAAGCAGGTATGTTCCATATACCCTGTGTGAGTAGTGATACAGGGCATGTCCTCATCAGTATCTTTATTGATGATCTGCACCACGGGATTGTGTCCAGCATCAGTAAGTTTGCAGATGACACCAAGCTAGGAGCAGGTGTGGAGCTGCTGGAGGGTAGGAGAGCCCTGCAGAGGGACCTGGCCAGGCTGGATGGGTGGGCAGAGGNCTGGAAGGTGTCCAGAGGAAGGCAATGTAGCTACTGAGGGGCCTGGAGCAGAGCCCTGTGAGGAGAGGCTGAGGGAGCTGGGGGTGTGCAGCCTGCAGAAGAGGAGGCTCAGGGCAGAGCTCATTGCTGTCTATGACTACCTGGAGGGAGGCTGTAGCCAGGTGGGGTTGGTCTCTTCTGCCAGGCAAGCAGCAACAGAAGAAGGGGACACAGTCTCAAGTTGTGGCAGGGGAGGTCTAGGCTGGATGTTAGGAGGAAGTTGTTTGCAGACAGAGTGATTGGCATTGGAATGGGCTGCCCAGGGAGGTGGTGGAGTCACAGTAGTAGGTGTTATTGGGGGCCTTAATTAACAAGGATGGTTTGAAGATTGTATTTCACAGGAAAGTGTATGTGCCCACCCTGTATAGATACATTTGTTTCCTCTTGAATTGAATGTTGGTGCTCTGGTGTTCACCTGAGGTGGGGTGCCCATGGTTTTGTTGTTCTCCTGCCTTTGCACCATCACACCTACCTACAAATTGCAGTGTGTTCTGAGTCCTAGTGGGTTACACTAGGAAAATGTTGCTAGAAGGGTGTTGAGAATAAGGCTCATGAGGAGTGGCTGAGGCAGCTGGTGTTGTACCGTCTGAAGGAAGCTGAGGGGAGACCTCTTTACTCTCTGCAGCTGCCTGAAAGGAGGTCATAGAGAGGTGGGCATTCATCTCTCCTCACAAGACAATGACTGGAAGGAAAAGGGGAAATGGTACCAAGTTATGCTTGGGGAGGTTGAAGTTCTACACTAGGAAGAACTTCTCCACTGACAGATTTCTCAGCGCCTGAAGCAGGCTGCCCAGGGAAGCAGTTGAATCCCCATCTCTGAATGCATTTAGAAGCCATCTAGATATGGTGCTCAAGGATATGGTCTACCACTAGGCCATGGTAGAGTTAGATGATGCAACCATTGATGATCTTAAAGGTCTTTTCCAACCATAGCTGTTGTGTGATTTTGTGAGGTCACTCAGTATGACCTTTCCCTGCTCTGTGTGCCAGTGTGGCGTAGGCACTGATTGCAGGGGCCTAGCAAGCCCAGCGTTGTGTCCAAGGACTATTGCTTTTCAGATTCCCTGAGTCTTTCCTTCTAACCGGGGACCGCCTAGCCCTTGGTTGCTTCCCAGTGGTGGAATATTTTGGGAAGTTCGGAGGAAAATCCCTACAACTTTCTTGAGATATTGTAGAGTTAAGGGAGGGGGGGAAATATCCACTTCCCTCCACACTGCAAATAAGCACTGGCTCATAAGTAACTCGCTCTGGGAGTCCCCTCTCGCGTACTACTGCCAATAAAGCGTTTGGAGTGGAGCAAAGAAGGAGAATGAGCAAAGATTCCCTGTTTTGCATACCACCACTACCACCACAACCCCCCCACACCCCCCTAGATACTGAAGTGTCTATCAATGAGCTTTAGGTGCTTGGCATCCAGTCCCCATGCCAGCTCCAGCATGGGTGGGGCAGATTTCATGGCAGAGATGGCAGAAACTTTGCTTTAGGTATCGGATTTGCCTGCTCGATCAGCGGATGCAAATTGACTTTCTGTCTTGTTGATCTTTCTGCCTTCAGCTGGGCTTTTAATGTCTCTTTTTTTTCGGATGAGTTTCTGTCTCCTCCGGTCCCAGACATGCAGAAAGGAAATGTCTGTGGTACTGTGGCTGTTTGGGCTGATTTCTAGCTCAGACATAAAAATCTTTGGAACAGAGAAACTTTAGAAGTAGAAGCTCTGAGTGGAGAGATGAATGTTCTAGGGATAGTCCATGTAATGTCCAAGTGGAGGCCAGTGACAAGCAGAATCCCTCAGGGATCAGTCCTAGAACCAGTCTTGTTCAACATCTTTGTGGCTGCCATGGACAAAGGCATTGAGTGCAGCCTCAACAAGTTTGCTGATGACACCAAGCTGTGTGGTGCAGCAGACAGGCTGGAGGGCAGGGATCTGCCTGTTGAATTCAGTTCCTCTCTCCATATAACTTATCTTCCCCTTAGGGCTTGGGGAAGATTGAGGGGAGGCCTGAAATCTAAACATGCTCATGAGAAGCCATGGGAACAGACATAGCAATCTGACAGCACAGGTGCTGTGTTTGGCCTGTTTGGCAGGTGTGCTGCCTGTGCCCTTATACATACAGGTTTCCCCTCTGCTATCCCACAGCCAAGCTTTGGGTTCTCAGAAGTTTGAAACATTTAGAGGAAGACTAAGGAGACTTGGAGGGCAGGAATCCATCCAGAGGGACCTGGACAGGCTGCAGAGGTGGGCACAAGCCAACCTCAGGAGGTTCAACAAGACCAAGTGCAAGGTCNGCAGCTCTGCTGTGAGCACAGACTGAAAGAGTTGGGGCTGTTGAGTCTGGAGAAGAGGAGGCTCCCAGGTGACCTTCTTGTGGCCTTCCAGTGTCTGAAGGGGGCCTACAAAAAAGCTGGGGAGGGACTTTTTAGGCTGTGAGGGAGTGACAGGACTGGGGGGAATGGAGCAAAGCTGGAGGTGGGTAGGCTCAGGCTGGAGGTGAGGAGAAAGTTGTTGAGCACAAGAGCGGAAGGGTTGGAAGGGACCACAGGGATCATCCAGTTCCAATGCCCCTGCCATGCCCAGGGACGCCCTACCCTAGATCAGCCTGGCCACAGCCTCATCCAGCCTGTCCCTAAACACCTCCAGCCATGGGGCCTCAACCACCTGCCTGGGCAACCCAGTCCAGCTTCTTGCCACTCTCATGAGGTTGGCTTCTGCCCACCTCTCCAGCCTGTCCAGGTCGCTCTGGATGGCATCCCTGCCCTCCAGCATTTCTTTCACTCGCATTGTTCCCTTCCCTGTTAGATCAGAACAAGTCCAGATAACTTTGGAGAGGTCTGAGGCAACAGCTTTTTTGCATGTTTTGGAACACTGAGGAGGTTGTTGTCTTTCTGGAGTGTGAATGTCAGACATTCCTGCATTTAAACTTGCAAAGCTGGGAGGTGAAGTTATTATGCACCGGGGTAGGTTACCAGCAGTTGTCGCCATGCACCCTCACACCTTTCCTGCTCATTGCTGCCTGGCTTCTGAGTTACAAGTGTGTGTTACTGGGCTTCATCAAGCTGACATAAAGGAAGGCTGTCACTGAGGGAGTTATTCCTCTGCCTTAGAATCACAGAACTGTAGAATCATCCAGGTTGGAAGAGACCTCCAAGCTCATCCAGCTTAACCTGTCACCCAGCCCTGTCCGATCAACTGTGTTGGTAGTGTTGGCTACCTCTCTTGAACTTGCTAGGAGGCAGCTCTGCCAGCTCACATGTGCTCCCTGTGATCAGCCATGTGTCCCTGACCTCCTCTAGCAGGCTTGTATGGACAGGACCCCAGTTTGGAGCAGCTTGAGTGGGTTTTGCTCCCTGTCCTGCTGAAGCATATAGAATAATAAGAATCAAGCAGGTTGGAAGAGACCTCCAAGCTCATCCAGTCCAACCTAGCACCCAGCCCTAGCCAATCAACCAGACCATGGCACTAAGTGCCTCATCCAGGCTTTGCTTCAACACCTCCAGGGTCAGAGACTCCACCACCTCCCTGGGCAGCCCATTCCAATGCCAATCACTCTCTCTGCCAACAGCTTCCTGCTATTATGAAGCCTATTCCTAATAACATAGAAGAAAAAAATTTTAAACACACCATCTACTTGTTGCATGATGGCAAATCATTGTGATTTGAGTACTGAGTTAGTGTTCTGCAGCAGTCAGCCTGCTCTCTTTAGTGCCAGTTTGCTCTTGCAGTCAGTACTCTGTACCACAGAGGGGAATGCAGAGCTAAATGGCTAAACGGGTCACTGCCGCCATAAGATGCAGTTATACTCAGAGTAGACTCAGAACTAACCAGGTTGGAAAAGACCTTTGGGATCATTGAGTCCAACCTATCATTTATCACCTTCTAATTAATTAAACCATGGCACTGAGTGCTTTATCCAGTCTCCTTTTAAACACCTCAACCACCACTGCAGGCAGCTCATTCCCATGGCAAATCACTCCCTCTGTGAAGAACAACTTCTGCTCCTCTCTCCTCTGCTTCTAGCTACATGATCCTCCTCTCCTGTGCACTGGTTATGGTATGTGTCTGATTCTTGGATGGTCCAAGGTGAAGCTTGACAAGGCTCTGGGCAACCTGATCTAGTTAAGGATGTCCCTGCTAAAAAGACCAGATGAGGCACTTAGTGCCATGGTCTAGCTGATTGGACAGGGCTGGGTGATAGGCTGGACTGGATGATACTGGAGGTCTCTTCCAACCTGGCTGATCCTATGACTAATTCACCTTCCAGCTTAGCAGAAAGGTTTCGTTTTTGCCTTGCTTTATGTCTGCGTGGTTGTGCTGAGGCAGCATCTGGAGAGCCCCGCAAGGAAAGCAGTGGGAGCACATGGAGTTGGAAGGAGAAGGAGAGCTGTATCCCCTCTGCTTATGTGGGAAAGGCATGGGTTCACTGTCAGTTTCCCATCTGGCTGCACCCTGGGGTCATGCCAGGCTGGAGGAGAATTGCCATATTCAAAGCAACCCCCTTCCTTTCAAACTTGTTTCCTGCTACAAGCCCTGTGCACACGGAGATGTGCTATTTTCCATGAGGTGGCAAACTAAATGTGCTAAATGCAGTGAAGTCTGTTTGCTCGATGAGAGGAGGTTGGGTTTGGTTTCAAACAGATGAACTTCATGTTTAAATTGTAGCTGTTCTGTCTCCTTGGAGGAACACCACCATTTAGAGTCTCAAGAGATCAGTCCATCTTTCCCAACACGGAAAGGCCACAAGCTTTACTTCTGCTTTCTCACTGTTACGCCTTTAAAGTATCATTTGTCCCAGGGGACTGCCTGGCTGAAAATAAAAGTGCTGACTACTGGCTAATGGTGGCATCTGTAGCTACACTGTGCTCAAAAGGTGTTCACTTTTTGGTGAGCCCAGAAGGCTTACCATGTCGTACAAAAGGTTGTTAGAAAGAATAGTTGGGGCAAGTGCCACTGCGCACCACTGCTCGCACCATAGCAGCTACCCTCAAATGCAGTTCTCAGTGCCTGCCAAGCAAGGATTTTGTCACTATGCTGAGGGAAGAATTCAGTCTGAACAGACCTCGCTGTCAGCCACTGCTCCTTACCAACCCAGAGAGCCTCTTCCCTGCATTGCCCTGTCCTGTGATGCTCCCAGCTGGTACCTCCAGCAGCTTCTGTCCAAGTTTCTCATTTCACTCCCTCTGGCTCTTGCAGCTTTCAGACACCTCTGAACTGCTTTGGTCTTGTTCCATTAGTCATCCTTCAATTAATTACCATTCACCATGCTGTACTCTCATATGGGGCTGTTTAATCTCTTCTCTAGCTGCAGGGGTTGTTGTCAAGGTTGTCATTTGCAGAGTTAGTGCCTGTGCAGGGACCAGGTTTTTATGGCAAGAGATTGCCCTGCAGGCCTGTAGCGCTGTAAGCTGCACTGGTGGATATTGCTATGGCTGTGGGCAGCTACTTCAGAAGACAAAAAAGAGAAAATACTTGTAATGTTCCAATTTTAAGTGGGCTCATATGAGAGGTATCATATTTGATTTTCCTGGTTACTGGGCACCCTTCGCCTTCTGTTAGTTTCAAGACTGGGCTGGCTACTTGGGGAGCATGCAAAGCAGTGAGATTTAGCAAGCACTGAATCAAAATGTGGCCTTAAGCATTGGGTAGGACCTCAACTTCAAAAGCAGTGCTGCAAGGACAGCAGTATATTCATGGCAGTGGTACTGGAGGAATTAGGAAAATTATCTGAGAACATCTTCAGCTGGGAGGAAGTACAAAGTGATCCAGTCAGCAAGGGACAGAGTCTGCAGGGGGAAAAGAAATGAACAAACTTATTCTTGTCTCTGTGTGTGACAAATCTCCCCCAAAAGGCCTCTCTTACACAACTACCACATCTAGTTTCTGCCTCCAAACTGGGAAATTGTAAGAGTGCTGAGCCAAAGGCAGGAAGCTGATCTCAAAAGGAACTAAAATATGCAAATTGGTTGAGGGGATTGAGTCCAGCAGCAGTACGTTTGCAGATGACACCAAGCTAGGAGCAGGTGTGGATGTGTTGGAGGGTAGGAGAGCCCTGCAGAGGGACCTAGACAGGCTGGGTGGGTGGGCAGAGCTGGTGAAAAGGCCTGAAACACAAACCCTATGAGGAG